>MTQE01001134.1:13963671-13978403 GCA_014337955.1 Aspidoscelis marmoratus | reverse complement strand
ATAAATAAATAAATAAATAAATAAATAAATAAATAAATAAATATTGGATAAGAATCCTATACTAACGCATATGTATCGGATATGTATCCTATACCAACACATACGTATTGATACATATCCAATATATATCCCCAGTTTAAAGAATGTATGAATGTCCAAATTTGTACAAATCTGTACGAATAATGAATTTTATGAATACTTGTGCACATCCCTACTCTTAGGTACTTTTGAAGATGTTTTCAAGTCTACAAAAGCAGACCAGTTAAGTCCTCTTGAGTGGCAGCAGCATCAAGGCTGCTGTAGTGATGCAGAAGGTGTTTGAAGACATCTTAGGGTGTTTCCACATTTACCTCTGAGAAACAGATTTAAGAAAATCTGCACATGCCTGGGGAGGACGGATTGGGCTGGCTGGATCCCCTGGGTGCTGTGCGGAGGCTGCAGCACCCATTCCAGAAGGCATCTGGCCTCCTGCACCACCGACGCCGCCCCCGGAGCCACAGGACTGGAGCATGCAGCTGCCAGTCACTGAGCATTTCTGGCGGTGGTGGCACGCAGGGGAAGGGAGGAAGGAGGCAGACTGGCCTGCTTCTGCCCTTCCTAAGATGGCGGCTGCTGGCAAATCTGGCACCTCGCCTCTCGGTGTGCAGAAGCATCCTGCTTCTGCCCAGATTGAGGTGAAGGCCCAGATGGAAGACCTAATTTTTGAGGTCTTCCTGGAGGCTGGATTATTTGGTGGCAAGACCCAATTAAGTGTGGAAGTGGCCTCCACAAAGAGTCGCGGATCCAGCCTCCAATGCGGAAGGTAAGTTTTTGTGAGTGTCTAATGTGTCTTGTATGCGTCTTTAAATGTGTTCTTAATGCCTGTGCAGAAACACCCTTAGAGCTCTTCGAACACCTCTGCTATATAAGTGCCAGAAGAGTATTTAATCAGGGAACAGAGCAGAAGTCAAGACAAGAGACCAGAAAACAATATTTATAGGTATAACACATCATCAAAGATACTGATCTGAAGTTGAAGAAATCCCAACTTTTAAGAATTTAAAACTATACACCTGCTTCTTCTTCAGAAGAAAAGTCCTATCAAGTGAAGGCAAACTGCTGCACAATCATGGGAAAGGAATAATAGAGTGAATAGTGGCTAATGTCCTCAGGGAACACATTGAAATAGCCTCTGGGGGAACAGGAGAAAGTTCAGCAGAAAGTGGGCACCTAGGATAGGGTCTTTTTGTTGTTTTCTTTTACACCCAAAAAACCATACTAGTAACAGAGAGCATGTTGAAGAACAGACTTGAAGCATACAACTTCTTGTTTTGTTCAATATAACTTTACGTAACTTGTGAGTCTTATAACTTATTTACATCAGGTATACATGTCTAGAGATGCTAGAATCTATCTATCTTACTTGAAGAGAGAGCATGTGACATTACAAATGGTTACAGTAGAGTTAACCAATCAGCAGCTCCCGTACTTCAGCTCTAATATACAGAGAAAATTAACCCCTTTTACACTGAAGTGATGTACACTTGCAATAATATACCAACACTTTTCAGTGATGGCTCCCAGATTGTGGAATAGTCTCCCTCCTGAGCTGCATCAGGCCCCTTCACTCTATGCACTCAGAAGAGTTGTGAAGACACACCTCTTTACCTTGGCCTTTGGCTAAGTAAGGGAACACTTTTCCACCCCACATGCACATATGTTTCATATGTGGTGGTTTAAATGTGATCATTTTATATGTTGTAGCCTGCCCTGAGACCTTTGGACATAGGGCAGGATTAAAAGCAAGCAAGCAAGCAAGCAAGCAAGCAAGCAAGCAAGCAAGCAAGCAAGCAAGCAAGCAAGCAAGCAAGCAAGCAAGCAAGCAAGCAAGCAAGTAAGTAAGTAAGTAAGTAAGTAAGTAAGTAAGTAAGTAAGCAAGCACTTATTTGTGTCAATGCATGCCAAAGTGGACCCTTTCACTTCTTAACTGTACCCACTCCGGTTTTCCCACATCTCTGTACAAGGTTCAATACAGGTTGCTCAAGTAATCATCCAAGACTAAAAAGTAGTTTTTTTCCCCCATGCTTGTAGCAATAAATTAGTTAAGTAAGTACTTATGAGTGATCTGTTTGCTCGTCTTCATTGGCCTTTGGTTAAACAGAAAGACAATCCCAGAAGAGCTTATCATCATCTGTTTTTGCTGGATAGAGCTCACAGTGACATAATAGGATGTTCATGGCTTCTGTGCAAAACCTGATGAGTCATGACAGAACTATTTTGGCTCCTTCAGAAATCCTTCAGATGTTTTGAATAGCAACCGCCAGAACTAATTCTGGCATTCTCAAACTGACTTCATGAACTAGTACCATGTAGATATTCTTTGCCAATCTTGAATTCTGAGATAGACATATAATACTGCTGAGGGTTGCTTGGGTCCATAAATCCATTGGTTCTGAGAGAAATGTGTTCCCCATTAATTCTTTCTCATAACACTTAACTAATGGAGTCACAACCTTTTTTTTTTCATTTTCTTCAAGATTTCTTGGCTGTTCTTCCCATATTGGCTACGATAGTCACTGACCATGCAACTGTATATATTAAAGCACATCTTATGGTTTTATTTATTTTGTCCAGAAACATGTGGAAAGACTTACTAGACCTGTTACTTTATTCTGGTATCTTTTGGAGAAGCTCAATAAACCACAAATACTATTAAAACCACTGTCCTGCCACAGTTCGCCATCCAGGCTTCATAATCAGGAGAAAAGTTCATGGTTTAACTGTTTTCCAAGTGTTAATGGTATTAAAACTGTTTATTACATCTATGACCTGCCCTTTATCCTGAATACTAGGCTTGAAAGCAATAATTAAAATACATTTTAAAAAAAACCTGATACAGCAAGATATTTTCACAAATGAGGTGGCATCCCAGGCAAGACTTTAACTCATGTCAAATCCATGGTTTCTGATGGCTTAATATAGTTCACAGAAACCAGTAGAGTGATCCATAGTATAGCTCATGGCTTTGTTCTCACAAGCCACCATGTAGTGCAAAACTGCTTTATGCAAGCAATTACTAACTAATGAAAACTGGGGCTTGGGGATACTGTAAAAGGCCAGTATATCAATTGAATTCAATCTTACCTCAGATAACAACAGCAACAACTCATTTAAAGAGTCCCAGATACATTTCCAAGATTCTTTATGTGTTGTCTATCCACTGGCAACCATACTGAGTCATCTTGGGACTTGCACTGGTTTTTCTAGGGCCCGGGAATGGTACCTTTGGGCATTGACACCTTCAGCTTTCCCAGCCTTCTTTCATAGATATATGGGCCAATTTGACTGAGGAGATTGTCTATTCTTGTGCCTAAAGGCTGTCTTGTGAGGAGGGACACTAATTTTGGCCTCTGTGCAGCTGCACAAATGCTTGGTTATGTTCCCAAAGGAGTTGGGGAGCTGCTTTGGCCAGAGGGCAGCCAAGCTGTAACAGCAAAAGTCCCCCTTCCAAGTCTTAAGCCTTAGCTTAAACCCTAGCCACACACAAGGGTTACTTTTCACTTTATAATCAATTCCACTTGTATGCCGCACTTGGATGGAGGACACAGTGTATAAATAAAGGAGATAAAACTTTGTTTCCACTCTTTGGAGTTTTTGGTCTGTTTGGTTTGTGGGTGAACCTACTAACAGCTGTTCTTCCTGTAGTGCTACTGAAAAGGGTCTTTCATAATATACCAGACCATAGGGGCTGGCCATCTGCATGTCTCCCTTGTCCAGAATACAGTTCTTGTCAGTAGACCTTGGCATTGAAGTCTATCACAATACAGGGCCAGGACACCATTTTCAATGCCTTAGACAGATCTACACTTCATCCAGTGCAGGCAAAATATGATGGGGAGGCAGAGTCTCTCCTGTTCTGCACTGGTGTGAAGACTGTAGATCATAAACTGGATCATGAACTAGGTCTACCACTCAGTGTGAGAAGGCCCTAGGAGAGCATTAAATAAGTAATGTCATATTTTATCAGCTGTGTATAAACAAAATCATGCTTAAACAAATAATTAAAAGTGTCACACAAGAGAAGGTTTATTACTGTGTGAAAGCAAAACTGTGATATACAAAATGGTGTTCTATAAGAAATCACTGTAAAATATTCCAAGACTGGTGTTATAGATCATATTCTAAATCAGAGTAATTTCTTGTATGCATTGGAATACTTTGACCTGGGCTGCTTCTGCACAGGGGCAAATACATCCAGATCTCCTGAATCCAGAATCATTAAAACTGGCTTCCAGAGGAACCAGTTTTAATAACTCTGGATCCCCGGTAGATCCGGATTAACGGGGTAGATCCACATCTAAGAGATGCGGATCTTCCCCTCGCCCCGTGCCTCCGCACACAGCATGGATCCGGATTGGAGGTGGGTGCTGTGCGGACACATAGCACCCACCTCCCATCCGTGACCCAGGGCCCAGCCACTGCATCCTGGGCGCCGACCCTCAGAATTTGGGTGATGCTGACCAGGTAAGGAGGGGATCCGCCACGCTCCCTCCAGGGTGGGCTAGGGCGGGCTTTAGGGAAGCCCACCCTGGCTCCAGAAGTGGCGATCCACCGCTTCTGGGGTGAGGGCGAACTGCGGCAGCGAGGTCCCCCAGCTCGACAGGATTGGCTCTGGGGAGTCAATCATGGTGGGCCGGGGGAGGGCCCTGGGCTAGCACACTTGCACCATGCGGACGCATCCTAAATGGATGCGTTTTCACGGCGCAAGACCACTTAGAATGTGGTGTGTTATTAACACCCATTAGGCACACATTAAGTCCGGATAGGTGCGGACGCACCCACCGGAAGTGTGCTATTTAGACCCCGCAAATGCGGACGCTCCAGCAGCAATCCGGTTTTGCTGCCGAAATCCGCATTTAATAGGGACTCGCTGTGCGGACACCCCTCACCGGAAGTGTCCTAATCAGCGACCCGTGTGCGGAGGCGCACATTGGAATGTGTGACTAATGAGTGTTAAAGGGCCTGTGCAGAAGCACCCCTGGAGGTTATCGGACATTGCACAACTGAGGTTTCCTCTGTCTGTAAATTACAATTGTGTCTCCTCACAATGAAACAAAACTTCAAATCTCTCAACAGTTTCACATAATTGCATGAGAGACAGAATATTTTTGTGGAAGCTTGTAATGGCCCTGCATGTCAAAGTAACATAAAATTTCTCAGGCATCATTTCTTGTCAAAGGTCCCAGATGCCACTGACAGATCACTGAAAACCAGCAACTCCACTCCCCATAATGTTTCTGATAAAGATCAGAGTGACTAAGGCTGAGGGGTGTTCTGAACCTAGGGCCTTTTCACACTTGGAAGATGAGGATGGCCCCACATGCTCTGAGACACTAAATCCACACACTGTGATGGCCACTATGTGCCAGAGTAGCCCAGAGTGTATGGTGCCATCCTGATCCTCTGTAGCTGTGGAGAAGTAAAAAGGGCTCTACAGCTTTACTGTGAGTGCCCTGCACATCTTGGACCATCTCATATGCAAAGTTCACTCTATTTCCTTGTGTGAATTCAAATGGGGCAAGTGCTGCTGCAGCTGCGCAGCAACTTGCCACATTCTGATTACCATAACAAGAGCCCAGCATGCAGTGGAAGTTACCGTGGCCATTGTAATGGTGATGCAGATGATCCCAGGCAGACTATCTGCACTGCAACATGCTGAAGATAAGTTGGGGACAGTGACTGTGCTCACAGTGTGAACACTGGCCACAGCCCCTGAACTATCCCATGGAAGTTAAGTGTGAAAAGCTCTACTAGTTTGAGATAGGTCTGGACCATGCTGATGCTCTACAGCTGTTTTGGCTATCAGCTCCCATCTCCTCAGCCCCCACACTGATGCTCATGGCATCCAAGATAGTAGATGAAAAAGCTTTATCTAAGACGCACTGGAGAACTGACAGCACTGATCTAGGTGGGCAGTTTCTTAAAGGTGTAAGGAGAGTTCCCAACAGCTTGAAGCTGTATTCTGGTCTTCTCTCATCAGGAAAACAAAATTATGAATACCAACAGAAATAAAATTTCAGTTGAGAACTGAATTAATAATGACACCAATGTGTATTGCTTTAATGATGCAGCTTCTCTAGGGAGCCTGAATCTACTGGAGTTCTTAGATAATCTTGAATTCCTTTTGTGATCTCTTTTCTCTTCAAGCAAGATAGCATGAATAAAGGAAATACACGTATCAGCCAGAACTGATGCATTCCCCCCAAACTTCTTCAGACATCCAATGGTCAATAAAACATTCCAGCTATGAAGCTCCCTGTTAGATATCTGATCTTTAGGTAAGCTACACTTTTGATGAAAGCTGATTTTTTAAAATGTTGACAAAACTGATCCAGAAGGAAATTAAAGAAGTATCTTCAGGTTGGACAAAGCATATCTATGTCAGTAGAATTTAGATTCTGTAGATGACTTCATAGCAATACCAGTTTCTGTTGTGTGGATGTCCATAAATTGTGTGCATGATTTCACATTGCATGTTCCCAAAATAGGTATATGCAAAATTTGGTTCTCATTTAGCAATTTGATTGAACAGTTCATGTTTGCAGATGTGTGCCTCAGATCAAATATGTGATTCTTCAGATGTTCAGAAATTCAGTTGAACTGAAGCAGCCTGCCACTCATGAATGTGAACAATTTGATTGAACAATTCATGTTTGTTGTATTTTTGCATTGAAAAGGGTCCCCCTCCCCAGTGGCAACACATTGCAATTGTTGTTGCTGCTGAACAAGTTCAAAAATGAACCTGAAGAATCATTATATTCACTTAACTGGTTTTCCATTGAACCAAAGAAACTGGTATTCAGCTTGATTTTGAACCAAACATCCAATTTTCTTTTCTTCATGTCCCTGTCCCAAAAGTAAAGAAAGTATTTTGCAGTTTAACCAGGAGACAGATATATTAACTGTTGGAGAAGGCTGAGGTTTTGATCACATTTCTATTAGAAAACAATGGGTGATTCTGCACTGCCTGGTATACTGCTATACTGGTGTACTTCCTTCTGAAGATGAAGAAGACTTGGCTTTTCTACTCCACTTTTCTCACCCATTTAAGGGGACTCAGAGGCTGACAAAGCTTTCTATTCTTCTCTCCATAACAGAACACCTTGTGAGGTAGGTGGGGCTGTGAGGGCTCAGAAAGAGAGCTGTGACTAGCCCAAGGTCACTCAGCTGGCTTTGTGGAGGAAGGCAGAATAAAATCCAGTATTTCCACATAAGAGCCCAGCTCCCTAATCACTAGACCAAATTGCCTTCTGGTGTGGTCTAAATGTGGTCTGAGCAGTCACTCTCCATATCTCCTCCCATTGAAACATCTGGGGAGAGGTGCTAACACCCCTGGAACTCAGTAGGGGGCTGAAAGATCAGCCTATGGCCTTTTCCACACTTGGCACTATTCTGGAATATAGCTCAGGACAGGGGTCTGTTGTCAACAGGCTAATGCAGACTATGAGAGGTCTCACCTCCGCCACCTCAGTCACTACACTGCAGCACGGGGGGCATGGTGGAGGTGGTGATTGCTGCTGCATCTGTCAATGTGATCACCACTGTCACTGCTGCCACCTCCAAACCCCCCATCTCCCGAAGGAGGCTGCTTCAGCGCTGGAGAGGAGGAAGCGGGAGGAGGAAGCAGGAGCATTGGGACAACCACAATCCGTCACACCCCCCATCCTGCCATGGAACTTCAGCAGGAGTGGACTCCTTCCTGGGGCCTGATCTAGCCCTCAGGAGGCATCCTGCAGTGTCCGCATGGTGTGTTGCTTAGCACCCATTCAGTTTGGGTGCTAGCAGGTCCATGTGGACATATGGGGTTCTCCCAGAGATCCGAATCTTCAAGATCCGGATCCCAGGGAGGACCTCATCTCAAAGATCTGGATCTTCAAGATCTGGATTTTTGTAGATCTGTGCAAAAATGGAATATGTTGCTTTTCATTTCAGTGAGTTCATTTTTAACGTAAGCTTTCATAATAGTTTTATTGTAACCCATCCTGATACTTCTGGGCATATGGGATAATAGAAAAACAAACAAACAAATGAGCAATGACTTTTGGGTGTTTTATTTGTGTATATGCTGTCTTCTTGGGTAATAGAAGCACTTAAGAGAAGACATTAAAAAAAAAAGGCCCTACATAAGCCTCAAGAGTAATTTGCATCAACTGGCATTCAAAGCAGGGATAGCCAAGGGTTGTCATTTGGTAGAGAAGAAATGAATCTATCATGGTTTGTGGGAGGGCAGGGGATCCGACTGGAGATTACAGTGTGGGATTACAGTGGTCTAGAGGTTGGATCAAAATGAATGGGACAGAGAAAGAGGAATCCAATAGGAATAAGTGGGCTGTTTTGTTAGAACAGCAAACACAGGCCTACAGTTCTGTATAAAGAAGGGCATAAAATGAAGGATTGCATTTAGCTGTCACACACACAAACGCACACACTGCTTGCATCCAATCTATCAGTTTGTTTGTACAGTGGAGGGTGCCAGATGCCGCAGGTCTGCAATAAAAGACAATTTCTTTTGGCAGGACCTAGCAGTTTGTACTGGCATGTGTCCACACAGGAAGGCAGGTCAGGACATCTGGGGAAGCACCCTTTTACCATCAAAAATTGCCTTCAAAGCATCATCTTGGCTTCCGATTGTCTTAAAATATACAATCTTTAGAGCAATGATTTCATCCAGTTGGAAATGTCCTCTTTCTGTGTTTTGCCAGTGAAATAACTCCCCCCTCCATGTTGTTTTGTTCTGCAGAAACCTTGAGAGTTTGTCTGACAAGCTGAGACCACTCCATCCAATGGCAAACACTGCCACCCCTCTGCTATCCATGGAGTCTCCTTGTGAAATTTAGTTCAGATTGATGGCTGATCAATAACATGGGACAACATATTACTATTGCATCACAAATGCAAGTTGCCAGTTAATTGTATTACTTGGTTCTCAGATGCTGCAGCTTGAGACAATCAGCATTCTTAATGATGGATGATCCTCCAAGTCTATTGAAATAGGTGTCTGGCAGATAGATATGACTCAAAGGCTGGTTTCACATGATGTTTTTATGGCGCCTTGAATGTGCAATGGATGACTGCATGATTCTATGCCTTTCTTGCATATGGAATTCAGAGGGAGAGGATGGTGTCTGCATGGATGCCATGTTCTTCCCTATCATGCTGCCATAAGCACTACTGTGACACTCTGAGAGCTCTTCAAATGATGCTAGTCCTATGGCAATGGCCCAGCTGCCACCACACATGAAAACTTACTTATCCCTTTGGTGGCATAAGTGTATTTGAAAGAGAATGGCCCATGAGGGGTCCTTCACTGTGGTGTTGACAGCCAAGTACCTCAAAAAGTGTGTGAACAAAGTGCTGCTGTTCTAAGGCCATGGTCACACCTTGCTGAAATAATCTGTCTCATTAAGACGCTGGACTCAAAGTGTACTAAGTCCAACCACATCCAAATATCTGATATTCCTTCCTCAAATTGTCTTCATTTTGGGTTGCTATGATCAACAGCATGTAATCACATAATGGGTGAAAAGGAAGGCAAATTTGTGCAGTATCCACCCACTATAGTATGGTTCAGCCCCCCTTTAATCCTCTTCCCCAATCACACCCAAAAAATGAAAATGGATTAACACTCTTGAGACCAGTAAAAATCAAGAAAGTACACCTGGAGGGAGAAAAGTCCACAAATAAAGCAGATTGGACTAAAAAGGTTTGAGTGTTGTGGTCCAAAGATGGACTGAAGAAGGATTAAAGTGAAGGAGTGACCACAGCCTAAGAGTGCTTGTTCCTCTTAGTTCAGGAACTAAGTTAGTGTTTTAGTAGAGCTCTCCTTCTTCCCATGTAGAAACTGCCAGAGTTAGAGAGGAGATACAAGTAAGGTTAGAGCCAGCAACTTTAAGTAAATAAATAGAATATGTGGCCTAGATTTGCCAACTATCAGGTTATGCTTTGGTGTAAAGTGGTCAAGTATAATAAATATTTTTATGTTGGGCTTGCTTCCTTCATTGTCCATTAGCGACAGCCAACAGGCTTTGGTAGAATTTTCATTTTGTATGTAGAAAATCCTTGATCCAATCCATAGTATCTTCAGATGGGCAACTTTTCAAATAACCACCTTCTTTTCCCTCCTATGAAAATTCCCACTACTTGAAAAAGAGATGATCTTTTCAGCTTCTTTCATTCTTTTACTTCACAAAGAATGGAGGAGGGGGAGAGAGAATTCCTTTGAAGAATGGGGAAAATAATATGATAGGAAGTCTGCCCCTTCCCTTCCACTGTGCCTAAAATCTGGCATTATTTTGGGGTTATATTGGAATTCCCACACATATCGATGGTGATCCCAACATAGCCCTGGGATACAGCGATAAAATCCACCATATTGCAAGCATGGGAGCTGATGCTTATACACTTATGGTTATTTTATGCTATTTAAATTCTCAGAAGTACCCGTTGCACCCTCATGAGAGAAGTGGCCAATGTGGTAAGGGCCTGGATTTGCCTCCCAATTTTGCCCTGCCATCTTGCAAGATCAGAGAGAGAGGAAATGATGGAATCTAAACAAGATCCTGAATTTTCCTCTTGCCAGCCACTTAAGGCAGTCTGGGCTAGAAAAAGAAAGGTTTAGAGATACAATAATATGAACTGATGTATGGATTGAGTTCCCTTCTTCTGAATGGTCACAATTTGCATCACTCCAGACCGTTATCATTCCTTGGAAGAAGAATCTTAAAGGCAGTCCTCAAAGATGTGTCTTGAAGCTCCATAGATTCTCAGTCTAATTTTTGAAGCTCCATAGAAGATTACCTGAGGCACTATCAAACATCACTGAACCTCCATACAAGAATTCCTGAAGCTCCATAGACTCTCTAGTATGTACAACAAAGCAAAGACTGATGACAAAAATGCCATGGCTCGCTACTTTCCAGGGTGCGGAAGAGACACTTTGTAGACATGTCCTCAGGATGGCAGTCTGGATGCTTGGTGGCCTCGTGCAACTGGATTAACTGAAACACTCTCAGAGTGGATACTCCATTTACCAGTAATATTTTTTTCTTTGAGGCTGGATGTGGATGGATGAGGGCATCTGCATTTGCCTGCTCCCCCGCTAGATGACCAGATGTTGCCCTAAAGCTTTGTGTGGGTGAAGCTTTTAACCGATATCCAGATTCAGGTTGTATCTCACTTAAAGCAAAACACTTTAAAACTATAGTTTATTTTTCTTTTTAGAAAAGAGAAGGATATATTTATTGGAAACAATGAAACAAATTACTAGTCTTAAAAGGATATATCTGTCTCTAATAGGGATGTGCATGAATATTCATAACATTCATTATTCATATGAATTTGTATTAATTTGGGCAGAAATTGAATGTTATGATATTCGTACATTGACATTTGTATAAATACAAATGTTTCTGGACTTTCATACAAATTGTTCGGACATTCGTTAAACTGGGGAGGTAGGAAAGCAGCTGTGCCAGTCACATATGATATGGATCCAGATTGCTTTCAACATGGAACAAGAGCAGATTAAAAGTAGATTCAGGTCAAATTGGACACTCTCAGAGCATATTTGTTATGAGATACATAGCAGATATGTATTGGATATGTATGCATTCGTGTTGGATACATATTGGATATGTATGTGTTCGTATCAGATATTTGTATGAATAGTTCAAATACATTCATATTGAATAGAATCCTACTACATTCGAAGGGGATCTATTCGTATGATATGGATTTTCTAACATCCAATTTGTTAAAAATCAAATGTCACAAAACCCATTTGTCTACACCCCTAGTCTCTAACCTTTTTGGGGTTTTGTTTAAAGCAACTGGGCCCATATTTAACAAGTGTGCTCTGCACACGGAGAAGTTACAAGAAGAGATCGATTATTATTTCTGTAGTAGGTCACCAGGCACATAACTTACGCAAGTCGAAGGCTCATTGCCTTTGACCTCTCTGTTACCTTAGCCAATAAATCTCAAAACTGGGCAGGCATACCATTGGCTTAAGCATTTACTGGAATATTACTGCAGCTGTAGATATTTCTTCATTATCTGAGCATTCTATATTACCAATAGTTTGATCCTTGGAGCCATTATGCAACTTGGGATTTTCAGGTTCTGCGGAGCATAACAGTGGCATCCTAACTCACCTTTCTGTAGTGAAGGTTCGACACCTGAATTGTGAAGCTTGAGATTTGTGCTGCTTTATCTCATTCTGTGACATTCTCATTTGCAGTACTGTATGTGGATGTTAATGTTTTCTGTAAATATCTTTTGTTTGTGTGTTTCATTCCTAAATTAGTGGCTGAGAGCTCTGCTGAAAATTCTCATAGTTTATTATCTGGGTTTTCACTTTCTGATTTCTTTGCATCTGAGTCATCAAAAGCAACACGAACATATAATAGTCAAACATAAGGAAAGGGATGATCATTTTAAAAAAGAAAATAGGGTAAAGAACATTTTATTGCAACTCTAGAGAGCAACAACAAAATGGGATCCTGAAGCCTACAATGTGTTAATGAATTCTAAATCCCGCTGGCCAACCTAACATAAGAAACAGTAATAACGGGCAAGTTCTAAAATGCTATTTTGTTATTTTCCTTGCCTCTCCCCCTTTCCCCCATTTTCCACTCCATTTCTACAGAATCATATGGATTCTTTTAAATCCATCCAAACTCACAAATTTTAGAAAAACACAACAGCATTTATATGCAACATTTGTACTTCGTATAACATCACCAGGCATATGGGATTGCCTACATAGGCAGCCATTTGCACCAGAACTGGATCCAGACAGAAAAATGGTATCTGTTCCATAGAAGTGTATTTTGATAGTTTGGACATGCCCACGTCCCAATATTTGTCTCATTCATACTCAGCAGGGAAGATGTGAATTGCCTGCAATATTGGAAATGTGAATTGCCTGCAACATTAGAGGTAGGGATGTGCACATTTTTTAAAAAATTCAATTTATATAGAATCAAATGCAAGAAAATTTGTATTCATTTGAATAGATACCCTTCAAATGTGGTAGGATTCGTATTTGATATGAGTGTTCAATCCCATACGAATCCCATATGAAGCTTCATATGAATGCATCAAAACATTCTATTTGAATTTGAATGTCAATCTTCAGATGTGCCAACATGTGATTCAAATTCAAATGTCCGAATTCAGCCAAATTTGTATGAATTTTGAATATTACGAATTGGAGGAACACATTATTTTCCCCATGGAGATTACTTCTTAGTACCTCTCAAGTATTCTGAATATCAACAAATTTGTACAGTTTCCTCAATAGCAATATATAAATAGTTTTCCATTGATAGATTATAGGAAGTTTTTAAGCTTTTCTTCCTACACCACTGCATAATCATCACCACCACACATGCATAGCCATCCTTTTCAACCCCTGTAAATGTATGATGGCCACAGTGATAACAGTGGCTCCAGTTGCAAGGTGAGTTATAGTGCTATTTGCAGGGGGAAAACACCACCAGTGTTGGATTTTTCTTCAATAGCTTATAGCCAGATTTGGGAGGATATAGCAGGGTTATGGTATGTGGCAATCCCACCATAGTGCAAACATGATGTCACTATATATCCCCCCATGAGGGTGGGGCTCGATGTCCCTTGTGTCTATAGAACCCCATTTGCCCTCAATCCAGCTGTAGATTATTCTTAGGCTGCATTCACATGTAGGAAAAAAGAAAGGAATAAAATCATCTTCAAAACAGTACTGTCTAGCTCTCATGTTTTCATCGCATGTACCCCTTGCCTTCTCATCCCATCTCTAATCAACCTTTTCCAATCTATAATATATGTGAAAAGGGGAAGGAGTAGACTGGAAAGTGAATGATCCCACCTGTGAATCCTCTGTAAGCCATCTCTAACTTCCACTGACATAGGGTGTTTTTCCACCACAGCCCTTAGATCCGGATCTAAGAAGATCTGGATCTAAGGAATGGGTACATTCCTTAATCTGGATCTAGTAGATCCGGATTAAGGGAAGCACCCAATGTGTTTCCACAGCAGGTGTAGCACCCATTAGCAATGGGTGCTAGCCCCCCTGCCGTGGAAACACCTTTGCACCCATGTGGGGAATCTGGATTGACCCTGAAGGGGTCGGTCCGTCACCCCAGGTGTCTCTGGGGACAGGGGGTACGATCTCCAAAGTCCCAGCTTCGGAGTGATTATGGAGTCATTTTGAAATAATTAAACTAGATTTTCTGGCAGAAGACCCCATTGTAGACTCCATTAATGGGGTCTACAGACTATCCGGATTAAAGGGCAGAAATGGGGTCATCCGGCTCACACCCAAATGGGTCCTTAATGGGTGCAAAAATGGGTCCTTTTTGACAGTGGAAAAACACCCATAGTTTACTTGCTTGCTTGCTTACTTACATGTGAACGCAGTCTTTGATCTTATTTACAAGGATGGTCTTACCAGAAGCTTGTGCTTCATACAACATTGCTTGGTAAGACTGAAGGATCAAAAAAGAAAGAAAGAGAAAGAATGAACAATGAACAACATGGATGAATGCAATTGAAAAAGGCCACTCAAATGCTCTTAGAATGGGCATGAGAACTTACTAAAGAGAAGTTCAGATGCTGAGCAAGTGTCCATACGATCACAAGAGGATAAGCCCAACTCAGTAATACCACCAGATGACAGTAAATTAATAATAATA
>MTQE01001134.1:13946390-13963579 GCA_014337955.1 Aspidoscelis marmoratus | reverse complement strand
AATAATAATAACAACAATAATAATAACCTTGTAGAAAATAACATCTAACAACTAGATTATTCAGGAGATTAAGAGAATAGTGTGGAAAAAGAAATTAAACTGTCTTTTCTTATCAGATATGGGGTGAAATGCATGTGGCGCAAACCTCACAGTTGTTTGTGTTTGTGAGCAGGGACTGGTTTAGTTCAATTCAATGTCTGTACGTTTCAACCACTGCATGTTTGGTACAATGTGAATGATTTTGAACATGAACTATTTAATCAAATTTTTGAACTGGAATGGAACTTTGTACATCCTTGCCACATATCTAAATTGGAGAGCCCAAGGAGAATGAGAACTGACAGGTGGCTCACCTGGCAAACAAACCGAGACTTTTTGACATCAAAGGCAACAGAGGGTGAATGAGATGCATTTGTGCTTGAGGATTTTTTAAAAAAACAAAGCTATCTCCCCCTGCCTCCATCACGCTCCCTTGTTATAACCTCCAAACTGCCTCCAAACAGTTGCTCCTTCTTGCTTACTTGTCATGAAGTCAAGTATGGGCTGGTCCATATCAGGCCTTTGAATTACCTTGGTGCAGAAGAGCTGTCATGTTAGAACAACAGAAAAAAACCCCATAAACTTACATTAAATATTTACAGTGCATCATTCATATATAAAGTGCATCTATCAACGGCAAAATGAGATCTATTAATCTATTCAAAATTTAAATACAGTGTTTAGCATCTAAAGGCAATGTTTCCAGAAATATTAAGATTTTGTTGGAAGATGCTTCAAAGCACCATTTAGAATGCACCAAATATTTATCGAAGTACCGTGGCTAGAACTAAGCTCAGTGAATCCAGAAAAAGGCTTCAAAGATTATGAAGAATTGGGAATGAGGCTGTGGAATTGGGAAACAGTCCACCATGTACATTATCCAGCAGTTTACAAATCTGAGTGGGATGTCTGCACTTCTTACACTTTCTTTGGGAACCACAACCTATGACAAATAACTCCCACCACCACAACTTGCACACTCTTTTCTATAGAGGCATCCCAGAAATGTATTGGCACTTTTCAAAAAGGCAAAACATCTGAAGCCGCATCCACACATTCTATTTGGATATTCTGGAATAGACCATAGATGCTTCAGAACATCTGTGCTTTATTCTGGAATATCCAAACATCTGAATGTGGCCTGAGTTTTTCAACAAGGCTTTTACCAAATGCTTGATGTCATTCTTGTTGCTTCCATTTTGAAGCCACCAGAGGGCACTCCTAAACCTGCTTTTATAAATATTTTGACAGAGAAGAGAGATTCACTTCATCAGAAAGGGTTTTATTTAATAATTTATTTCCAAAAGAAACATATTCAATAATATTTGAGATCAATGGGAGAAGTAGAAAGTGACAAACCCCAAAATTGATATGAGAATAATATGGACTCATTCTTTGTAAGAGTATACATTCAGTTGAAGAAGGCCTGACATACAAGGATGACAGTTGTAAACCATTTTTAGAAGCCTGAAAGCAAACAAAATTTGATTGAATTCGTCAGAATTTTGACATTCAAGTTTGAATCAAATGTCAATAAATTCAAATTTAAACATTCAAATGAATTTTGGATTTTTGAATCTATTCATTTGAATTATTCAGACATTCATATGTGTACAGGTTCTTATACCATGCATACTTGCATGCATGCATCTTTCCTGCATCCATATGCATTTCTACAGATCCATCTGGGATGAAAACAGGATGCAAATGGGATAGCTACGGGGTGCATACGGATGTGTACGGTCACGTATGGATGCGTAACAACGCGTACGGTCACATAGGAATGTTATCAACATTCCTAAGTGCAAATTTGAATTGAAATTTCAAACAAATAGATTCGGATTTGCTTAATTTGAATCGAATTTGCGTAAATTCAAATTTTAAAGATTCAAATCATATTGAATCCCAAAAATTGCATTCATGCACACACCTAATTGTTACTATAGATTCTAAATCTAATAGTATACCATACACTGCCACTTCAAAGGCTGTAGTTAAAGGTATATTTCCTCTGTGTTATTTTTCTTGTCCTCATTTCCAAGAAAATAGAAAACTATATTAAAAATGAACAATTGCTATTTGCATTGCAACTAGGGGGCTGGCTGCAGGTCTGATTGATTAATGGTGCTGCATACATAGTGCCTTTCCACACTTGGCCTTATTCTAGAATATATCTTGGAATAGGGGACTGCTATGTGCATGCTAGTGCAGAGTATGGCAGGCCCCCATAGTCTGCATTAGTAGGCAGATGACAGACATTCAGTAAGGGCCATGGTCCTGTGATTAGCTGACCAACTTATATGGCCAAAAGGCAATGCCACCTTCCCCACTGACCAGTGTGCTCAGTCTTTCCAACCTGGCATGGTGAGAATCACCCCCCTCTCAACATTTAATCAGATCTTTGGATCCATCAGCATTGGGAGGAATGGAGGGATAATTCCTCATCAAGTGCTCTCAAGAAGAAAAACTGAAACAATCACAACAAAAAGTTAAGACAATATTCTCAGAATATTTAACTTTGTCTCTTCATAGAGTCTCTCGCTGGAGACTGTGTGGAAAACTAGCTACAATGTTTTTAAACCTTTTCTACAAGCTTAACATGGCAGGAAAACAAGTGGAGCTATAATAAACCTATAAGGAGAGCTTAGAAACTTTGAAGCTGGTTTGCCTCCAGCCAATTATTCAAGTCGTGGCTTTCTTTACGTCAGCGGTTCTCAACCTTCCTAATGCCGCGACCCCTTAATGGAGTTCCTCATGTTGTGGAGACCCCCAACCATGGGGGTGGAGCAGCTGGGAGGTGGGAGGGAAGGGTGGTGGGAGACTTGTCGTGACCCCCCTGAAAGGGTACTTCGACCTCCAAAGGGGTCCCGACCCCTAGGTTGAGAACCACTGCTTTACATAGAAAAATCAGATACCTGAATTAATGGATCTTTGAATATCTCTAGGTTAAAATCTGGATTTCTAGTTGCATGGATTTTTTTCCTTTAGAAAAATACAGATATCTGCCTATTTCAATCTTCCTATATGCAAAGATCCAGTTGCTTGGTGGTGGTGGTGGTTGTTATTCAAAACAGATTCAGGTCAGATTTGACGCATTCAGAGCAGATATGTATGGGATTCATAGGGGGCATGTAGGGGATTCATACATGATTTGTAGCACGTTTCAAATAGAATCTCTATCAAACGTTTGTATCAAATTCAAATCTTATCACATTCAAAGGGAATTGATTTAAACGAATATGAATTTTCTTGCATTCAATTTGATATGAATTGAACCCCCACCCTCCAAAAACATTCATGTACATCCCTAATTGGAGCTAAATTCTGAACTTCCAGCTCAGGATTTAGAGCTCTGTCACTAATTGCATTTGGAATAGAAGAAAGTCTGTTATTCTATCTTTAACTTACTGAGTAGACATATGTCAAACTGGTTCAGTTCATTCTCAGTTTGCAGAAAACTGAGGTGTTCAAATGGTTTGAATGAGAACTGAACCATACAGTTGTTAGAAAAACTCTGTTTGAACTGAACACAAACAAATTCTAATGCACAAAGTGAACCATAGCAAACCAAACCACTTTGTTGTTTGAAAATAATCCCCCCAAAAAACCTCAGTTTGAATCTAACTAGAACTACTACATTTTAGTTTAGGCACATCTCAGTCACTGAAACCTAATAGGGGGATAGTGAATGAAGATGATATATTTCTATTAACCGGTAGCTGAACATCTGAGTTCTCCTTCAATGTCAAATGATGATGGTACTTGAATACCAAACCGTGCTTGCCTACAAATGTTTAATGCCTTTTTGCTCTTTACCAACCACACACAGGTATTCTTTTATTCTTCTTACATAGAATAATGGAGGCATAGTGTACAAGATGATATAGTTGCCCTTGTTTTTCTCAGGACTCATGTTCTTGACTGTCTAAATTATCTATTAAATAAATAAAGCAAGACACAGAAACCTCATATATATTGTTCTGCTCTTTGAAGTTTTAATACAAACCATAGTGAGGGATCCAATACACTCACTTGGCATTACCTTTCGGGCTTAAAGAATATAGAAGATGACAGCTTATGGCTTTCTGCCTCTGGGTGGCAGTAACTCCTGCTTAAATGTTCATGACCCAGAACTGTAATATCCTTCAGTAAGGGATTTCCTTTGCCTTGTCATTTTGCTGTCCAAAAGAAACACTTTAATTTTATTCATACCAGTATTTATAATCCAAATCCAAAGTACAGGCAGAGAGTTTAATGATGAGGGTATTAAGAGTCTTTTTGAAAATATCTGAAGCAACAGGGGGAAAAGTGAATCGTATGGTTATTTCATCTGCACTTATACCCAATTCAACATTGTTCATATAAACAAAGGCACATAGCTAAGCTAATCACCATCGTCACATTGAGACAATGGGACAAAGCAGCGTAGGCTAAAATATAGTCTAATAAATATGCTATGTTTTTAAAATTTAGCATGTGCTCTGATTAGAATTCTTATTGGCAATCTTATATTAGACTTAAGGCATTTATCCACAGAGCATTTATATAACTGTAAAGTGCTTATTAAATATTTACAATGCACTCATTCAATTGTGATATTCAGGAGAGATCCGGAGAAGTAAATGCAGCAGAAATCTGCCCAGTTATGCCGTTGTGGCCATTATGTTGGTTTGGAATCCTTGTTGAAACTAACGTGCTCAAAATTTCTGTTTGCAACATTCTCCAGACTAGGGATGTACATGAATGTGGGTTTTTTGGCATTTGAATTTGAGTCGAATTGAATGTCAAAATATTGGCTTTGATCTGAATGTTTAGAATCCGAATGCAACAAAATCCTATTAGAATCAAATCCATTTGAATCTATTTGTTTGAACGTTGGATTCGAATCTGAAGATACGAATGTTGACAACATTCGTATGTGTTATACATATCTGTATATGTTTTATCCCATATGCATCCTGTTTTCATCCCGTATTATAAGGGAAAATGCCTACAGATACGTATGAGATTCGTACAGATACATATCTAATACATACGTATCTGTACTTTTGAATTATTTGAACGAATATTTTGGAACATTCGAAATTCATTTGAATTCTTAAATTCAAATGTGAAGACATTCTATTCAAATTTGAATGTCCACATTCAATTGAATTTGATCGAATTTCAAATGTTTAGAACATTCTTGCATATCCCTACTCCAAACCAGCCTTTGCATATTCAAATATGCACTGAATAGTCCCCAAATATTTGATATCTTTTGAAGGGCCCCTCAAGATATCAGAGTTCAGTATCTAATATTTAGCATATCTTATGATAGAAGATAGAGGCTAACAATTTTTGATATTAATATTTGAATAGAATCTTTCATGGCCTTCAGATATTAGGATGTTTATTGTAACATTATTTTTACTTTCTCTATGCCTTGGAGTCCAATTTTAGATCTTAAGGAATCTACTTACCTGGTAATAAATTTCTACTAAACTCCATAAAACTTATTTCTGAATAGACATTTATGAGCTTGTGCAGGTTACGTAAACCTGATTAATCTTCAACTGTTTTCATTCAATAAGAAAAACACCCCCTGTATGTGTTTATGACATCATTATTACACCTCTTGGTTAATTAATATATGCAAATTTCCATTGAACTGATTGGGAAAACAAATGCCTTGTCAGAATATTTCTTATATCAAATGGGAAATCTATCACTGACAATATATTTTATCAGGGAGTAGAGTCAGAAACTCTCCAGATGTTATGAGGAAACTTTTTTTTTTTTTTTAAGAAAGCCAGAGTTCCCCTACAGCAACCCAAATCAGGCCACCAGACTGGCATGGCTGACAAGAATTTATAGCATCTGGGAGTTCACTGTGACATCAAAACAATAAAAGGGGAAAGGGGGTTCCACTGCCTGATTTCCCTGCATTGTTTTGTTTTGTTTGCACCAGAGCATGTGACCAGATACCAACTGAATACTGTCTTTGTATCACTGAAACAACACTTTGCATAAAGTCCAGGAACAGCAGGATCTTTCTTCTTTAAGGTGATGCTCTTGGGGGAAGAGGTGGAAGAGCCCCAACATAGGTAGTATCCAGATTAGTGGAATAAAATCCTGCTCTGAAGCCACGATGCACCGTCCGGACCTTAGCAGCCTCCCCACAGCCTTCTCAGAGAAAGCTGTGATACTTCTGTGGAGCACGCAGTCAGGTGCATGTCACGTGGGATGGAGCAGCCAACAGGAGCTGAGCTGTCCTATCTGGATTGGCAGGAACATTTAAATTTGCCTGATACTGCGGAGCAAGTGTTCATCATTTCCGCAGTATGTAAATTCAAAGGAGTGGTGGCATAACTCACTACACAAATATCGAGCATCAGGTGTGAAGCTCATGCAGTGACCGTGCATCAGAATGCACAGTATCTGTAAGTCTGGACACACTGCTGGGTCTTTCTGTAAGTCCTGCCAGCATGACTTAGGATAATTCTGCAGTAGACTGTTCCAGCAAATAAAAGAGGGGCTTCTCATATATTGTTGGTGCCAGTGCAGGATAATTCCTGGATAGGCGTTGTCTGATGGAGAGCTATTAACAGGATTTCTATAGATGGAGTAGAAATCTATAGATTTCTTCTCTTTACCTAATTTTAATCTGTTTCCTAGCATTGTCCCTGAGCATGCAAAGGGAGACGTTCATCATACCTGAAAAATGCTATTCACTTATAGGGATGTGCATGAATGAATATTTGACATTCAAATCCAAGTAGATCTGAATGTCATAAAATCCAATTCGATTTGGATATTTAAGATCTGGATGTCATAAAGTCCAATTCGAATCTGTAACATTCAAATCCGTACGTTTGAATGTTAGATTTGTATTTAAAGATATGAACATCAACAACATTTGTATCTGTTATACATATCTGTACACATTCCGTAAAAATCCGTATGCATCTTGTATTATTCCGGATACAAATCTACACATTCAAATTATTTGAAAATCTGTATTGGATTTTCAAAAACCTGTATTCAAGTTCAAATGTTCAAATTTGAATTTTTGAAAATCTGATTCAAGTTTGAATGATTAGAACTGAATATTCAAATTTTTGAATATTTGTGCAGATCCCTAGTGTTTTAATCATTCTCTTCAACTGGAAAATTTTGGCCTCACTGTAGAATGGGTGGAGAGACCTTGCAGTGGCTACTGATGAAGATGAGAGAAGGCCCTTTTTGATACATTCAATCCAGACAAGGCCTAAACAAATCAAATGACATCTTAAATGAGAAACACTCTCAGCTTTCACTCTCTCTCCCCTCATCAATTCATTTTGCTCGTTGGAAAGTTCTGGAGTTGCTATAGAGTGAAGTTTTTTTGGATGATAGAAGAAATCCAGCAAGAATAAGGGAATTCTTGAACAACAAAGTTGGAGACATCCCATTTATGGATCAGGGAGAAGATGCAGAGAAGATCCTGCTAAAAAAATCTGAAGGTGATAAAGTACAATATAAGATGAATCCACCTGATGTTCACCATCTGCAGCAGACCATGGATTTTTGCACCTGGATCCATAGTAGTAGTAGAAGAATTGGCTTTTCTCCCCTGCTCTTATCCCCCATTTAAGGGAACTCAACAGACTCCCTCTGAGGTAGGTGGGGCTGTAAGAGCTCAGAAAGAAAGCTGTGACTAGACCAAGGTCACCCAGCTGGTGTTTGGCCTCATCCCCTCAGCCCTTCCTCCTCTGACGAAGACCTGTCTGTTGCTGGGGACAACCAAAGCAAGCCCAGCTCCCCTGACAGTCAGGGCGAGGGAGGTGCAGCTCAGGGGCTCAGTGTGAACGCTGACCCTATAGCTCAAGATGGATACAGCTTGGATGAAGATATCAGGAGACGCCCTTCCCCGAGTATTCTGAGGAAAAAGTTACAACAGCTGAAGCATACCTGCAGGCCAATCACCTGTACCAAAGATGGCATGATTCTCCCTCACCTACTTAAACACACCCCACACCTGCAGAACTTGTTGCTGACAATATGTCTCTTCCTGCAATCTCAGCTCGTGTTCTCTTTGTATTTCTGATCCTTGGACTGACACTGCAGACCTTCTGGCATCTTAGAACTCAGAATGTTTGACTACGCTTTACTCTTGCTCCCTGAAAGAATTTTGAACTTTGGCTGGTTGCTACTACTGTTAGCCCTGAGTGTGCATGCATATGTTTGCTCTCTAAGACCTGGTTGGCTTGGGACATGGCAGCTGATTTCATAGAGGAGTGCAGAATCAAACCTGGTATTCCCAGATAAGAGTTCAGCTCCCTGTAGTATGTTTCAGTCACTGGTTTGTTAACCTTAGTGGTAGACCTTCTGGAAAGGGGACAGTTGGCAGATGGGAGCTGTCTAGAAGAGATGGCCTGAGAGCAGAAAGATCTAACCATTTGAGAAATGGCACCACATGGGAAGAGATTGGTATCTCTGGCATGAGTTTAGAAACAGTACGAGCCATCACTGGGATTCACCTTCCACTGTCCTCCTGGGAGACATTTTTCACTGAGATTTCCATTAGCATCAGGGAAGATGTGAGATGTGAGATCCAGACAATAACAGCTCCCTGCGACTCTTTTATCTATAAAATGTTTTCCTGGTGCTGTTATTGAACAGGAGGGGCTAAAATCCACAGTGATCTGAAAACCCCTTTCAGCCTAGTAGATGTGATCAGCCCATCACCTTTTCTACTAGTCTTCCAATCAAGGTTTCAACACCAGGGTTTAGCAACTTACAGGCCAGTTTTCATTTCAATCTAACTGGTAGCACATTTTCCTCCCTTTCTCAAGTGCCTTGTTGGTTGATACTGTGACTTAAAAGTACAAGTTACCTTGTTCTGTGATAACCAAGCCTGATATCTCTCAAGCCCAAGATCCCTCACAGTCAGTTAGATAGATCAATCCTGAACCAGAACTTTGTTCCAATATAATTCTGAGGATTGAAAGTGCAGTTCAAAATGAATTTCATGGGAATGACACCACAGGTGAGTTGATCAAAAGAAAGCTTTCCATTGGAGTCTTGTTCCTTCCATGATCCCTGGAGTCCTGACTAGGATTTGCACAAGTATTTGTAACATTCCGAATTCAGCCAAATTTGGCCATTCAAACTTGAATTGAATGTTATGATATTTGTATGTTAACTTTAGAACAAATACAAATGTTTCCGGACATTCATATGAATAGTTTGGACATTCATTAAAATGGGGAAACATATCAGATATGTATCCATTCATATCAGATATGTATCTATTTGTATCAAGTACATATTTGTTTGCATCAGATTCATATTTGTTCATATCAGATACATATTTATTTGTATCAGCTATGTATCTATTTGTGTCAGATATTTATTTGTTCATATCAGATACATACCTGCTCACATCAGATACGTATCTATTCAAATCAGATATGTATTCATTCATATCCGATCCATACTGAATATCCGTACAAATATATGCAAATAGATTCGTGTCGAATAAAATTCAAATGTGATCTGTTCGTACGAATATGGATTTTTGAACATTCAATTCATTTCAAATCGAATGCCAAAAAAATTTGTGCATCCTGAGTCCTGATCCACAAGTTGCTCCTAGCCCCAGATTCTGCAGATGCCACTGTTGTTGACTTCATAGAGAAAGACAAATGGAGCCTTTTTTTACAGCATGGGGACCAGAACAATGACTGAGAGCCATTGTTAGTCCATAAATCAGGCTTATCACAAGGACTTTTGTTAATATGCAATTGTTCCACCATGAGATTTAAAATCACAAAACCTAAGACCGAGATTTACAAATCTGGTAAAGGCTAGTTAAGAGCTGGCATACTAATCTCTGCTGAGTAACAGAACATTTAGATAGTCTTTATATATTTTTTTTCCTAGGAGGGATGGAGTACTGCTGTGCAGTTTGAGAACCTTGGCTTGGATGAAATACAAATGCTTGTTGTTGGTAGCTTTGCACATTCAATAGCATTATAAAGAAGAGTAATAAATGGCAAACTACTCTTGGTGATAGCGTGTCTGGAAGAACTACTGATCTGTAGGGACAATGGACAATCCCATCTATTGTTGGAGTAGAGAGAACCAGTTCAGCCTTTACACAACACTGTAGTATAATATCATAACAGGACTTTTGTCCTTGTAGCAAATGACAGCACTGTACAAGGGTACTCATTAACACTAGAAGTGCTATAGCTCCAAGTCTGGAAAGTTTTGAGGACATGTTCTTGATTAGGAAGCTAATTGAGGACACCAGTGGACAGCAGTTCAAGAGAGTGCACAGAAAACCCAACTGGGATATAAGAGTTTGAAAAATGTAGAATGAGTTAGAAAGAATGTGCAGGTGCAAATAAAGTGAAAACTAGGAGAACTGTATCTCACCTGCAACCTCACTTGCCACTCACACATGATTGGCAAGATTCTCAGTTTTCCATACAATGCCAACAAGCATCTTATTAGGGTTCTTCTTGCTTCCAAGCAGGGAGACACTAACCCAGGCTTTGTTTTCATTAATGAACACCAGAGGAGACTTTTGATCTCACCACATTGGTGTCAATGTGTCACAATACCTGTTTTAGTGAAAGAAGCCATTTTGACTGCTATAGCTGTCTCACAGATTTCAAATTCTAATTCCCTAGCTGCAAATCTCAAGATCACAAAAGACTGATTCATCTGTTTAGTCTGCCATAGATGTATAACACATATGGGGTGTGGATAGGTTCTGTCTGGAAACTTAGTCCACATCTTCACTTCCACATGAAGGTGGCTCCATGGTGGATGCATGCAGGGCTCAAAAAGCACCCTGTATACAAGGCACTTCCAACCATGAATGGGCCAGCAGAGGCCACTGGAAATTTCTGAATCAGCAAAGAGGCCAGTGTGATATATGCCTGGCCTAAAATTCCTGTCAGCAGATGAGCTGCTGTATTCTAAACTAGTTCCAGCTTCTAGATTGCCTTCAAGGGTAGTCCCCTTATAATAGGAGAAGAAGAGTTGGCTTTTCTACCCCACATTTCTCACCCATTTTAAGGGACTCAAAATAGCTGACATAGCTTTCTATTCTTCTCCCCATGACAGAATACTCTGTGAGGGATCAGGCTGTGAGAGCTCAGAAGAGAGCTATGACTTACTCAAGGTCACCCAGCTGGCTTCATGGGGAAGGGCAGAATCAAACCCAGTATTCCTAGATAAGAGTCTGGCTCCCTAACCACTAGGGATGTGAACAAATATTCAAAGCATTCAAAATTTGATCAAATTTGATCAAAATTGGACATTCGAATTTAAATCAAATGTACCTAAATTTGAATTTAAAATGTGAAATTTTTGAATCCGTATTAGGGGTGTGCACGAATGTATTTTTTGCATTGAACTCAAGTCAATTTGAATATTCAAAAATTCAATTCGATGCAAGTGTAAAAAATACAGGTTTCCGAAAATCCAATTCGAATCCAGATTATTCAAATCTCTACATTTGAAAATATAATTTGAACTCGAAAATACAAATGTCGACAACATTTGCGTGATTCCGTATTCATCTTGTTTTTATCCTGTATGCATCCTGTTTTCATCCCATATTATAAGTGCAAATATATATTATTTTCACGCAAATTTGTATACTATATATACGAATCTGTACATTTATTTGAATATTCCTATTGGATTTTTGAAAATCCGATGAATGCCAAATTTTGAATTTTAAGAAATCTGATTCGAATATGAATATCGATATTCATCAATTTGAATTGGATTTTTGAATTTTTGAATATTCATGCCCATCCCTAATCTGTATGCATCTTATTCGTATCTTTATGCATTTGTATGGATATGTACGGGATGAAAACGGGATGCATACGGGATAAAAGCGGGATGTGTACAAATGCGTACAGATGTGCACTAACACATTCAAATGTTGTTGACATTCGTATCTTCAAATACAAATTGAAAATTCATAGGAATAGATTCAAATGTGTATATATACCCAAATGTCTCTGGGTGGGTAACAACAGATTAAAATAGAATATTCATTAAAAGACGTTTAAAAATTCAAGAAATATAAAACAATATACAATATGTTTAAAATGATAGTGACTGTTCTGGGAATATATAAGCAGCATATATATTCTTTTAATTTTATAATTTTTATTTTAAAAACCATACAAATCAGATAATACAAATATCATATAAAACAATAACATATATTCATATAATTCAATCATTAAACCTATTACATAAAATGGATAAGGGAATCATCGAAGTCAGACGAGTAGAGGCATTCACAAAAAAAGGTTGTCAGACTGAGAGATAACTTAAGCCCTGTGAATAACCTTGCATTTAAAAAAACGGCCTTGAATGCCAAAATGCAGATGCAGACTCTCAAATCCGGTCTACAGTGTGGATGCATCACAAGGTAGGTGTTCTAAAGCTTACCTAAGGGTGGGTTAATCCGGTTTCCACAGTCAATGTGGAAACACCCTTAGGTTGTAATTTGGAAAATATAGTTTGGAACTGTGTATTCAAATGAAATAAAATGTCAGCAGACAAAATTGCAATGTTTAATAGGAGGGCCTAGAAATTGCTGTGTTATTGCGTTGGCCGTTGCATAAAATGTAGAGAATTTATTCATCTGCATCCACTCAAAGTTGCTTAGCCATATACACTTAGCTGCTTTAGCTAAAATTTGGAGATTGAAAATGGGTCTATATTTCACAGACTTCTGAGGATCAAGGATAAGCTTCTTTAATATTGGTCTCAGTATAACCTGCTTTAAGCTAGATTCATTGTGTCCTTCCTTGAAAAGGCATTAATGATTACAGAGCACATCCCAAAATAGTTTTGCCCTTCTGCTTTTTCTTTGGCATGGCAGGTCAGCATGGAAAGAAAGTACAAAATGTTGTGGGTGCAGATTCATAAACATATGATTTCAGAGATCCAGGAATTTTGAGTAGCAAGCATATCAACAGGTCATCACATCAGCTTTCACCCATCTACTTTGCTATTGTTTGCCTCCTCCACATGAGCCACCAATGGGAAAGATTATGGTTGGCAGTGTGGTGATTTCTCTAAAAAGGCATATAAAGTCCACACAGATACCCATGTCTCTGGGGTGGCTCTTCCTGACAGTCAGAGAATCTGCAGGTGGAACTCTGGCCTTGAAAGCTGACAGTGCAGCTGGAACTCTGGCTATGGACTGGAAAGGCAGTCAGAACTCCCACCAGCCTGCAGAGAACTTTGTCAGAAGAGTAACATGGTCTTAGAATAGGAACTGGTTGCCACTGGAACATAGAAAACAGAGGTCACCCTTTAAGCTACATTAAACATAGGACTTTTGTGTACTGACTGTGCTGATATTCAGACCAGTAGATGTGGACCACTGAGGCCCACTAAGGCCCAGATAATGGCATAGCATAGTCTGGAACAACACCATCTCTGTGACAGTGCTGGCCCATACCATCCTCTGCACCATCCCCAAAGCACAACCTTTGAGTCTAAGGGGCCAGCCTGGTGTGGGAAGGATTTGGACATGGCATCCACACAAGGAACCCAATTAGAGTCCCTTAGAGGATGCCACGTCCGCAGGTCAGCGCGCAAAACCGGTTGCTTAAACCGGTTTTACCGCCGAATCCTACCCAGATGTAAGACTTGAAAAAAATCGGGTCTTACATCTGGCTTTTCCCCTTAAATTGGTTTGGAAGCGAACACTTCCACACTGGTGGGGGGAAAGCCGGATTGCCAGCGCATGCCCACCTGTCAGAGAGGCAGAGCAGCCGGCTTCCCTGCCTTCCCCCTTGCAAGAGAAGGAGTGAACGCCATTCTCTGGCCAGGGGAAGGCAAGTCCTACTCCCATCCCCACCCCACCAAGGATCCCACGCTCACGCCCTCCGCCTTACCCTGTCGTCACCAGCACAATTCTGGGGCTGGCAGGGTTACTCTGACTATCATATCCTTCCCTCAACGATGCCCATTTTTGTATGTTTGAACGTATCTTGAGTCTGGAATATATATATTTTTCCATAGAAATATCATGTTTTCTTTTCTGGTATCCACATTTTGATAAGTTTGACATAACAACAACATTATGATTAGGTATCACTATAATTATTTATTGGCTTTACAATTGTTATTATAGGTAATTGTCTGGCAGGTCAGAATTAATCAGGTAAGATTTCCCATCACATTAACTCATGCCAAGTGGGTTAAAATCTTTTGCTGTATTTTATCAGCTGCAAAATGTAAAATTTAATAATTTAATACACGATGGCAATACTTGTGAGGCAGCCATGAATAACAACTTTTTTTTTAAGCACAGAGTGGACATGATTTGACTAGAGGTGTGCACGAATGCAATTTTTGGAAATAAATTCAATTCAAATCAAATTCCCAAAAATTCAAATTGATTTGAATCCATAAAATTTGAATGTATTCACATTCAATTCAATTTGAATAGATTTGAATCTATTCATTTGAATTTTTAGTTTGAATTTGCACATACAAATGTCAACAACATTTGTATGTGCCTGTATGCATCATTATGCATCCTGTATACATTTGTACGCATCCTGTATTTATCCTGTATGCATCCCATTTTCAACCCATACGGTTCCTTACAAATGCGTACAGATTCAGGAAAAATGCATATGTGCAAGTGCGCATCATGTACGTATCCATACAGATACGAATGTCTGAATAATTCAAACGAATAGATTTGAAAATCTGAAATTCGTTCAATGTTTGAATTTGATTTGAATTTGAATGTCCAAATTCAAATAAATTTGACTGAATTTTGAATGTTTCGAATATTCATGAACATTCCTAGATATGAACATATTTTAGATCTTTTACATTCCATCAGTTATGTGTATGAGGGAGGAGGAAATCAAAGCTTATGCTGAGCTTTGGCTGGATCATGCTTACTGATTAGCAACATCACCATATGTGAGCAGAAAACAAGTGACTCCAGCCTTGAGTTTCTCCGTGAATATGAAAGGTAATGATACTCTGTCTTAAGAAAGACTGAACTGAGAAGGAGTAGATAAAGAAAAGTACCAATTAAGTCTGATATGTTAATAGCAGCTACCTCTTTTTAAAAAACACTTAGAAGTTGTATTTACATTCTAAAAGATTTTTTTTTAAAAAAATAGTGCGCTTGGTAGGAATGGGTAAAAAAAGAAGACTTTGGGGAAGTAGAAGATAATCTTTTATTTTGTTCCTTCCCAAACTCCCTTAGACTCTCCCTCACATGACAAGCAACAAAAGAGGACTATTATCATGCAAACTATTCTGGCACAAAGGGACATTACATATCTCATACAAAAGGGGATTTCTTTTAAAAACACAGCACATTCAGTGTTTCAGGTTTGCACTTGAAATGCACAGTCGTGTTTGCCAATGGTACTGCGCAGCTGGGTGGTGGTTACGCTGCTGCCGTGGGTTGTTCTTTTTGATGAAGTGGGTGGGGGGATCTCATTACAATAAATTGATTCAACTGGTCCTCCTATGATTCCGTTGTATCTTACAAAGTAATTTTTTAATCACTGAACGTACTTCCTCCCTCTTCTCAGCATTAGAGGGCACCACAAATATTTGCCAGAAGAAAATTCCACTTCCTGACTCAATGAAGAATACATGAATATAGACTCTGTACAGGGGTGAAGAGAGGACAGGAAAGAGGACACGGGAAAAAGAAGAAAAGCTAATGCCAAATGAGGTGGCTAGGGCTGGGTGGAAAATATTCATCAGATTTAAATTCGCTTCCAGATTTGAAGCTGTGACGATTTGAGTGTGAACTGAAAAGGGCCTACATTTGTAGGCCCCCATTGCACATGAAGCAGAGGTATCTGACCTTCATAGAAGCTTCAACATACCCTCCACTTCATGTCCCCCACAGCCAAGCTCTCTTACCTTTGAATCTGGCAGGGGCCATGGTCATGGCCACCATCACACCCTCCTCAGAGACTCAACTAGGCTTCCTGGAGGTGCCCGCACAGCTGGAGAGGCCACTTCCATCCAGAAATTGCAAGGAAACCCATGCAAATTCCCTATGATTCCTGGGAAATATAGCAAGATTTCCCATGATTCCTGGGAAATATGAGATTTCCTGCAATTCAAGAATGAGAGCAGCCTCTTCAGTTGCACACACACTGCTGGGAGTCCCAGCTGAGTTTCTGAGGAGGCTGCGATGGCAGTTGGAGCTGCTGAGGTGGAAAAAGGTGAGTGGGGGCAGGCCAAGGTGGGCTGGGCATCCACACATGCTCAGATGGGCAATAGAGGCCAGGCGGGTGCCCAGACAATGAGGGGCCACCCCCTCGAGCATGCTCAGAATGGTCCGGCTTTTCTACACAGAATCGAGCCTGCAGGAGAAGGTAAGACCCTTCACACAGATGCGGGTGACCCTCAGGATGGGTTGGGGGCTTTTGGCTGGGGTTCCTGCTCACCCCCGGAGCCCGATCTGGGGTTTTGGAGTAAGCAGGAACCCAGGGAAAGAAGGCACCCGGGCTGCCCACACTGGCTTCATGGGAGCCAATGGGAGCAGTCCGAGGGAGGGGCTGAGCAGTCACAGAGACAGAGCATGCGAATGCTTTCTCTCTGAGACAGGTCAGAACGCGCTGAGATGGTTTCAGAGCACTTTTTAGTGCTCTCAAACTCGAACGCATGAAGGGGACATTGGGACACTTGTGGGCGGCCTAGAATGGATCCTGCCACCCACAAGAGCAAATGCTGCATCCCAATGTGCTCTCCATGCGTTCGAAAACCCCTTGTGCGAAAAGGCTCCTAGAGGTAGCTTAGAGACAGCTTAGAGAAGTTTGTAGGCAGAATTGTTCACAAGCCAATCTCCCACTCCATGAACACTGTAGTCTAGAAAAGGTAGATTAGGGGTGGGATGAGAACACAAGGGACATACATTACCATCTCTAAGGTGCTTTTGAGATTATTCCTTCCCCAGCATGCATGGTGCTAACTTCTGTATCCCTACCAAAAAAATGAATGCATGTGTGCATGCACCCAGCCAACTTCTGTTTCAGAAGATAGTTGAAATGTCCTTTCTTCTTTTTCTGCTTGATATGGTTAATGGAGCAGTCACTAATTCCATCCATCCATCCATCCATCCATCCATCCATCCATCCATCCAT
>MTQE01001134.1:13926390-13939291 GCA_014337955.1 Aspidoscelis marmoratus | reverse complement strand
CTTCCTTTCATTTCATGGCCACCCATCTTTCAGAAGGGCAGAATTCTAAACCAGAGTGTAACAGTGGAGAGTAGGACTTCTCTGTTCTGCACTAATGTGCATATAGATGAAGCCCAAAAGAGGATTATCTGGGTTTGTATTCCAGAACAAGGGTAAGTATCTATGACTTGGTTCCCTATAAAATAATGTGCCCCGCTAGTTAAAAAGGCAGCATTGGCCAAAGTCCTTGAGTGAAATGTGTGACGGCTATGTGTATGAGAGAAATCAATTCTTCCCACCCACTTCTTCATATCCTCAGTGATGGTGTGTTAAAAATTAAAGGAGAATCAAATTTTGTTTTTTTTATATAAGTTTGATTTAGATCCTGTTCAGGTGGGAGTGTCATTATGGTAGTATTCAAATTAGCAGATTAAATCCACAGTTATAACAAAATATGCAGCTTACCTGCTGCGAAGCCATGATGTGCTGTCCAGATTCAAGCAGCCTCCTTGCAGCTTTCTCAGAGAAAGCTGCAATACTTCCATGGTGCATGCAGTGAGGCACACAACACGTAGGATGGGGCAGCTAATGGGAGCTGAGCTGCAGGATCAGCTTTCGTTTACTGTTCTTGCTGTCCTGTCAAGACTTGAGGGAAACTTGGAATTTACCTGAAACTGCGGAGCGAGTGCTCATCATTCTGCAGTAGGTAAATTCAAAGTAGCTGCTGCTATGCAGTATCAGGCATTAGGTGTGACTCCTACACCACGACTGCACATCGGAGTGCACAGTATTTGTAAGTCTGGGCACACCCAATGATCCTGCAATGGTGGGACTGCCTCATTTATTGTTGGTATATTATTGCAGATGCGCATCACTTCAGCATAAAAGGGGTTAATCTTCTGTGTATATTAGAGTTACAGTATGGGAGGTAATGATTAGTTAACTCTGTTGTAGAAGGGTGGACTCTAGCATCTCTAGACATGTATATCTCATACAAATAAGTTATAAGACTCACAGGTTATAGATAAGTAAAGTTATATCGAAACAAAACAAGAAGGTGTATGCTTCACGCCTGTAACGTAACATGCTCTTTGCTATAGTATAGTTTGCTAAGTATCACTGTGAGGCAGCACCTCCAAACACAATGATTCACTTGAAGCTGGATCATAATGACTGATTTACAAGTATGTAACACTCAATTCAGTGAGATAAAGATGCCCTTTGATTGAGTTTAGGCTTAGAAACTACTCAGAAAAATCTGTCTAGTTTTCTTGATTTACCACTAACTTATTCTCAGGAAAAGCCAGCCAGGGATTGCATTATGAACTTCTTCATGCAGTGCAAATGCTGTATTATGAAACTATGGCTAAAATTAACCTGAAGAAAGCATGTATATGAGAGACGTGAAGAGGGAAAGAAAATGAACACATGTGAGCATGTGTTTCTTCAAACTTGATGTATCTTGTGTGCTCATGCAGTACTTTTGCATATTGCACTATTGGCATTTCTGTGACTCTTTCTGTGGTCCCCATTGCATGATGGGAGAGCATACCCTGTCATGGAACAAGCAATCCATCCCACACAAGAATGGTTGCTGCTGGTGCAGGACAGGACAACTTGAATTCAGATTGCCTGTTCCATTCCACACGTAGCCACTGCCTCTGAAAAACCCTTGGGGTAGAGATGTGCATGAATATTTGAAGGTATTTGAAATTTGGTTGAATTTGCCCTAATTTTGACATTTAAATTTGAATTGAATGTCCCATAAATTCCAATTTAAAAATTTGAATGAATTTTGAATTTTGGACGTATTTGTTCGAATTATCTGGACATTTACATGTGTACAGGTTCATACATGAGGCGTACTTGCAAATATGCACCTTTCCCACATTGGTACGCATTTGTACGGGATGAAAACGGGTTGCATATGGGATAACTAAGGGAGGCATATGAACATGTACAGATGCGTATGGATGAGGGAAAGATGCGTATGAAAGATGCGTATGAAAGATGCGTATGAAAGATGCGTATGTGCGTATGTCAACAATTGTAAGTGCAAACTCAAATTAAAAATTTGAACAAATAGATTCAAATTTGCTTAATTTGAATTGAATTTGGTTAAATTTGAGTTTTAAAGATTTGAATCGAATTGAATTTTTGGACATTCAATTCAAATTGAATCAAATCCCCAATATTGCATTTTTTGCACACCCTGACCTTGGAGGCAGTGCTGAGAATGAAAGACAGGAACATTTCCAATGTGAAAGAGGGTTGCATTAGCTTGTGCTAGTCTTCAGAGGGTGGACCCTTGTTCAGAAATATACTCTGGAATACAGGTAAGTGTTGAAAAGACTTAAGTTAAGGGTGCCATTCTAACTTCTTGCCAGTAGGTATAATCAAACAAGGCTATTTCTCAATAATCTCTGTTAGAATGCACACCCCTTCTGCAGTTGTTCCCCAAAACAATAATTCAAACAGTAAAACAGACAATACTACCTCATATTTCCAGACACTGCTGTCCCTTTGCTTTGAAGTCCTGCAATACATCCTGGGAGACTGCTTTAAATTGGCTTCCCTTGTAGACCAACCGGGGAACCATTTCTGTCACTGCCATGCAGACAGGCTACAGCGCAGGAGTGGACCAGATCCTATTTTAGAACCCGGTGGGACCAGAAGATGACCTAAGATGTTTTGGAGGAAAGGAAAGGGAGGGATGTCTGTAACGTGGAGAATGTGGAACCTTCATTCCATAGGTTTGGAGCAGGACTGGAGAAGATGGCTGTGCTATGGAAACCCAACAATATGTTCTGTGCTACCCCACCATATTCCTGACATTATTAGCCAGGGCTGTGCTCCATATCACCTGCCAAAAGTACAGAAGCTACCTAGTAGGGATGTGCACGAATATTCAAAATATTTGATATTCATATGAATTCGGCCAAATTTGTACATTCGTATCCAAATCAAATATCCAGACATTTGAAGTTCCGAATTTAAATGAATATGAATATTTTGAGTTATTCATAGAAATAATTCAGACATTTGTATCTGTATGGGTACATTCACATCTCATACACACCCATACACATCCTTACCGGATGAAAACGATACGCATAAGGGATGCATATGGATGCATATGTACTCATAGAGATATGAATGTCCAAATTATTCAAACGAACACATACAAATGTATTTGTGTAGATCCGAATGTTCAGACATTAGTTTTATCTTATTTGTATGAATTCAGATTTTTGAATATCCGATTTGTTACAAATCAAATGTCAAAAATTGCATTCGTGGGCACACCCCTACTACCTAGGAATCCCTGGGTTGAAAACACCAAAGTCTAATAGTAACAGGCTTTGATTCTGAAGAAATCGCAAGCCAATTATGTTTCAGGGAAAACAAGATTAATCTGTGTCAGGATTTTTTTAAAAAAAAACTATCCAAAGTATATCAGGAAATACAGATTGTATTTACAATGGACAGTTCAACTCAAAAGAATTCACGTTGAAGATACTTGTTTGGTGATGTCATTCTATAAGACTGACAAGCACACTTACTCAACTTCTGTGAAGCAAGAAGAGTTCATTGTTCCATCTTGTGCAAGAGAAATTAAACCATCCATTATTCCAGCTGACCAGTATTTTAGGGGAAAGCATTTCAGAATGAGAACTAAACACTACTACATCCCCTCAAAGAGTCTTTAAATCATGAAAAGGACCTGAGAACCAAAGCCAAATGGTATAATCTTTGAAGACCTGCAGCAAACCTATCAGTGCTATAAATGAATTATTGCACACATTGCAGAAACTTGAAAAAAATAGATGAAAACAAAATAGATTATCTCTGTTGCCACCTTTAGTTTCACTAACCATTCCAGACCAGCAGAACCAGAACTTCGTACATTTGGCTTCAGCATCATATTCATGATGAGTAGATGTACTATTGATTATCATTCATATTTTTTTTTCAATTCACCAGATTATTTACCTAAGACATCTGTTGGATAGCCAGTTCACTGTCTTAGAAATCTATTTATTTTCCTGACCCGGGATTGTTCCACTCATTATATCATTAATGTGAACCAGACAATAGCCCTATGAAAGGACAAATTGTTAGGATTTAGTGTACTATATCTGAACAGCATCCCCAAATTTATAGGATATTTTATCAGATCAGTTTCAGAAGCCCACTGATAAGTTTTGTTCATGGAATTTAATTTGCTAGCTTTATGAAATTGAGTCTATTATGATTGTGAATTCAGGAGAAAGCCTGTCTCTTGAATTCCCATAAAACACAAATGTCATCAATGGTGCGTGAGAGATATAGACAGTAGGTGTGTCCTCCAAAATAAAGACTTTCACACTATCCTACATCCAGAAATCTGCATGAAGCCATTCTGTATGCAGTGGAACCATATCCATGGAATGGCCCTAAAAACCAAGGGAAGCAGTAACATATGACATTTTTTCCTCTTCCCAAATTCTCCTAGTAGTGAGTTTTCCCCTTAAAAGAAGTTCTGCACTACTGCCTGTTTGGGATTTGATTGTTGTTTGCTCAAGAAGAGTTCAGGAAAATCACTTCCTCCATGCTCGCTTCCCTTCTCCCTCTAACAGCTTTTACATTCACTCGCTCTCATTCTTACCTGTGTCTTCTGATTAGGAATCTTAAGACAAACATCTAGAAGGCTGTGAAATCTAAGAGAGAATGAAATTCCTAGAATCCCTAGAATGCTCCATCCACACTCCAGACTGATTTACTCGGAGCCCATTCCCCCAGGTAGAATGTTGCATCAACATCAGATGAGGTGTTGGTCTCTAGCATGAAAACAGCAACCTGTTCCAATCCTGATCCATTTGTAAACATTTAATGCAGCACTCCAGCCTACTATTATGGACCAGCCATTTGCATGCACATAGCACACAGCTAGGTGTTTTCGTATACCATGGATGAGATGCCTGACATCATTTTGCCAGGCATGCAGTGCTGGCACCAGAAGAGCTCCCCTTTTGGGCTCCTATCCAAAACAGTCTCAACCAGCATTTACAAAGGCCTGGATGTTCCCAGCCTCTTCAGTTGAGTCAAGCCAGGTCCCCCACAATGTGAACAGCCTGGCCTTTTCATACTGACTGGACTTGCTGAGGTTAGAGTGGTTCCAGTAGCTGGACTGCTCCTACTATCCCAGAACAAACAATCTGCATTTGGGAAATTTGGCCGAAAGACAATATTCAAAACAAGCCTCCATGTTCTCCAATGGCTAGCCTCAGAACCCCTGGGGATCCATTTTGGTAGCATGATTTTGTGTGTTGCCAGAATGTGTTCCCCTGCTAAACTGGCCCACCAAGGCGTGCATCTTTCCTCATGCCTTCCTAGGCTGGATTAGTTGCAAGTAGAATACAGTAAACTTTTTAAAAATAGATATATGACTAGATTAGGTAGGAATTTTGGGCCTCCTAATTCAGTATAGACTCTGTGCAATGCAGATAGAAGGAGGTGGCATCTCTTTGTTCCACTTTAGAGCACAAAAAGGAGAGGCTTAGAAGAGGCCTAGGCCTCACACTGTACTGGATTGCCGGTAACTTTGGAAAGGCAGTAAAGCTACAATACTAACTTCAGTTTCCTAGAAGAAAGCATTCCTCAGTACAATGTGACCTCTGAATAGATGTGAGCAGGATCTGTTGAGATAGACAAAAATGCCCTACGGATGCACAGTCTGCATATCCCCACACCCATGTGGCAGTGTGTAAGTGCTTGAAGTGTGAAGTCCACACGACCCAACAGCTACTGAGGCAATGTCCCACCATAAGCACACATTAGAATGTTTCGATGGCAAAGTCTTGACAGTGGTTTCCATTCCTTTCCCACCATAGTGCCTCCATGTTGAGTTGTGCCAACCTTCAACTGTGCTTTCTTCAGATCTTTTAATATGTCCCTGTTTTCAGGAACACAGAAAATAACTGATTTCTAAACCCGTTTCCCACATTTCAACAAATAAAAAATTCCATGCCCAGAAACATCAAAGCTTGGAACAAAAGTTGACTGGCTCCTATGTCTCTCTGGCCAGGATGGTGATGGCTTTGCAGACAGCCCCTGCCACCTTAGGAAGAGGTCTTCTCAGCACTGAGGTCTTTCCAGCACTCTTCAAGCAGCATCTCCTGTCATGCCCATCATGCCACAGTTTGGACTGCGTAGTAAACCACCGTCTCCTCTGACCATTAATAAATACCCATAATAATGATTGCAAAATGTGCCACCTCCAATTATGCCACAAATATTACACTTGCCAAAGTGACATATTAGTGCAGTTGAGCTTGGATGGTAATGGCTAATTAGTTCATCTGAAGAAGATGCCAATTTGGAATGACTTGCTTCAGGATAACTTTTGCCTATTAATCCTCTGAGGAATGCAATGTGTTTTCCAGTTAAATAATTACGAGGTGATTTGATTTTTATTACATTTGTTGGACCACATGTCAACAGACACTTACCTGGAAGCATACAGTAGCTCTTTTGAGCTACTGACTGTTAAAAATAATACAGAGAATATCTGCATCAATGTTGTTGAGGGATGAACACATTTATTTTTAGCCTGTCAGAGCCTTAACTTTGATCATTGTTTCTGTGAATCTGAGTAGAAACATTTGATAAGCTGAAGACAAGTTTATTCTCATTATATTTATTTCTTTTTTTAATTGTTTCATATTCTTTCAGTTTAACAGTATATATATATATATATAAATAAGTGTACAAAGTAAAAATAACAATTCAAATGGTTATTCAAAATAACAATTCAAACAATTCAAATTAGCCTCCTATGCTATCTTTAGAAAGTAAAATATCATAACACCTTTAAGCTAAAAGACCACATTTAGCAGCAATGTGAGAGCCTTCTTGTAATTCCATTATCCTCAAAGGTCTGAAGAGTTGTGGCACGTTAGAAGACCTTTCCGTGTTAGCCCCCAGAATTTGAAACAGCTTCCTAGTAGAGGTTCACTAGGCTCCAACATTATATGGTTTTTGGTGGGGAGGGTTGCATTTTATATTGCATTTTAATTATGTTTTAATTCACAACCAGATATTTGTGAATTCAGTTTGATTTCAAACCATTTGAATTAAAATGTTTGGTTTGAACCAGTTTGATTCAAATAGAACCACCCCTGTTTGAATGGTGCTGGTTCAATTTGAACTGAATCAGTGTTGCTCAGCTGAAAAGAACAGTTAGGGCCTTTCTGCACGTGCTGCCAGAAAACGGATCTATAAGATCTGTTTTCTGGCAGAATGTTTTTAAAAAGAATCTGCCCCAAACAGGGGCAGATTCTTGGAGGCCCCGTGCGTCCGCACACATGCAGGGCAGCGGTAGTGGGGCCGGATTGGAGAGGGTGCTGGTACGAACAGACAGGGTGATCAGAACCCATGCAGGGGAGTCACACCTGTTTCTGGTCCACCTAATGGAGTGATCAGAAGCTGCACCATCCCTTTGGTGCAGTTTCCCATCTGCTGGACAGGATGCTCCATTGCCTGCTGTACCATATCCCAGAAAGCACTAAGTAAAAAGATGATGATTAGTCAGCATCTCTTTACTTTGATGAATGCTGCACTGCTGCTGCAGGTTGAAAAAAGCTATGCAGCTTTGGACCAAGTCTGGATGCAGGCTTCCTGACAACAAGCTCTCATCACTGATTGGCCAGTTGCCTGTCCAGCTTTCTGGGGTTCTGATTGATCAATTCCCTGTAGCAGCCATTTCACAAACAATGATTGGCTGATTTCCCTCCTCTGATCATTCAACTTCTGTTTGTTGATCTTCATTCAACTTTTCACTCTGAATAAAAATGTTCCCATAATTGTCATTTTTTAGAGAGAATAAAGCTGTCACCAGACTTGATTAAAAAGCTATGCAGCTTTTTTTCAGATTGCAGCAGCAGCAGCCCAGCATTTGATCGAAGTAGGAATGTGCTTGAATATTCATAACATTCATTATTCATCTAAATGCATCCGAATTCCGACATTCATACATTAATCGAATGTTACACCATTTGTACATTAAATTTCATATGAGTACAAATGTTTCGGACATTCATACAAATAGTTTGGACACTGGTTAAACTGCGGAGGTGGAAAAGCAGCTGCACCATGTATCTGCAAGGGTTCCAAATTGCATTTGACGTGGATCAAGATCAGATTAAAAGTGGGTTCAGGTCAGATTTGATGCTTCCAGAGCACAGATATGTTACAGGATATGTATTGGATACGTATTCATTCGTATCATATATGTATTGTATATTCCTACAAATCTGCATGAACACATCCGTATTGAATAGAATTCTGCAACATTCAAAGGGGATTTATTCGAATGAATATGGATTTTCTAACATTCGATTTGTTATGAATCAAATGTCAAAAATTCATTTGTGCACATCCCTAGATCAAAGTTAACAGATACTGATTAATCAGCATCTTTTTTACTTCACCTTTTTTGAATCCTGCGCCACTACTGTAAGTGATGGAGAATCTATCTGGCAGACTTGAAGCCACAACCTAGGAATTGCGCAGCTTCCAGGTGACCTGTCTGGCTATCCCTGAACAGCTGCCAAACATCATATCTGTCAGACAGGAAGCCACTTCACAGGGATGGCACAGCTTTTCTCATTTTTAACTTGACTTCTATGAACAAAATTTTAATACAGTTCTTGCTATCAACTGCTAAGTTACTTATTGTTAAAAGCTGGTATAAATACGTATTTCTTTTGTCAGCTGTAGGATTTAGCCACAAATGATTTTTCTTGTTCCAAGTCCAACAAATGGAAAGCCAAGCAGCATTAGTTCAGTATTAAGCCATCTGGGAACCCTTCTTACAGAATGCAGTCCAGCTCCCCTCCCAATTAGTCTCCTCTTTCCCTCTGTTTTATTGGTTGTGCAAATGCAATTGAAGGTGACCCTGGCAATGACTTCACCATCTGTAGAAAACATAACTTCTGGATAAATTTATTCAATTGAAATATGGTTCTTCCATGGATTAATTTTCATGCTGAGGGTGTCCCTGTTAATTGTTTTGGGACTTTTAGAAAACTGAGGCAAATCCAGGAATATCAGGTGTTAATTCCTGATTCTCTTAACACCTTTGGGATAGACATCTGGGTATGTATGTATGTATGTATGTATGTATGTATGTATGTATGTATGTATGTATGTATGTATGTATGTATGTATGTATGTATGTATGTATGTATGTATGTATGTATGTATGTATGTATGTATTAGGAACTTGCACTACCAGATGGGTTCCCCTATGAAAGCTTCAGGGCCAGTGCAGGGGCTGTTCTGTGCATACAGTGCTGTTGCAGAGCACATCTAGTTGTGGTCATAACTAGTGGACCTCACTGGTCAGACCTACCGGTTCAGATCATGACTTTTTAGTGCTGAAAGCCCCTTTACATGTTTTGAACTTGCAAGTCATATTCTGTATTCCAACACAGCAAGGATCCAGTACAATTTCAGAAGGTTCCTACATTTTCCTTATACTGTGGACTCAAAACGGACTTGCTCCTTCCCACTCTTCATTGATGTTTACTGTATTCAGGGAGCTCTGCTCCATAGTAAATATATGTAAGATTTTAGCCAAAATAATTTTTGAACTGATGATTCGGGTTGTGCGTGAATGCAATATTTGGATTTGATTTGAATCAAATATTTAAATGCTCAAATTTGTACTAATAGAGAAAAAAAACAAATGTATTCAAATTAAAACCGATTCAAATACATCCGCATTTGAAGACACAAATGTTGACAACATTTGTATGTGTCCATATGCCCATATGTACACATCCTGTACACATCATGTTTTTGCCTCGTATATATCTTTACAAATGCGTACGGATAAAAATAAGATGCGTAACGATACAAATGTAATGTGTACATATCTGTACACATAACAAATATGAATTCTTTGAAACATTCAAATGTTAAAAAATGAATGTATAGACATTTGATTTGAATTTGAATGTTGAAGTTTGAACCAAGTCGATACTGATGATGATCTGTAAGAAATGTGTGGCTGTTAATAAAGCTGTAGCACTGGGGAAAGGGTAACATCTGAGCATGTTCTGTAAACCTTTGCCCAAGTAAACTTTTTTTTAAAAAAGCCCTCAATTTGCACAGTATGAACCACAGTCTGTTTCAGAAGCTGTCCTATTCCTGTTGATGAGAGACCCAAGATTGTATTTTCAAAATAACCAACAAATTTGGTTATAGAATACTAATAAGGCAGTGTGAAAGCCACATGGTGTTACTTGCAGAAAAAGAAGAAAAGAAAGAAGAAAAGAAAAAAGCTAGGGAAATAAAAAAGGATGAAAATAGAACAGATTTCTCTAGGTGTGGCTCACACACATACGGTGCAAACAGAAAATAACTTAAGTTTGTCTTAATAGCCATGCATTAAGCTATGGTTCTAAACGCTTGCAATTATATTTAGATTTATCTTAAGAAGAATGAAAATCAGACAGAATTGTCAGCTTTGTAAAGTGATTTGTATACATCATGCAGATCAACTGTTTCCTTGAGCAAACTTAATTCTACAAAAGAAATATGGGATTTTCTTTTCTTACATTTTTGTTTTGCTTTCCTTCCCATCTTGGGACTGAAGGTGGCATATATATGCTTTCTGATGGGTATATCCCTCCGGGCACGGACCAGAATTTGGCCACCGATCACATAAGAAATGCCATGTTGTAATCAGTGGCTCATCTAGTCCAAGAACCTGATTGCACATTGACCAACCAGCTTGCCTTGTTCATCATCTCCCAATTATGGATGTGCATGAATATTTGTAAGCATTCGATATTCATACAAATTTGTATGAATTCAGATATTCTTATATGAATTGAATGGTATGACATTAATATATTGAGAGAAAATGTCAAAGTGGTTTACAGAAGAGTTTAAAAACAAAGGTAAAATAACACACAATTAGAAGAATAATAATTGGCTTTCCTACTCTGCCTTTCTCACCCATTTAGGGGGACTTAAAGTAGCTGACAAAGTTTTCTGGTCTTCTCCCCACAATGGACACCCTGTGAGGTAGAGGCTGTAAGAGCTCAGAAAGAGAGCTGTGACTAGCCCAAGGTCACCCAGCTAGATTTCCTGTAACACTGATGTTTCAGATAACTGTTGTATTCTCAACATAAGTCCTGGTAAAATCACAGGTTTTAACCCACATATGGAAAATCCAATGGACAGTAAGTTTAAAAGAAGCGAAAACAGATGAGAATGGAGACAGAGCTAGAAGCCTTTGGAATTGTTTCTTGGTTCTTCTGATATACCACATGCCTCTGGCCATTTCTGCTCACTAGAAAGGCAAAATCTTCACTGAAAAGGATATGTAAGAAGTGGTAATCTTGTGTCCAGATATGTCTCCTCTGTCTTCTTGTACTTCACCTGTCTTTAAAGGTGTCCACATGACCTAATTTAGGGACTTGCCTCATACTGGCTCTAGCATTATTGCTTGGCTCACCCCACATTGGCAGGGGCTAGGACACTTTACACCTTCTTTAAGGGGACAGTGTGGATGTAAAATGAGTCCGACAGTGAAGAGGCAGTAAAAGTCCACTATGCCTTTTACAGTCCCTTTGCATCTGTATTGCAGCTGAAGTGGCAGCCATTTTTGTGTCATCTTTGCAGGCCTCCAAGGCCTCCATAAAGGGTCATCAAAGCCATAAAATTTGTAAAGTGTCACTGTAATATTTTTCAAGGACTCTTCTGGTCAATTCAGCAAGCTACCAAGTTTATTTATTTATAACATTTGTACCCCACTGCTCACAGGGATACATCTTTCAATAAAACAATTAATAAAACATTTGCCTCAGTTTTGAAGTCAGGCACAAATTAAAATCCAATTTACTTATTTTCAGTTTTTATCTCACCTCATACCCAAAGCCAAATATCACATGAGCATATTAAGACCAGTTTAGTTTGAGGGAAAGTAATTTAAGCTTGGCTCAGCATGTCTTACCGCACAAAAATCCTGGCTTCCAACTCCATTCAAAATCTTGTGTTTTTTTAACCTTCACTGCATGTTAGGGGTGTGCACGAATGCAATTTTTTACATTCAGTTCTATTCAGCTTGAATATTCAAATGTCTGAATTCGTATGAATATAGAAAAACAAATGTATTAATGCTCAAACTGATTCAAATAAATTTGTATCTATTCGTACGAATATTTGATACGTATTTGAAGATACGAATGTCGACAACATTTGAATATATCCATATGCACCCCATTTTTATCCCATACGCATTGCGTTGTCATCCCATATGGATGCGTACAGATACGAATAAGATGCATTTGGATAAGTATGTAATGTATACATATCCATACACATATGAATGTTCGAATTATTTGTACAAATGATTCAAAATATTCGTATTCATTTGAATATTGAAATTCGAATATCCTAAATTCGATTGTATAACTAATATTTCAAATATTCTTGCCCATCCCTACTGCTCATATATTCCACTACATTCTAAATCTTGTAAAGATCCCTTTTCTCCTATAATAAAGATCTCCATATTCTTATGCTGAGTTTCTTTCCTCTTGTTCCTTCCCTCTTATCCCCAACTGTGTACTACCCTTTTATTCCTAGAAATTATCCTGCCTCTGATGTCCTTCTTGACTATTTTTCCTTGGAGCACCTGTCTGATGCCATCTTTATTCCTACAAAACATGTGGTTTAACTCTTTGGGCTTACTGTGAGATCCTGAATGGATATTGGAACACAAAAATTGTCATAATGAAATTAGACAAATGATACACAGCAGCCTGTTTTATTAGTGGGTGACCAGATGTCAAGTCTATTCATACGTGTTGCTCAGCTTGGGTGTTTTCCACTAGCACTAAGTACCCATTAAGGACACATTAAGGAC
>MTQE01001134.1:13901052-13914851 GCA_014337955.1 Aspidoscelis marmoratus | reverse complement strand
GTAGTAGTAGTAGTAGTAGTAGTAGTAGTAGTGGTAGTAGTAGTAGTAGTGTTTTTGCATTGAAAAGGGTCCCCCCCAGTGGCAACACATTGCAATTGTTGTTGCTGCTGAACAAGTTCAAAAATGAACCTGAAGAATCATTATATTCACTTAACTGGTTTTCCATTGAACCAAAGAAACTGGTATTCAGCTTGATCTTGAACCAAACATCCAATTTTCTTTTCTTCATGTCCCTGTCCCAAAAGTAAAGAAAGTATTTTGCAGTTTAACCAGGAGACAGATATATTAACTGTTGGAGAAGGCTGAGGTTTTGATCACATTTCTATTAGAAAACAATGGGTGATTCTGCACTGCCTGGTATACTGCTATACTGGTGTACTAGGAGCCTTCCTTCTGAAGAAGGAGGAGGAGGAGGAGGAGGAGAAGGAGAAGGAGAAGGAGAAGGAGAAGGAGAAGGAGAAGGAGAAGGAGAAGAGTTGGCTTTTCTACCCAGCTTTTCTCAGCCATTAAAGGTGACTCAAAGTGGCTGACAAAACTTTCTATTCTTCTCCCCACAACAGACACCTAGTGAGATAGTTGGGGCTGTGAGGGCTCAGAAAAGAGCTGTGACTAGCCCAAGGTCACCCAGCTGGCTTCATGTCGCAGTGCAGAATCAAAGTCAGTCTTCCCTAACCACTAGACCAAATTGGCTCATGAGGTACTCATGAAGTAGATGAGACTTCTGCTCAATGTGGACAGCTTGATTCACTCATACTGTTTATTTGTAGGAAAGATTAAACTGTTATACTCCTCTGTGTAGAATCCTTGACAGTTGTAAAAAAAAGAAAAAAATATTTTCTTGGTTACCAATGATTGTGCTTCTTGACAAAAGTGTTAAAAAATTACATGGTTTCCAATACTAGTAAGAAGATTATACACTTATTTTCAATTTGAATTGTAAATGTTTGCACAGTGTTCAAGGCACATTGGATCTCTCATGTGCTTTGTGGCACTGTGTATTTTATATGTTTAATCTTTTACAGTGAATTGTAGACACTTGTAGCAACAGTGTCAAGTAGATTCTAGTTCACAAAAATTCTAGTTTGTCTCTGCAGTCCTTCCTCTGATGAAATCCTTTGCAAATTAATGTCAATGTAGATCAAGTGTAGCCTTTATTCTGTCTTTAAAAAAAAAAACCTTGATACTGTTATACACAGAGGGTTTTTCCACTTTTTATTTATTTATTTAGTCTTATATCCTCGCTACGAACAGGTTTACAGGTGGATTTGAACAGTTTATATTGAAGAAAAAATCAAAGGAGATATCTTCTGGCAAACATGGATTATAGCCACTGCAATCTGCATTTTCTGGAATGATTTTTTCCCCACTGCATCCTATGCTCATTTATTTCATTTTTATGTTGTGAATATAAAGGCAAACTTCTATGGGCATTGGTAGATGTTCCAGGGGAGAGCATGAAGGCATTTTCTCTCCTTTTGCCTCCATGCCCTATCACCCAATCACGTCCAGCAATGTATCATTCAGGTTGTTGCCTTTTATTTTGGGGTTCCTTATAAATTTGTGCAAAAATGCTTTTCGGAACTTGTGCTTTCGCGCTGAAGCACCTGAAAAAGTATTTTTGCTCTTCTGCACAAAAGCGCTGATAAGGATCAAGGTAGGAGGTATTCATCTGGATTTTGAAGGGATGAAGGAGTACAAGGGCTAAAATCCATGTTTGCCATGGATTACATCATTGAACAAGGATGCTATACCTCCATCTCTTATATGATGCTATCAATATTATAGCTGCTTTGGTGTTCTCCATAAGCAGTACAATACCTATGGGTTCAGATTTCAGAGGTATGCCTACTGGTTTCATGCCAGCATTGAATTGGAGGCTTTGGATGAGTTAGCTGCTGGCCTGTAGTCTGGACCTCCACAGTACAAAGATCTCACTGGGATTGGCATGACTTTCTTCTACATAAATTTTACTTTTAATGAGTGTTTTTATTAGTCCTTTTGCAGCATTGGTTTTCCATGGCTTTTGGCTCTTAGCTCTGTTTCCTTGTCTAGGCTGTGCTGAACTGTGATTTATTAAAAAAAAAAAAGACTTAGGCTGCATCCAGATGTCTGTTACTTATTCCACTATATTTGGACATTCTGGAATATCTAAATATAATGGAATAAGTAACTGATGTTTTCATACAACCTTACTCAGAGTGGCTCAGGACTGTCAGGTGCCATACCCAACATAGCCAGACTCTCTATAAGAGCTGCAACTGCTTAGCAGTAGGTAAGAACTTACCTGTTTGGGAAATGTGGCCACTGCCATTTTCTCTCCTCTCTGCATAGAGGTGTACCATGCTTGTGCAAATGTCAATGAGCAGGTGCACCTTTGCACCTCCCATCTTAGGTTGATAAGGTTGGAACTCCATGATGCCTCATCCAGTAATATTCTAACCCTCCCAAATATCTGTTTCAGCCATTGGTAACAAGCCTCATCCTCCTGTGGCTGGAAAATTCTGTTCTTCAAACTTCTGGTAAATATCTGTTTCAGCCATTGGTAATATCCCCTCCTCCTGTGGCTGGAAACTTCTGTTCTTCAAATTCATAGGGATATTGAGTCTACCAGGCTGCATGAGTTTGCTCAAAGGAGATTTGAGTGTTTTGGAACCATGCACTCCTTCAAACTGGTGTTAAGTTTTCTGGCTTTACTCATATGGGAGATGCTTGGCTGGAGTGAGTCTTGGGATGCTATTGTGGCTAGGTCAGCTTGGGAAGGCAAAAAACCACATTCATTCCCGGCTTCTGTATATCTTTCATGTATATCTTGCACTGTGAGGGACATGAAGGCCATGTGTGCACAGCTTTAGATGTCCCAACAGATAATCTGTTGTGCGGGTTTTCTACATTTGGCCACATGAAGCTCCAAAGAGTGTCTCTTCCACTTAAGACCCAGTGGGGTGAGTGAGGATCTGAAATCATGCTCAGCAGCTAAGCACCACACCAGCTGCTTCCTAAGATGCTGTCATGCATAGATATAAGGAAGTGTGTGACAACTTGGGGAAGGGTACTTTCATGGTGGCATACCCCAGGCATCTCCCAGGGTCACTGTGGAGACATGGCCTAAATCACCAGCAGCTTCCTAGGCTATTTGATTGAACTCCAGTCATACCTACTAATAAAAAGATCTGGCTGCCCAAGTCTATGGTAAATTTTAACTTTAAGAGCTCAATTTATTTATTTGTATTTATTTATGGGAGGGTGATATTGCCAATAGTCACTCCAGGCACAACAGCTTCAAGGTCCACTTTTTGAAGATGGAACATTCCTAGTGGGAGGACTTTGGATATCATAGGCTCCAAATACCTGGCGGATTCAATCATAAGTTCCACAGTAGGTCATATTTGTTATACAGGATACTGTATTCAATTTCTCTCATCTAAGCAGTGGGTGAGAGGAAAAAGAACCGAGACCCTGAAACCCTGGAGATGTGCTGCCAGTTAGAATGAAGTGATGCTGTCCTAGATGACCAATGATCTAGCTAATTATAAGTCAGCATCATATGTTCAACCTCTTTTCAAACTCACTTCAATGCCTCTCAAGGGATATTCAAATTAGCTATAAGCAGAGGGTTCTTTTCTCTGTCATTGCACTTCACCATCCCATCATTCATGGGATACAATTATTACAACGAAATGGGGGGTTGTCCTGCAAACAGGGTGCTTAGAACATAGACAGCACAAGCGTAGGCCCAGAAAGCCAAATAAGCTAACATGTTTGTCAAAGTTTCAACAAAACTATGTGCTCTGTTGCAAAACGAGGACAAGAGGACGCATAAGGACATATAGTTCCGGGTTTGACCTATTTTGCTTGATTTCATTTTCAGACTTTGTAAGCCAAGCTTCAGTGAATTCTTGAGGAATATATTCTAACTGGCATTTTTGCTGTGAGTCAACCCTTGCGCACACACACCAAGAAGTGCTTTATGCATCCAGATAACATTAGTAGCTGTCTTGCTGCACGTACCAAGAGAACCAAGTGAGCAAGCAAAGCAAAATCAGATTGCAGAAGATCTGGTAACAATAACAGCACATGGTATATTTTGATGATCTTCCGTCCGACGATCTCAGAAAATACATAGGAAAGATCATGAACTTCCCATTATGGGTTATTTCCTCTCTTTCTGAATTGCATTTTCAGGTTGTTCGCATAAATGAGAAGCTTTTGGTTATTTCAGAACAAAGTATTATCTGAAACCAATCTATATAATATCTCTTTCAGTCCCCCTTTAGTTTGTTTTCCATAAATATTTGACATCACATAGAAGTGCCAGGGATGAAAGTATATGGCAATGCATTCTGATTGCTTATCTATTGTGGGATTACAGGACGCCAAAGGAAAATAATGTTTTGAGTATCGTGAACTATCTACCACACTGATTAGAATGTATTGGATACTTCCTAGAGAGGGTATACCTCCAGCCTGGATGAAGTATGACACTGAAACTCTCAATTTAGTTCTCTAACTGATATAAAAATGGATTTGGCACTTTCAGTGAATGGAATTGGTTTACAATGGGAGGATCTTTTCTACAGATTTCCTGATGCTTTGTGCTTTTTTTATTCCACTAGATTTTAAGTGTGAGATACAATTTTCTCTGCCTGGTTGTTATGTCCCACATTTCGTTTTATTGCATGAATAAACTGGATTCTAATCAGACTTTTTTTTTCTCCCACTCTATTTTATGTTTTGTGATATTTTGGTAAGATACTTTGAGTTTAAAGGTGAGTGCACATTTTAAACTAAACACTTAAGAGCTGCTTTTTGAACTACTTGAGCTATCCTTGTCATCTGGTAGAGATGCGTGCACACACAAAATCATTTATTCATTTGCATGGGCAAAAAACACAGCAAAATATGAATATTCAGTTGAATACTTCATCTTCGCAAGGCTTCTTTGATTTGATCAAAATTTTGGAAATGAAAAAGCCACATTTTTGTTTCAATGTGAATATTAGTGCATACAAATATTCAATCAAATATTCAATCATGAATTGAATTCTACACATCTCTGCCATCTAGTAAAACTGTTTCCATGTTCATTAAGATTTATTTCCCTTTGCTTTCAGTTGCTTTCACTTGCCAAATGGAACATCATCTCATTGTTATTACTAATTCAGTATAAAATCTTTGATGTTGCCCCATTCATTGTGCATATGACCCTTATTAATGTGAGATTACTGATGCGAGAAACTAACAGTGTTGATAAGGATTATTATTTTTCTGGGAAGAAGTTAGACAAAGCAGGCAGCACAAATAAAAGAACATGACTGTTCCTGTGATTTGGGTGGTGGGAAGGTTTGCCCTTAAAATTGTTGTTTGTGATGTAAAAAATGAACCAGAAGACTAATGACACCTCTGGCTTTATAGGTTCTCAGACAGTATAATGATGCCCATATTTATCCTTCTATTAGGAAGCTGGTGATTACCGAAAGCCTTTCCCTTTGAAATCTAACGAGTCTTGAACATGTTTATGTCTGCTAGATTGTCACTGTAATGTAGTGAATCAACATCACATCAGGTTTAAACCAGTTGTATACAAGACAATTACAACCTTCGTTTCCCATTCGCAAATATTACTACAAAGGAATTTGATGAGGATTAATGGGATACAAGCAGAGTATTAAAAAGGCTTAAAAATGTTGCCATGCCTTGTCATATCAGATGTCTCTTAGGTATTTTCTTTTCTTTTCTTTTTCAGGGAGAGTTATCTGTTGAAATATTTAAGGATTTATATCATAAAACAAAGAAAATGAAATTTGTTCTTCCTGTTTTTTTAAATATGCTTCTTCATGAACGAATGGGTTATTTCCACCTGAAAAATTTCTAGGCTACAGCTGAATTGAAGGAAAGTGTTAAAGCAACTTGACAGAAATCCCCTAAAGGAAAGGAGTGCAGTTGGAGAGGGGGAGCCATGAAACAAGGTCAGTGCATTAGAAGGTCTCTAGAAGAAAATAAAGTAAAAATCTGAGGTAATTTTTCAAATGCAGAGTGGTTTCATGGCCACTTGTTTCACAAAACTAGCGGTTCCTTTTATCTAGACAAATGACAAACTAAACGTATAGGCTATCATTCTGTCACTAAGCTGTGGTTCTTGTAGTCACTTTTCAACTTTAAAAAAAAACATTTTTAAATTCTTCCAACATTAAGAACATTTAGGAACTAGGTTCTCTCTTATATGTTTACAATTGTGAATCTAAATGTATTTATTATTATTTATATAGATAGAAAAATCCTAAAAACTGAATAAAAATATACAGACATGTCTGCACTTCTATAGTGTGAGAATATAGGCCACATTCTTCAAGGCCATCGATTCCTGGGTAATTTCACTCACATCAATGAAGGTTCTCCAGGTATAAAGAAGTATATCATTTGAGGGCTATATTTAACTGTTCATAAGCCCTCAGCTATATTTTAGCCATCAAAACTATGTTTTTCTTGCTTTTCTATAAACCAGTGACGGGAATGTGAGGCTTTTTTTGCCTCAGTGTGACAGCAAGATCCACAAGCATGAACTCTAAAGACCCTGCCAGTTCTTCAGAGACTATCCAGAAATGACTAGTAACTAAAGCTATGTACATAGTTTCTAATAACACAACATCACAAATCAATTTCATAAGGTAGTTCCTGCTTCATAATATACTCTTCCAAGTTCAAAGAATAATAATGCTGATTTTACTTAATATTTATGTCATGAGCAAAGTTGGCACTACCTTAACAGAGATTTTTCTTGTCTGATGGGCTAATGGAAGACTGGAAAGAAAAAGACATTGTGAAACCCTTTTAAAAAAAGATGTGTTCCCCATCTCAGATTGTTAGCAATACTTCCTTAGAATATGCTACCTTGATAATGACTCAAAGTGAAGTTGCTCTTTCACAAAGGAACTTGAAAAGGAAACCAAATGAGGACAGAGAACAAGGGATCCTGTAATGTAAAAGGAAGAGAAAGAACATTGGGTAACAAAAATACTTTATATTAAGCTTCACATCATCCACGTGGTGTGAGATTATTTTGTACTGTTCCTCTTTATTCACTTCCTGAGGACTTTAGTACACGTGGCATTTTTCACGGTTTTCTCTGGGTACACTTTTTTTTTTTTGTCTTGCAAATATATGGAGCCAGTGCAGAACAAAGGGATCTAGAGCAGGACACCAGTATGTGAGGCATGAGACTTTTATCTTCTAATGCAATCTCAATATAAAGAAGATTATTTTTTTACACTATGCAAATTTCAGGTAAGATGCTGGACCTTCTCCCCAACAAACATCCCAGTCCCCAGAGCCAACTGCTTTCACAGGGACAGTCTCTGGGAGACAATTTTGGAGGGCTTCTATAAGACAGAATGGTTTCCACATCCTGTTTGTGATTTATGTCAGTCTTAAGATGGTGGCAGCTAATTGCAGGCTAATTAGGTCAGAAGTGTGTCTGGTGCAAAGGATCTCAGGTTACAAATCCAACTTTTAGCCCAATCTGTCACAAGGTTAAAAGAGATCCATAAAACATGATATAAAGCTGCTTAACACAGTGCTGCAAATTCTCACACTTACTTGCAATGCAAAACAACGAGCTTGAATTTTTCAAACTGAACTTGGCCAAGTCAAGCGTTTCTCAGTTTCATATTAATGCAAATGAAATCACCAGTATGGGGCTTGTATGAAGCCACAGACCACAGTCTGCCAGTCTTTTTCTTCAAGTTTATTAAATGCACAAATGCATATACACACTTGCACATCCACAAACACACAGTTCAATGTTATACTTTGACAACTTGACTTTCATTCCTTTATATCACAGCTGCCTATGCAATCTGCCTTGTGCCACTTCTGTCTTAGAAGTTTCTACCTCTTTACAAGGGATTATACTTTGAAAATGCAGCTGAGGAATTTCCAGGTTCTAATTCTGCTTTCAGGAAGAGGGAGAATGAGAAAGCATGCATTATTAATAGTGTGCCTGACGTCTTCTGTTCTTTTGAATGACTGCATAATACATCTGAGATCATTAGCTACCAGATAAAATCATTAAGAATCATCCCTACATTTGTGGCAAGAGAGGAGAAGGCCATAAAACAAAAAATCTCCATGGATTGGCTGAGATGTTGACAATTTTCACAGGATAAGGAGTGTGTGTGTGCACATACTCTGCAAGAAGAAAAACAAAACCCTGGAGGGAAAGACTGTTCTGAAAGTTCTTAAATGTTAATTAGTATATATATCGGGCAAGGAATGTCACATTTTTAATGGTCTGTTATGGATTATTGTTATAAGTTGTTAACAAAAAAGTTTAAGGAGCATGTAAAATGGTAGGTACTATGAAATTTTATTCCATCCACCTGAAATGAGGTTTTTTAGGCTACTGAACTGCTTCAGTTCAGTTCATCAGGGCCTGCACATCTGTTTTTGAAAATGTGACCGTCTACATCAGGGGTGTCAAACTCAAATACACAGTGGGCCAAAATTAAAAACATGGACAACGTCATGGGCCAGCCTTGATATTTATTGAAAAAGTGTCTACGACTGAGGAAGTTTTTCCTTATCAACAGATATAGTGATGGACCTTTTCATATGGAAACAAACTTAAATTGTGCTTAAACATTTAATCTGGAACAAACTTTAATACTATAAACACATATGAAATCAAATGTCAAAAGGCACATCTGTGGCATTCACTTTTCAAGAAAGCTTCTGTTTTCTACCTTTCATTTGGCTATTTTTGGGAGGGGTGGTCCAATGTGACTGAATGAATATCAACAGAGGAGGGAGCACTTGTGGGTCCTAGCTGATGCACCAATGTACCAGCAGAGCATTCTGGGATTTGTAGTATTAGAGGTGCATGCACTGTCTACTGGCAGGCCAGCTCTAGCAGACATTTGATATTTTCTTACAGGTCAAATACAATTACATTGTGAGTGTTTTTCCATTAATGGGTACTAAATAGCATTAATGTATCCATTAATGGGTACTTAATGGGTACTTCTAGTGACAGTGGAAAAACACCCTGTGGGTCAGATTTGCCCAGCAGACCTTAGTTTGACATTTATGGTCTACACTGATGCCATGATGCAGTTCATCTGACCATTAAATAGAAGCACCATCCAGATGGGGCACAGAGCTACCGGCCTAGGAATGTGACCTAGGTGTTCATCAAAAACACTGCTGCAGCAGCTCAGGAATGGAGTTTGGTCTCCTGTGTCCTTCTGCAGTCATCTCCTGGTTGCTGCTTTATGTACATGGTAGCCAGGTGTTTAATCTCATGATGAAGCAGCCCAAGATTTGATTAGACTTACCTTTAGCCTACAATTTTCACTGTTCTTGGAATCTTGGGCAAGGTTTGCATGAAGACCACATCCTAGGCCTATTCACACTTAGGTCGGTAGTCAACAATTAGTGAACTTCTGGTCAAGAGCATTGCATATGGAGTAGGCTGTTAGAGCCTCTAAGTGTGCCCTGCCACCCCAGAAGTTCACTAATTGTTGATTAGCAACATTGCTGATTTACCATCATTGACCAGAAGCATCCCGCAGCACAGCCATTTGCTCTTCTTCTGGTTGTCTGCAGTTGGTGGGCAGGGGAGGCAGCAACCATGCAGGCATGGTGGGTTTTTTGGCTGTGATCAATTGCTGGCCTCTGACGCAACCAAACCACCAATCTCCGGGAGTGGCATCTGGTCACTGAGTTGTGAGAGGGGTGTTTGATGAACAACCAAGTAGTGGACACTGCACATTCGATCACAGGTGCTCACATGATCAGCCACAATACATCCCTCTACTTGAACACACCCCTCTGCAACAGCTTCTGAGTATGTTGCAGAATGGCCAATCCCGACAGCAACGAGCTGAAACTTCTGGCTTTGGATGCAGCAATGTGGGCAGGTAAACAGGAGGACCATTCACGCTTCTGGCCAATAATGGAAGCTTTGGGGAAGCTTTCCTCATGACAAGTGTGAATGGTCCACCTTTACCAGAAGTTTACCAGCCCTAGTTCACAGCAGCCTAATCAGCTAAGTGTAGAAAGGTCCCTGGCGTGCACTAGGACTACACATCTGCATACCACAGGAGGTATGTAACACAGGCAGGCATGTCCTTCTCTTTCATGTGATGGTCTCAAGGTCCATGAGCCTGGCCCACTCCCAGATATGGAATCTGTGCCCAGGACCACTCTATCAGTAGATCACTTAAAAGTAATCTCTCGTGTGGGGCAGGTTGGGTCTCTGTTCATGCCAACACTGTACTGATAGTCAGTGATGGCAGGAATAAGGTCCTGTTCTAGTACCTGCCAACATTTCGCTGAGCTTTGAAAGTAGGTCCACCTTTAATCAGACAACATTATGTCCCCTACCTGCCATTTTATGATTGAGGAACTTTTCTTCCTTTGCTCCAAACTGGCTGAGGTGACTGTCAAGTGGACACCTGCCAGTGTGCTCTATGTTGCCTTTTCTGAGCCATGAGTTTTTTCTGCATTGTTCACCTATAACATGTGTACAGGGATTGTCTTGATGGGAGAATGAGGGTAGGTGCAATTGTTAAACGTATTATGTTAATAAGGAATATAAAATGACTGCCTAGTAGTGTCTTTTCAAGTAGACTGTCATTTCATATCTCTCCACTCTTTTTCCATGCTTGTGTCAGACCCACCCTCCTCTCCTTCCCAAAGATCAATTAACACTTTCAGATGGTAGACATTAAACAAAATTGTCAGGAAGGAAGGAAGGAAGGAAGGAAGGAAGGAAGGAAGGAAGGAAGGAAGGAAAGGAAGGAAGGAAGGAAGGAAGGAAGGAAGGAAGGAAGGAAGGAAGGAAGGAAGGAAGGAAGGAAGGAAGGAAGGAAAGGAAGGAAGGAAGGAAGGAAGGAAGGAAGGAAGGAAGGAAGGAAGGAAGGAAGGAAGGAAGGAAGGAAGGAAGGAAGGAAGGAAGATGCTGTACTTTATATGAATCAAATTAATTTTTGGTATTCATAGACAACAGACATGGACAATTAACAATAATAACAATTTATAAAAGATATATCCTTTACATCTTTTGCTACATTCCACTTTTTGAACAAATGAATCAGCTTAGACTAGTTAACAAATCAGGAAAAAAATAAGCCAGAATCAACAGACATTTTCATCCCAAATTTAGGCAATGCAATTTTGTAATATTTAGGGGAATGAACATTACGGTGTCCAGAAACCAATTTTAGAAGGCAAACAGAAGTAGTTTAAAAAAAGTTGAAATCACACCCCAAAATTTCTACCAATGCAAAGATCATTGGAATATATTTTGAGGATAAATTTACAGTAAAAATAAGGATATAATACCCAGAGTTGCTGCGATCAGCATCTTGTACCGAAAACATCAGAAATGGAAGCTACTGTGTGTACCCGATATGACTCTAGCTTTTCCCTAGTTGTCTGAAAAGCTGAGTTCATTGTTGTGGCTGACAGGACTAGCTTTGGAAATTTTATATGTTTGGTGCATTTTATGAATTATTTAAAAAGAGTTAATTAATCGCCAGCAGCTGTTGCTAACTCGTTACAGGCATGCACGCAAACCCCAGTGAGGTAACTGGTTCTTGGTGGATTAAAGCCGCGGCACCCTTGGATAATTATTCAAAGGACCCCAACAAAAGTTGTCCTGTTCAATGTTGAAAGCCTCAATCATCCAGTTCATAAGCAGCTATGGAAACAGTGCTTTGACTGACAGTTCAAGGGACAAATGTCTCCTGTCTTATAGAGGCATCTACATGAAAGTATACATGCTCTAAAAAGGAAAGGCGGAGGGGGCAAACAGTTCTGGCTTTGAATCCTTACGGAGATCATTCACCGCATTCCACTAAAGGCCAAGCTGGGTATGATAATAAAACTGCAGCTGCTGTAGAACTGAAAAGTGTGCATTTATCTCCTCCTCCTCTGCAACACCTAGAAGAATGTACCTTGGTGCATTTTCCCACTGAAAACTATGCATCTCTCTCCTCCTCCTACATAGCATCTAGTAGAATGGGTGCATTTCTCCACTCCTGCTCTATATGAATAGCTCCTAATGATACAGAAGTACAGAAAGTCATGACAGGCAACAGATTTTTCAAAAATGTGAAGTTGTAGCAGTATGGCTGTCATATTTGGCAAGATGATCTCCAACCTTTTGGTGTCCCTGGGCCACACTGGATGAAGAAGAGTTGTCTTGGGTCACACATTAAATACATAATACTAACTATGGGAGGAAAATGGTTTTCATACGGGATAACTACAGGATGCATACAGAAGTGTAAGGATGCATACAGATGTGTACGGGCTACATAACAATGTGTATGGGCACATACAAATGTTGTCAGCATTCATAAGTGCAAATTCAAATTGAAAATTTGAATGAATAGATTTAAATTTGCTTAATTCAAATCGAATTTGGTTAAATCTGAATTTTAAAGATTCAAATCGAATTGAATTTTCAAATATTTGAATAGAATCAAATGCGAAAAATTGAATTTGTGTGCACCCCTAGTATGTGCCTTGTTACCTCCAGAATTCTTCCAGCTGCCAAACATTAAGTCCATCATGGGAAAGATCTTGGTAACATATCAGAAATCTTCATCATGCTTCTATTCATTGTTTCATTATTGCATCCAAGTTGCTGGCCATCCCGTTGAGGCTGAATGGAGCTGTGTCAAGCATGCTCTTGATGATCAGAAGGGACTCTAGTGGGAAGCAGATTTGTATGTTACTGACTTTCCTGTCTAATCATGTTGTCTTGATGTTGAAGAGGCTGGGTTTGCAAGATAAAGCATCTGACAGTCCCAGTCATTTTTAGCTTTGCTCTCAGTGAACTTAAGCTTGGCACAAGTCCATTTAAAAAATACTTTTGTTTGTTTGTTGTTGTTTTGCATTTTCAGGTTCATCAGAATGGACTTTCTGAATGGAAATGCAGAATCCTTAGAAACTCACAACTCTCTAAATTATGTAGTTCTTCAAGACACAGAACACCTTGTGAAAAACCTGAGTGTATAAAAGAATACATAATTAACTGTGATCAAAGGTCACATATATAAATTTTTAGAAATCAAAAACATTTCCCCCCAAAAAAATCTTTCTGGAAATAGGACCAACAGGATATATCTAGTATTAGTGTTATTCTTGTACAGATTTGGCAATTCTGCATGACTTTCCATCAGGCCCAGCCTTCTCAGTGTTTGGCTGACCCACTTTTTGTTAGGCCACAAAATGGACAATATATCTATTTTGCAGCTCTGGTGAAAAGCAAGTGCCTTTTCCAGGTACTTTAGTTAGAGTGGCAATGCACCAAGCTGCCTTCCACAACATCACTTAGGTCTCTGACTATGTCTCAGGTTGCACAGTTTAATTGTAGAAGGTAGAGGTGTGCACGAATGTTTTCTTTTTGACATTCTATTCAAATTGAATTGAATACCCGAAAATGCAATTCAAATCTTTTTAATTCGAATTTAACAAAATTCAATTCAAATTTACCAAATTCGAATCTATTCATCTGAATTTTTTTATTTGAATTTGTATTTGCATGTACACATCTTCCCCACATCCGTACGCATCCGTATGCATCCGTACATATCCGTATGCATCCTGTAGTTATCCCGTATTCAACCTGTTTTTGTCCCATATGGATCTGTACAAATTTGTAAGGATGCGGGAAAGATGCTGATCTTTGAGTATGCATCATGTACTTGCCCAAACACATACAAATGTCCATATAATTTGAATGAATAGATCCAAAATTCAATTCAAATGTTTACATTTGAATTTTGGGACAT
>MTQE01001134.1:13877482-13892245 GCA_014337955.1 Aspidoscelis marmoratus | reverse complement strand
TGTTCCCATTACTTTAAACTTAATCGCATTCGATCCAGATTCTGAGGATCGTACGCGGCGTATGTGACTCAAGTGGCTACTTTTTAAAAGCCACTTTTCGAGGCTGCTGTGCCCTTTTTCTCCTGGCGTGAACGCGCCGCCCATAACGGACCCCTTCACCAAGCCTGGCTGGGTGGTTGCCGCTTGCCTGGATGGAAGAAAACCGGCAGTTGGCAGCCAGCGATTCTTTCCCCTCTTCTCCCCATTGCCCAGGACACACAGCAGCAGCGGCAACTCAAGCAAGGGGGCTTTAAACATTCACACATCTCCCAGAACCTGCCCCTGCTTTCCTTTCCCCTTTAAAGGTCAGAACTCCAAAGAGCTAGAATTGCACAAAATTGCAACATTGTTATCAGGTGTGAAGTGGCTAGGTTGCTACAGTGTAGCAGCTGCTGTGAAGGTTGGATTTTTACATTGAAATCACTGTCTTTGGAAGCAAGCTATTGGGAGAGGGAAACCCTAAACATGGATTCTCATCCCTTAAAACGGTAGGGTCCCCACAGTAAAAAATGTAACACATATCAAGCGCATGATTTGGAGTAAGACCTGTTGAAATGAGGGTTAACATTTACAATGCTTTGGGGCGATTTAACACGTGGAAAGCATGTTAAGCCAAACTAATGTGGGGTCTGCGAGGATTGAACCCGTATTGAATCCGATATAAGCTTGCTGTGGGCATTCGCCCTGAGACTCCAAATGAGAATGTGATCAGTTAGAGATGCATGCTACAGATCAATCTCCACTCCTGCAGCTGAGTGCCTTTGGAGGAAGACCCATGCACGGTCTATCTACACTTTAAATTTGTTCTTTTCTCCTTTTCCTCTGCTCTCTATGTTGCTAAACAAAATATTTTTCCTCATTAATTCAACGTCTGCCGCCTTCAAGTTCTCTTCTCAACTTTTTCTTCCCTCTTAACTCCTTCTCCTCTTTTCTGCTGACAATTTTGCTTCATTCTTCCATAACAAGATCTCTACACTCCCATCAGAGTTTCCTCCTTTGGTTTTATGTCTCTCTCAAATCCCCCATTAGCCTATTCCTTCTGGTTTTTTTTCCATTTCCCCCCAGCTTCATCTTCTGAACTCTCTCATCTTATTTCTTCCTCCAATCCCTCAACCTGTACCCTCAATCCCATTCCCTCTCGCTTTTTACTTCTGCTTATCCACTCCATTCTCCTCCATCTCCTGCATGTTGTTAATCTTTCTGTTTCTTCCAGCTTCTTTCATTCTGACTTCAAGCTCACTTGAATCACCTTGCTTCTCAGAAAACCTTCTCTTGACCTGCTCTCTCTCTAACTAATGTCCAATTTCTCTGCTACCTTTTTTCTCCAAAGTACTTGAGCATGTGGTTATTCCCGCTGTCTTGATTTTCTTACTCTTTCATTTGCATCTGACCTGTTTCAGTCTAGTTTTCGTCCTCTTCACCTCCACCAAAACTGCTTTGACCAAAATCACTAATGACCTTTTAGCCAAGTTGAAAGGCATCGTCTCCATTCTCATCTTCCTTGACCTCTCTGCTGCTTTTGACACCATTGACCATACCTTACTATTAGACTCTCTTCACGGCTTTTGCTTTCAAGACTTCATACTATTGTGGTTTACCTCTTATCTTTCTAATCGCTCTTTAAGGGTTTCTGTTGGTGGTCAGTTCTCTTTATTTCCTCTTGTCACTAGTGTTCCTTAGGGTTCTGTTCTTGGTCCTTTTCTTTTTTCTTTTTACACTTCTTCTCTTGGTCAGCTCCTTAGTTCACACGGATTTCAGTACCATCTCTAAGCTGATGACACCCAGATCTATCTGTCCATTCCTGACCTCTCCTCTGGTGTAGCCAATCATATTTCTTCTTGCCTCAAAGCTGTCTCTAATTCGATGTGTGATCATCATCTTAAACTGAACATGTCCAAAACCCAACTTTTAATCTTTCCTCCATCCTATGTTTCCTTCTCTCCTTCACTCTCAGACTTCTCCATCAAAGTCAACAATCTTCTTATCTTTCCCATTTCCCAAGCATGTAATCTTGGGTTTCTGTTTTATTCTTTTTTATCCTTCTGGCCACAGATTGACACATTAGCAAAGTCCTGCCATTTCTTCCTGTACAATATCTCCAAGACTTAGCCTTTTCTCTCTTCTCTTTCTGCCAAGACCCTCATTCACACTTCAGTTATCTCCAGGCTTGAGAATTGTAATCACCTTCTAATTGGCCTCCCTCTCTCCCATCTCCAACCTTTAATCTCCACACAATACTCAACAGCTAGACTGTGATGCCCATGGCCGGCGGCCACTAGTTGCGAGACCCCAGCCAGGCGTCCAACTCTCTCCAGTCTGGCCACTATAGCCACGGACTTCAAGTTCTCTTTTTAAGTAGGCCTCTGAGCCTTTTTTCTCTTCATCACCGAGCTTCTAACTTCAGTTACTCTCTTACCATTACGTTACTATGGCAACACTTCCCCCCTCCCTTGAGCATCTGAGCCAGTATCAGGCCTCAAGCAGAGTGTCTTTGAAACAAATGTAACTTTATTTGTTTACAACTCTTATGTTAGTTCAACCTCAACACAGGCAGTTCCCATTAACTTATTTTCTTAACCCAGGACCCTGAATAATCCCTATCTAGATTCTCCTCAGGACCCGGATCTACACTGTCTAACTTTTTCCTAAGCCTAGCCCCAGTTACAGAACAACGGCTCTGACAGGAAGGCACTTTTTATAGTCTCTGCCAGGGTTCCATCCCTTCTGATTGGCTGTTTCTCTCTGGGCTCCCCCCCTTCTTCAATATGCTAATTGGACAGGGCTTAGAACCTCCTCATCTGTTCTCTGACCTTCCTGGCCAGTGCCCTTTACCCTTAGCACATGTTATAACATAACCACATATGCATCTAAAGATACTACAAGTGTATTAATCAAGCCTGTGCTCCACATAGACTTATTTTGCAATCTAGTCGCTTCTCTCATATTACTCCTCTTGTAAAATCCTTCCCCTTTCATACGGTATTCGATTTAAACTTCCAATTCTAAACTTCAAAGCCCTTCATTCTCTGGCTCCCTCTTACCTCTCTTCCCTAATATCCATCCATACTGCTTCCCATGTACTACGATCTTCCCAATCTTGTCGCCTTTCTTTACCCCGGTCCCCTCTGCCTGGTCACATCTCTGCTCCTTTTCTCTCATTGCTCACTACCTGTGGAATCATCTTCCCATCCACCTCCACTCCTTAACCTCCTTACAAGCTTTTAAATCCCAGTTCAAAACTTTCTTATTTTCTGTGGCCTTTGGCCCTTGTAACTGAAGTTTCTTTTTTGCTTGTTTTAATTCCTAATGTGCCTGTCGTGATATTATGTATTATTTTAACCTTGTTATTTTAGTAATTTTAATTTTCCTTATTTGTCTTTTTTGCTCTATTGTCTTTTTTAAATTTTTGCAGCTTGTACAGTGCTATGTACATCTACAGCGCTAGATAAACTTTAATAATAATGATGATAAGTTGCTGCTCCAGACACTTACATCCAAACAAATTGAACAAAATATTTCAGTGACAGAAGAACCATGGTCTTGATTAGGGGTGTGCATGAATGCAATTTTCAGATTCAATCTGAACTGAATATTTGAATGTTCAGATTCGTATGAATAAAAAATGCATTCAAATTCAAACCGATTCAAATATATCCGTATCTATTCAGATTAATATTCAATTCGTATTTGAAGATATGAATGTCAACAACATTCGTATGTGTCTGTATGCATCCGTAGGCATCCACATGCATTCATATGCATCCCATTTTTATCCCATATGCATCCCGTTTTCACCAGTGAGTATCCATACAAATGCGTACCGATACAAATAAGATGCATACAGATACATATGTAATGTGTACATATCCTTACACACATGAATGTCTGAGTGATTTGTATGAATGATTAGAAACATTTGAATGTTAGAAAATGAATGTATAGACATCTGATTTGAATTTGAATGTCTGAATTTGAATAAATTTGATCAAATTTTGAATTTTTTGAATACTCTTGTGTATCCCTAGTCCTGATAATGTTTCCTTCCTCCTCCACCTCTCCTTGCTCCCTGGCATTGGGCAAATATCTAGCCAAACCTCATGCTGTATTGGAATGTGTTTCTAGCTCTCCAAGGTGATTCAGCAGATATTTCTTGACTAGACTAGTTGAAATCACTGTTCTAAAGGATTCAGGTAGAGTTTATTAGTGAGGCCAAGATGGAGGCTGGTGTTAGCTTTAATGTCCCATGCCTTGAACTTCTGACTATGGGGAATATCCACTGAGTTAAGCATAAGCTGGAAAGTATTAAAATGAGCAGAACTATTTTGGGCTGTGTGACCCTATAATAAAGTTCTGGGAATAACAATAAAGCAAACAGTTGTGGTTAAGAGAGCAGGAAAAGGGTAGGAGTAGACTGGAGAAGGAGGGGAAAATAGGAACCTTGAGAGGAAATTTGAAAGGATCTCACTCCGCACACCCCTTCATTTTACAAATATTTTAGAAATGATTTCCATTCACAGGAATTCTCATTTTTTAATCTCATAGCAACTTCATGCAAATATATGGAAATGTGTGTCCTTTTCAGCAAAAAAGTGTACACATGGCCTCCTAGGGCTTTTCCCAATTGCAACACCTACATGTTGTTCTCTCTGTTGTCTTGAAAAGTCTGATGGCCACTCAAGTCTAAACTCTGGGTTTTAACCCATTTTTTAAAACAAATCATCAATGAGCTCTGAAATTTCTCATTCCCACTGGCAGCTTGTGGTACAGATTTGCAGGGAAGAAACTCCCTGCCCCCTCTCTTTTCTGTCATACCCTGGACAGGATCCAAGCCTTACCCACTATATAAGCCTGATCCAAATTGCCATGGGGAAGCAGAGAGTGAGGTAAAAGGCTGGGTGGAAAGAAGGAAGGAGGGAGGCAGCAGGACAGAAACCTCCAAAGTCTTCCTCTTTGCAAAATCAGGGAAGCAGAGAAGCCTCGGTGGAAGAAAGAAATGAGGGGGTCAACAGGATGGATGGAAACCTCCAAAGTCTCCCTCTTTGCAAAATCAGGGATCACCATGGGGAAGCAGAGAGGCAAAAGGCATGGGTGGAAGGAAGGAAAGAGGGAGGAAGCAAGATGGAAACCTCCAAAGACTTGATCACTGGCAAGACAAGTCCCTCTTTGCCAATTGGAGAAACAAAGTAGGTACCAGCTTTGTGCATCATTGGCACACCACAAAATGGCAGGCATTTAAAAGTCTTTCTGATCCCTGCCTAAGTAAAATCATGACCTGGTATATTATAAGGAAATATTTTCTGTGGTATTCCAGGAAGTGCCATGGAAGTGAGTTCACCTGGAAAATGTTCTGACCGGAAGCTCCAAAGGCCAAGAACACTCATTCATAGTCTTTGGAGCCTTGGTGCTGCCTCTAAGTGCTCTCTGGAGGTAATGTGCAGGACTGAAGTGTGATGGGGCATCCAAATGAGGTTTAACATGGATTATTTGTTCCAGGATTGCTTGCTCAGGGATGGGATGTCCCACACTCTTGTGAACTAGGCAAGCCAAATGTGGAAAGGCTCTCGTGTGTTATAGCTATGTGTAGTACCATGTATTCAAAAGCCAGCTATTAATATTAACAAGAAGTGAAATTATTTTGGTGTTTGTTTGCAAATTTATGAAATGAAAGCATAGCCTTCTAAAATGTTTCAAGAGTGCAGGCTGTGGATATTTTGCCATGCTCCTGGAAACAGCTATGGAAAAGGGCCAAGTTCTGGAACTGAGTGAAACTTTGCCAGACTACAAAATAGGTCCTGCACATTTCTGCTGCTGCCTTTCTTCAGGGTAGAGGAAGGGACTAGGAAGTAGTCTGGCTTTCTGGAGAATCCCTGGACACAGTTTCTTCATCCAGGAGTGGGTGTGGTGCAAAGGCTATGCAATAATATAGGAATATTTTTCTTCACACTGGAAAATACTAGACTACATTAATTGGAGGAAAAGGAGGAGGGGGGAAGATCAAGTCAAGTCCACACTAACTGAAAGATGAAACTCCAGTGAGTATATGAGAATGAACTTGTCAGCAATGCATACTAGTTACTGGTTCCCCTAAGAGCAATAATGCAAAATTACCCATGGTTTTGGTAGCAATAAAATTCATAACAAGGAGAATCTGTTTAATTATTTAACCATTAATGACATTGGTACATCCTGAATAAAAATTGGTACCATGCATTGTAGCCTATAATTATGAAGAAGACCACTGACCTAGAAAGTAATGGGTCTAATATCTTATGGCACAAAAATCACAAGAGATAACAATGAGAGAATATTGGGAACATGCTCAAGGTTAAAACACATCCCTGACTGAGACTTCCTTCAGAAATAGAATTGCTATCAGGTCTGGAAGTTATACGCTGCAAGAAAAAGTTGAAAGGAAAACTTGACGTAGAAGATCCATTGGAAGCTGCCTCTTGCTTGATGGTTTCTTCAAAAACACATTGTTTCACATGCTTTAATCCAAGGCTTTTATACAATTTGTATCTAGAAGTATCAGATACCTTGGTGAATTTGGGGAAAACTTGTCAATGGGACACAGCTGGTAGATTCATAAGAATTCAAGAAAAATATCAACAGCTTATTTAAAATGGATTGAACTAATAGCCCCTCTCTAATCTGCTTTCATGGTGGCCAACATGAGTATGTTCCACAGCTAGATTCCAGCACTCAGGTTCTATAATATCTGTCTCCAACCATGTACATCAGTGGTGAGAAACCATACTCAAATCAGTGACTATCAAGATTGGCTATCAATACCAATAAGTCTGAAATAATGTTTAAAATATCTCTACAGGGTACCAAATGAATACCAGAATAATTCAGATTTAAGATTCAAAAAAAGTGCTGAAGCACTTAGGGGTCTCGATACCTAGAAATTTTAATAAGTGACATCCAATTATTATCCATTAGTAACACAAATAAATCATATTAAATAACGGGAAAAGAAATAGCTTCCAATGTTTGGGAGGATTTCTGCAATTAAGATGATGACTATACAGAAGGCTTTTTTGTTATTTCAATGCATTCCTTTAAATTCTCCCTCTCCCCAAACAAAAAATACAACTAAAAAGTTAAGCAATATGTCTCTCAAATTTACTTTTAAGTTAAATAGGCCCTTTTAACTAACATATTTTACCTGTTTCTATGCTGATTTTAGTTTGACCCGCCCTGAGACCTTTCAGCATAAGGTGGGATAGAAATAGAAATAATAGAAATATGTATGAGACACAAATTTCAGAAGGAGGCTGGGGCTTTCCAAACTTACAGCTTTTTAAAAACCTTTGATATTACTTATTACATGGATACATATGTACAGAAAGTGTGTGGCAGAAGTTTAAGACTGAGCTGGATCATTGTCTAAAACCACTCCCATTATCCACAATTTCCCCTATTCTGTATATGTGAAAGTATCCTAATATCCAGCAGCACTTTTCCCTTAAGATTTTGAACCAATTAAACAAAAAGGGCTAGTTCATATTGACAATTTTTATGAACCAGCCACTTAAGACACCAAAAGTTTATAGTTTTCAACAAGTTCACAAATAAAAATAATTTGATAATGTGAAAGAACCACATTTAACAATGGCAGTCACCACTGGTAATGTTTGAAAAAAAAATCATTGCACAACATAAGATCAATTTAAATCTTGACCTCCAATTTTATCAATAATTAACTGCAATTGAACCTAATCAATGCTATTAAGAAGTGATGAGAACATGGATTAAATAAGTCAGTGATGTGCTTGGAATCAAATAACAAATGTCTTTATGAGCTGAACTGCAAACACTAAAGTTGAAGAATTAAAGGCCGGATGATTAAGTAAATGCTATTTCACTCCTTGTAAGGTGGCATTAATAAATAAAGCATTTTCTTCAAATTGCTGGAGAGGTTGTCAGGAACCTGGCCTATAGCTGCACATGTGGTAGACATGCAGGAGGGTTAGGCTTTTTTGGTGCAATTACCTTCCCTAAGACCATTTCCTGTATATCCCAAAATAGGACTGTGCTGTAACATCGAAATGATCTGGCCTAAGGTCAAAGGGTCTAGGAAAGTTCTCAGTTTCTCAAGTTTCTGGCCAGGGCCATTTCCAGAATCCTATTGTTGTGCAGTAGATCAAATTAGCCACTTAGTGCTTTTTGCAAATAGGAAGCCATGGCAGTCTAGTTCTGAAGAACCCATGGAGTGCAGCTTCAGAATGGTGTCCCGTTGGAGTGGCCTTTGGTACCATTTCCTTGCCAGGGTCAACTCCAACATTACATTCCACACAGATGCTACATTTTACCAGGAGATGGCATTCCGACAGAACACAATGCAAGTGAGATGTTCCTTGAAGGCTGCTTGTCCAGTCCAGTAACCCAATGGAGATCCTGCCTTTCTTTTTGCTAATTTTCCATTACATAATTTTTAAAAAGGAGAGAAAGTGATGGAGAAATATCACATTGTATCACTTCCTGTTCTTTCTTTTCTTCTCTCTTTTTTCCTTCCACATTTTTCTCTTAGCAATGAGTATGATGAATGTAGATGAACCCTGACTCGATCCAACTTTTGTGTCTTTCAATACTAGTATATGTGATTGTTCATGCTTTATTTTTCTGCAAATAATGCAGTTTCCAAAGCTCAAAGCTTCCAAAGCCTAAAGGGATCCATTACTAGGACTCTTCTGGAAGTTTTGTCTGGCCCCCTGATTTTTATTTTGGATGTACAAAAGAATCTCTTTAACAGTGGTTCAGTGTTAGACCATTAAAAAAAAAGTTGCTATCATCGGTTACCTAAACAATACTTATACAGAACATTTGACAAAAGAATTAATTTTGCCAATTTTAAAACAAAAGCAAAACATGAAAGTTGTCCTAAGCCAAATCACTGCTCAGATTTTTAAAGTCTAATCAGTGTGAAAACTGGATACAAACTGGCCACATTCAACTGGGAAACATATGAATGAAATACTGTTTTTAGAATGCTGAAATAGCATTGGCTTATGTGGTGTCAGGAGTGTAATAGTTCATGCAAATTTGCTCCTCTGCCTATTAAACTCAGATATGGGAAAATTGTAAAACTGCTGGTAGCCAAGAAAAAGAAAGCTATAAAAGTGTAAGAGTATAGAGCCAACGAAAGAAAAACCCTGTGCTTGTACCCTAGGGATATGAAGATTCTTTTTGGGTGGGAGGGTGGGAGAATGTGTCCAAGAATTCTTGGAGAAAACTCTCATAGACAACACTTGCCTTGGACTCTGTCCTCAGTCAAGTAAATATATACACTGGGTAGGAATCTGTTCCTTCAGCAGCAAAAGTTAGTGAGAGTAGTATTTTAAAGCAAAAAACAGCTATTACTATTGCTACTCCTAGGAATGTTTTGAATTAGCGGGGAGTGTGAGCTATTGTTTCCATTGCTATTCCCCCCCCCCACCAACCCCCTCCTAAAAGCCATGACAACCAAACCATATAGCGTGGGAGAAGAGGGGTATTGAAATGAAGATGGGAACAAGGGCATGAGAAAAGAGATCTGGAAATAGCTTTGTAATGCTTTGACTGTTTCACGCATTCAAAGATATCTTAAATTTTGAAAGTATCATTCAGCTCTGGTCCAGCTGGCATATTTATTACATCTCCTTGCCAAACGTGTCAAAATAAATTCGAGGTGTTTCTGGAGAGTCTTGTCAAGATGAAACAGTTTACTGGAGAAAAGGTAAATGAACTTTTGTAAACTCTGCAATCATTTCTAAGGTATGTTTCTTTACACTTCCAACCGCAGTAATATTTATAACAACTGAATATGTTCACAATGGGTGTTTTTCCATTGTCAGAAAGTACCTATTTTTGTACCCATTAAGGACCCATTTGGGTGTGAACCGGATGATCCCATTTCCACCACAGCACCCATTTGGGACCCAATTGTTTCGACTGTCACTGGGGAAATCCAGATCAAACGGGTACTTTCTGGACTTTAATCTGGATTTTCTGAAGACCCCATTAATGGGGTCTACAAGGAGGTCTTCAGGCAGAAAATCTGGATTAAAGCGAGCCTGTTTCCACGCTTATGTGGCAATGGGGTCTAGAGGAGGCTAGGGAGAGGGGGCACCCATGGGGGGGAGCCCCCAAACCTAAGCTTTGAAGTCATTTCAAAGTCATTTCGAAGTCACTTTGAAGTCTGTGCAAAATAGCTCTGGAGTGTCTTTGAAGTCTGTGCTGATCTTCAGAGTGAACTTCGAAGTGACTCTGAAGTTACTCCGAAGTCACTCCGAAGTCACTTCGAAGTTCACTCCGAAGATCAGCAAAGACTTCAATGGAGCTGTTTTGCACAGACTTCAAAGTGACTTCGAAATGACTTCGAAGCTCGGAGATTGCACCCCTTGTCCCCCCAAACACCTGAGGTGACAAGCAGACCCCTCATGGGTAGATCTGGATTTCCAAATGGGTGCTCTGGTGTTTCCATGGCAGGGAGGCTAGCAGCCATTGCTATTGGGTGCTAGACCACCCATGGAAACACATTGGGTACTTCCCTTAATCTGGATCTACTAGATCAGGATTAAGGAATGTACCCATTCCTTAGATCCAGATCTTAGGGATTTTCACACTACACCCGTTCCATTTGGAACGGGTGTAGGACGGGTGGCCTAAGACACTTCAGGATGCTTTCAGCATTCACACACAGGAGTGCCGGAACGCGTGTAAACGCGTTCCGGCGCGCCTGTGTGTGAATGGTAAAAGTGTTCCGAAGTGTCTTAGCCGGCAAAGGCCGGCCAGGGGCGGGGATACGGCTGGCAACGCTGCCTCCCATTGGGTGAGAGCACCCAAGGGGTGGGCAGCACTGTCAAGCCACTCGCCCCGCTTCGTGCCGGCTGTACAGGGCTTGATCAGGCCCTGTGCAGCTGGCACGAAGATGCCCGGGCCCCCAGGCCTCCATCACGGGGCCCGGGGCAAGGTCCCTATGGGGCAGGACCCCTTTGGAGATCGGAGCTCCTGGCTCTGGTCTCCGAAGGCTTCGCCCTGAACCCGATCTCACCCATCTACGGGCTTGTCCAATAGGGGGCCTTGGCGCACCGCGTGGTGCACGCTCCCAGCATCCTCGCCTCATTCCGAGGCCGGACACCGAGAAGGTAGGACCTGCGCGTGCACGTCCCATTCCCCGGGCCCTGAAACTGGGGGGGGGGTCATCTGCAGGGTGGAGGCGCCTACATCTAGGCGCCTGCATCCCGTAGATGGGCGAGATCAGGTTCGGGGGGTGGGTGGGGTGGGGGCTTTGGGGAGTGGGGGGATGGGGGGCTGATCTGCGGGGCGCAGGCGGCTAGATTCAGGTGCCCACGCCCTGTAGATGGGTGAGATCGGGGCGCGGGGGACCCTTGACTGACTGGAGCAATGCGCTCCAGTCACCCAAGGGGTTCCTCGCCCCCAGCCAGCCCGACATCGGCCTCCTGATACCCCAGAAAGGGGCTACAGGAAGCCGATGCTGGCCGCTCCCCGGCTCCGGCAGCCCCATTGGGGCTGCTGGAGCCAGCAAGGAGCCACGTCCCAGCTGTCGTCAGTGACCCTGGCAGATGGGACAGGGGAACCCCGATTCGGTGGGTCCCGTCTACCGGCCTCGCCGCGCCGGTGCGATCACCGGCCCGGCAAGGCTGGTCATCAGCAATCAGAGGCCAGCTGTGGGGCCGATTTTCGGCCCATGCTGGCCCTGGGGGCGTGCCGACGGCTGTCAGGGAGAGAAGCGTGCGCGAACGCTTCTCTCCCCGAACGTGCCGGGACGCTTCGTACGCGCGGGAATGGATGCAGAGCACTTTAAAGTGCTCTGCATCTGGAACGCGTGGAAGACAGCTCCGGACGTGCCGGGACGCAACCCCGGCTGCGGCAATGTGAATGCCGCGTCCCGGGCTGTCTTCCGCACGTTCCAAAACCGCGTGTGCAAAAAGGCCTCTTAGATCTGGATTAAAGGAGTGCAATGGAAAAACACCCAATGTTTTCTGAAGAGGGTTGGGCCCTGGTTCTCATTTGATTCATTTACTATAACTTTATCATTAAGGGTGTGGCAAACATCAGGGTAGTGTACGAAGCCCATTTTGCCCTTTGATTTGAAGCAAAGCCATGGGGAAATATTTGCCTTAATGCAACCCCCTCCCCCCAAAATATAGGGAGCTTCACCTTCATGCACAAACGTCTACTGCATATGTTCCTGCATAAAGGGAACCTCCGTCCCTCCCTTCTTGTTCCATCTTGCTCCCTCCACTCATCTATCACTACCTCTGCAACTTCTGCCACCATTTGCACCATCTCCCAAGGATCAGCTAAGTTTCTGGAGGTGTGCATGCATCCGTATCCATATGAAGATCCAAATTATTCATATGAATAACTTGAAATATTTGTCTTATACAAATACTAAAAAAGAATGTCTGGACGTTTGATTCATATACAACTGTCTGAATTCATCTGAATAACAAATATTTTGAATTTTCATGCACGTGCCTTGTGGGGTAGTGACAAAATGGCTGCTCAGGCACATCTGTAGCCGATTGAGAATGGATTCAAAGCAGATTCGAAGCAGATTCAGAAAAGATTCAGAGGCAATTTGGAGGTGTGACTGGTTATCTTGGTGAAAATAATTGCTTATTTGCTTGATGTGTTGTTTATTTGCTTGAGTGTGTGCAGGTGGAAGTGGCTGGAAGAGGTGAAGAGGTTACTACAGAGGATTCTTATTTTTCTTTTTTACATTCTTATTTTTGTTATAGTAGATATTTAAATAATATATAATGTAAAAATGTAATTATATATTTTATCCTTGCTTCATTTTTGTGGATTTGAAGGTCAAAAAACCCCTGTATTGTTTTATTCTAGATTGTGGAATTACTTCTTGTGGTTTGTTTTGTTGCTTCTGGGAATATGATGGGTGGTTGGGGGCATTGCTTCATTTTTCTAGAAACTGTTTGTTTCTAGGAGCTATTTGGTCCTGGTATTTTGGAGGAAATCTTGTTGCTTGTCCAAATCTGGTAGTTCTTGGGCAGATTATTGCATTTCGTGGCATTGGTTGCACTACTTGGTTGGTTGCAAATTGCATAGATAAGCTGATAGACACATAATTAGGGATAAAGATATTTGGAGAAATGATATATCTCTTGTTCATGGAACTTGTTGTATTGATCAGATCCTGTTCTTTGTGGGGTGCTTGCTTGCTTGCACTATACTACTATTATGTTGCTGTGTATACCAAATTAATCTGATTCTCTAGTGTTTTATTTTTCCTTTTGTTTTAAATTTGTATGGTAGGGAAGTTTAAGTTAGGTAGGGTCACATCAGTCACAGTCAAGGTGGACTCAATCATTTTGCATAGCTTCTCTGACTTTGTCAAATCTTCAGTGCAAAAATTGAAACTGCCCACATTCACTGTGCCCAATTTGCATGAATGCGAAGTACATCAACATCTGCTTTGATGCAAAGAGAACAAAAAAAAAAAATCATGCACGTCCTTATTTCTTTACCATATTGATTACTTTCTTGCTGACTTCACTGTATTTTAGCCAGCACTGGCATTCTTCACATTCTATAAATATAGAACAGGCTCCTTTAGGTATGTAGATCAGTGTTTGTCTTTCCAAGTGTTTGCCTGCGTCACTGTAAACCGTCCATGCATAATTGTCTGATATTATGCTTAAAAGGTAACAAAAATAGATCAATTGTGTGGAATGTCTTTGGAGAAAAAATGATCTTGAATTAAATTTTTGTTTAGTGGGAATGGTTGGTAGAGTTTATTAATGGAACCTGTCTGCTTCTTTCAGGCAAATGATAAGAAAAAGAATATCCCTTATGCTGGTTACCTGAAATAAATGGATAATGAAAAAAGGGAAGACATGGCACCAGGGAAACTTTGAGAAGATTTTTGAAACAGTTATGAGCTTTTACTAAAGACAGGTCCAGATGGCAGTCAGAATGGCAAAGCACTTGTTCATAAGGTCTCCAGGGCAGAATCCAGATATGTTTATACTGACAGTGGAATACGTTTATACTGCACAGTAGAATGCGCAGTCCCAATCAAGGCATCACACACAGTGATTGATGGATCATTGTGGTGTCACATTATCCAATTGGGACTATGCTTAAATGCTGGATCAAGGACACTCATTGAGCAGTTTAAACAAAATCCAAACTTTCCCTCAAGTGAAGGCAGAGCAGGGAGAACAGCAAGATGAGAGCAGGAAGGGCAACTCAAATTTGATTGGCTGCCTGAACCCGGAAGATGGTGCACACCGACTCAGCTTTCGCAACTCCAGTGGGGGAACTACAGAGCTGACTTTCAAGGCAGGACACCTGGTCATCGTTATGCAGGTGGCAACTCTGCCCAACCCCTCCCAACTTGTCCTCCACAGAGCTGTGCAGTAAGGAAGCGGCTGCCAAGCACAACGGCCCAACTGCCTGCAGTGGGATGCCTCTGAAGTCTGTGCTGATTTGTGTGGAGAGACCGGCGGCAAGACTCCGAAGTCTCTGCCAATAGCTTCAGCACAGACTTCAGAGGCGCTCCAAAGGGTCTCCGGAGCAGCTTCGAAGTCTCTGCCAATCTCTTCGGAGGGACTTCGGAGTCACTTTGGAATGATTTCGAAAAGACTCCAGAATCACTCCAAAGCTGAGACTTTGAGGTTCCCCCTCCCAATGGGTGCACCCCCTCCCCCTAGCCTCCTCTAGACCCCATTGCCTGTTTTCTGTGGAAAC
>MTQE01001134.1:13865659-13877210 GCA_014337955.1 Aspidoscelis marmoratus | reverse complement strand
ATGGGGTCTACAGAAAATCTGGATTAAAGGGCAGAAAGTTCCCATTTGATTCGGATTTCCCCCATGGCAGTGGAAATAATCGGGTCCCAAATGGGTGCTGTGGTGGAAATGGGGTCATCCGGCTCACACCCAAATGAGTCCTTAATGGGTGCAAAAATGGGTACTTTTTGACAGTGGAAAAACACCCAGAGAAGGGGATCTATATGCCTTCTGACCAATCATCATATTTGTTTGGCAAAAATCCTGTTATAAGCATAGCTTACAATGGCTTTCACTTTACATGGCTAAAGTGGAGACTAACTTACATTATGCCAGCCAAGGTGCACCACTCAAGGAGTTCAAATTATTTTTATGCATGTAGACTTAAAATAGACAAGCTGAGTCTCACCCACTCAATTCACACCTCCACAATCCGGAAGAAGGAGTAGTGCTTTCTCCTTAGCCTGAGCTTAATTGTAGGGCTTTTTGTAGCCAGTCTGACAGCCTATCTAGCATGTTAACTGGAGATTCACATCTGACATGACGCTTTTTATTTTAATTTCCTTGGGAAGATGACATCGACCCTGCAGTCCTCTAAAGATTTAACCAAGCCTGCACTTGATCCAAATACCAGCAAAAGCAAGAAGGGTTGTTTGTGCATTGAATCCCCACCCAAAATATTTTATGGGCTTGCGTTAAAAAGGACAGAAAAAATGAAAATGAGACAAAGAAAAATATTAAAATTATATCTTCCTCCCTCCCTCCTTCCCTCCCTCCCACTTTCCCTTGTCCTCTCTTACCTTTCCTCATCTTAGAAAACAAAACAAAATGCTCTCTACTATCAAGTCTTTATACTTTTAGTTTGTCCTTTCTGGCTCACTCAATTAAATTGACTCTCCAAATAAGATAACAAGACTGGACTGGTTATTGGATTGGGACCTGGGATAGCAGAGTTCAGTTCCCACAAGCTCAATGGGTAACTTCGGACTTTGCTAAGCCTAATACATATCATGGGGTTGCTCTGGGAAGTAAACACCTTAGAGGAAAGGAAGGATGCAATCACAACAATTATATTACTGAGCACCTGGAGGAAAGGAAGGTTACAACTGCAACACAAACATGATTGAAATATAGTTGAAGAAAGCAGGGAAGGAGAAACAAATGTAAGAAGAAGGCACAAAAAATTTGCAGTGCGGTTAAAACTAAGGACAGCCCTGCTTTTCTTCTTTTGAGAAAAAAAGACAGAATAAAAATGTACTGCAAAATGGATTTGTCAATTATATTATACTCTTCGTCTACCAATGAAATTCCTGCATCAGGTAGTGTTAAGATACATCAAGTAAAAATAAGATATAAGAAGCACCTGGGAACCTCTGAGCCAGTTTGGTCCAGTGCTTAGGGAGCTGGACTCTTATCTGGGAACACCAAGTTTGATTCCGCACTCCCCCACAAAGCCAGCTGGGTGACCTTGGGCTAATCACAGCTCTCTTCTGAGCTCTCACAGCCCCGCCTATCTCACAGCGTGTTCTGTTGTGGGCAGAAGAACAGAAGGCTTTGTCAGCCGCTTTGAGTCCCCTTAAGTGGGTGAGAAAAGTGGGGTAGAAAAGCCAACTCTTCTTCTTCTTCTTCTTCTCTGCATGAGCCATAAGCGCCTGAGAGGAGATGCATCTTTGAATGGAACAATAGTTTAAAGCAGTGTCCAGCCACAATGTTGCCGAACACAGATTCTGTACTCAAAGAGAGCCAGGCTCAGGGGCCGCACAGCGACCATACATTTGGCAGTGTCCAGGAGGACTCTGTGGATGTTGCATATGATTCAAAATAAAGGCATTTCTTCCAGTAATTTGAGTGAACGGATTCCAAAAGTTTGCATTTTTTTTAAAGCAACCTCCTCAGAAAAAAGCAATGGATGCTCCACCACCGCTGGTCCAAGGCTGCACCAGCTCAAACTGCAGATAGAGTGAAAAGCTCTATGTTTGAGTTTCCCACCCATAAAATTTTTGCCCAGACCATTGACTGGACACATAGGAAATGTCCCCATAAGAATTATTTTCTTTGCATTCTGAAATGGGACTGGATGCCAGGTGCAAAAGAAAAATCACCCATATTGCCATTGTTCACACAGTGGTGTCATGGGTGCCCACTGGTGGCAAGTGTCTTCAGAGTTGCTTTCCTTGTACTGCAAAACTGATGCCCAATGACAACAGTCTGCAGTCCCAAAAGTGGAATAAGTGTTTGAACTCCATCCCCCAAGACCACATTGGACACCTTTTTATCACAGTATGAATCCTACCAACCTTAGCCTTAAACTCTTGTTGTATGGAATGTTTACCTTTTAAAATAAGAAGGGGGGGTACATGCATAAATGAATTTTCTTCTGTAGATTATTTACTCATGTTCAATCAAATCTGAAACCTGATGTTCAGAGAATGGCTCTGGGTTACCAAATGCTAATACATTAAGCTTCTAAACAACAGAAATCTCTCGAGTTTCTATAGTTTCTTTCCCATTTTTTATTCTTTTCACGGAATGCCTTATTAAATATTGCAACCCCCTTTTAAAGGAACTTTCATTTTCTATAGACTACTGTGGTATCATTTGACATTTGCAATGTTCCCTTTTGGAAAAACCAAACAATGAAAGTCTTTAACGCACAATTTTTTTACAGTAGCTTCAATGTTATTCCTCTTGATAATGGACGTAGACGCTGACAGGGGTTGTCGTGAAAGATTTTGAGAGGGCAATTTGGATCCTAAAATGTTTAGTACCATTAGCATTACAATGTCAACCTCTGGCAATGTCTGGATCTCAGAATAATCCGAAGAGCTGTTTAAAGGGATAAATAAATGGTCCATTTGAAGGGGAGCTCACAGTGCTCTGCACAGCACCTATGCATGATCATCATATTTTCATATAACTAAAATAATTACCAACATTATTCTTTATGCCTAATTATTACAAATTTATTTATTAATCACTTTTCTAAAATATTCTGTACAAACACAATACTGCATTAAAATGTGACATACGGTTAAGTATATTTTTACAAACAAGAACAAAACTGTTCTGTGTTCATATTACCCAACAACATGCAATACTCAACCCTAAAATATGAATATTTAAAACAAACCTAGGGGCTCCAGACGTGGACTAGGACCCACAGTTCTCCCAGTACTATATTGGGAGTGCCAGCTTTAATATCAATATTCCCAACATCATCTCAGGTTAATTATGCAACAACCCATAATGACCCTTTCTGCACAGGGCTTTATTCCAGATTATATCTCAGAATAGGGACCAATGAGAGGCAATATCAAGATCTCCTCTGGACCTTGCATTGCATCTTGCTATCTGGAGACAGGGTGATTTTCTAAAAACTCCTAGCTTAATAGGTAACCTTAAAATCTGCTCTTCTGGGAAAGAAGGCACAAGAACATAAGAGGAACCCTACCAGATTCCCATTTAGTCCAGCATCCTGCCTCATATAATGGCCCACCAATTGCTTCTGGGCACTTTCAAGCAGAAGATAATGGCAAAACCTTCACCTGCCCTTGAATCTCTGCAAATGGCTTTTAGAGGCATCTTGCCTGTCTCTCCAAACTGGAGGTAGTACCTAGGCATCCATTCTAGTAGGCATTGATACACCTATCCTCTATAACATTTCACAAATGAGTTTGGGTGATGACCTCAGCTGTCAATCACAAGCTTCTTTGACATTCTACAAGCTTGTAAGGTGTTTGACCACACAGACTTGCCTCTCTTTGGATGGTCCACATGCTGCAAGTTTAATTTCAAAATTATAAGCACTACTTAAGGAATCTCAGTTGATGAAACAAACATTTTAATGTACATACAATTGTAAACATTTTTGAAGGCACTTATATTTCAAATAAATAAGCAGCACTATAACCACCAGTGTAATCCAACACTAACTGTTTATTATATACAAGCAAATAAATAAATAAATAAATAGAAGCAACGATAAGGTCTGCTCAATAGTCCTTATGAAGTCAAAAGAAACAAGTTACTGTAAATGGAATAAAGCTTAGCACTTTCAAGCTAAACCGCTGAAAGTAAACTAAATAACTTGAGCCTCCAGCTCCCCTTAACCTGAACGAATCCTCCAATTGTTCAGTGTGAATGCTCTTCCTAAAAGAAAGAACAAACCCCAGCAGTAAAACCTAACTACCGTCCAGGAGTCTGACTTGCTCAAACCAGAGCCAAGCAGTCCCTGCAGCATTCCTATATCTTCCCAGGTACGCCCTGAGATCTTCCTCAAGAGAGGTGAGACCTCCCCTTCTATCCTCTGCCTCCAAGCTGAAAGCATGAGGCCTAGAAGCCTGGAGAGTTCAGCTAACTCCCCAACAATCTTCCCCCTGCAAAATCATGCCCAGAGCCCTGGACTGCTGGCTTAAATACAGCAAAAACCGGCTGCTCTGGTTGGTGCGATTTTGCGGTTTTTCATGACAGCTCCTCCCTCCTGACCATCAAGTCTGCAAAATCTCTGGGAAATGTTCCCGTGGTTTGCAGCTTGCACCATGAGTCCGTCACAATTGGAGACTCCTACTTACAGAGAAGCTTTTCAGGGGCAGATTGCCTTCATTTAACTTTTTTGAAGGCATACAGGTTCTCCATCTACCAAAAGAAGAAGGTAGGAATATATTCTAGGAGGATGTGTTCGTGTGAAGTATGGTGACAACCTGGGTTCTGCAAGCTCATGAAAATGGCAGTTATGATCGGTTGACCTTGTAAAAACAGGAAAAGAACATGATTAGCACTTGAATCTGCAGCATCAAGCTGAGGAAGTAAGGGACAGATGTCACCTGAGAACAGCTGCTCCTTCCCACTGTTCAAATGGTTGATAATCACAAAAGTCATGACTTATAAACAAATGAGAATGAAATATGTGCAAGAGGGAGAGGCAGGTTTTCTGCACCCACGTCTCAAAACACAACATATGTCTCTAAATGGACAAATGTCTAAAATCAATGAATAGCTCCGGTTATCATAAATACAAATTGGTAATTAAATTCTCCTGATACAAGAAGGGTTTCACTGGTATTGTGAAAACTGTTTAAGACTACAGGCAGCCAAGAATCATTTTAAACTTGTTTCCACTAGAGCTGGCAAACAGAACAAGTTCTTAAACACCTATTTTCTGTGTTACCCTGGCCTTTGCCATGTTTGATTTTCTGTGGCTCTTTATGCACTTATCTGTGTTGACCTGAGACAGATTGCTCTGGACTGGAACAAGGGGTGCTTCCACATTGGCCACTTAACACCCATTAAGCATCCATTAAGCACGGATTCATAAAATCTTGTCCTCACTAGAACACCCATTAGAGACCCATGGGTCCGCATTGGCTCATGCGTGATGGGTCTCTAATGGGTGTTAAGAGGCCCTTAATACCTATTAAGGGAATGCTACCTTGGAGGTAGTCTTAATGAGTGTTTAATGGGTATTTCTGCAGTTAAGACACATCTATTTAGGATGTGTCCGCACTGCAGAAGTGTCCTTAAGTGGGCCCTCTCCCCAGCCTCCATGACTGGCTCCTCCGGAGCCAAGCATGGTGAGCCGGGGACCTCCTATCTCAAGGCTCCTCCTCACCCCAGAAGCTGTGAATCACCGCTTCTCAAGCCGGGGGGGGGGTGTCTTCACCTACACCCCCCATCCCACCCCAAGGCGAGTGCGCGCGATCCCCTCCTTACCTTCAGGCAGCCAGGCCGATTCTGGCTGCCGGGGCCCGGCATGCTTTGTGCGTCTGTGCAGTGCGCCTGCCTATTGGCCTGGCTTCAGGAGGCCCTCTAGTAAAGCTCCAGTTTGCCACCAGTTAGTATACCAGTGGACTTGTTTAAACAGAAATATCTGTAGTCTAGATCTAGACTGGATCAGGAGGTCATTTTTCATTTCCTGATCCACGATACATTCCATCTTGTGCAGACAATACATACTAGCAGGAGAAGGGGCCTCCTTATCCAGGACTACTGTGCAGAAGGGAGGCAAGAAGGAAAGTAGATCCGGACTACTGGTAAGTGCAGAAAGTTCCTATGTCACTAGGTACCACTGCAATACACTGTCCCGTACCAATGGAACCATTCCAGCTTGGGTTTTTCCTGGTGCCACAGCGTCTTCATCACTGCTTCTGCTGCTACTAATTTCAGAAGAGTGGGTAATAAACTCTTTGAAATAAATTGAAACAGTTTAAGGTAAATATTTGATAGTGAATCCATTAGGAACTGCACAGGGTGTCCTCATGCAGTCTCTTGCTTTTCAGGAAACAATATATTGATTGGGTTTTATGGGTAGATGCATGACTAATTGCAGGTATTTAGCAAGAAGCCATGCTGGATTTGTGTTGCTTGGTGGGATAAAAAAGCGAGTCTGTTCCTTAAAAAGAGAAAGGAAGGAAAGGAAATATCTAGAAGAAATCTAGTAGCAAAACTTGTTTTGGAAACATCACTTTCAATTTCATGTCACTTCAGAAAAATATCTGACATCTCTGAGTTGTGCAATAGAACTGTACTTGTCTTGTTCATAAGAAAAGCACACATTAAAGAGAGTTTGTATTCTAAGCTATTTTCAAACAACAATGAGGAGAGATAAAAACTCTGTGGCGGCGGTGGTGGAGGAGGAGGAGGAAGAGGAGGAGGAGGAGGAGAAGATTTCTCAGAGAAATTGACAGGTCATAAAACTTGCATTGATTTTAATCTCTTTAATCTGCTTAACATAAAGCACGGCATAAAATATAATCATTATATGTGAGGGGACAATTTCATTCAATAGAAGAAGAAATCTCTTCTCCCTCAGCTGTATCAAGAACTAGAGAGAATAACCCCATCTAAACAAAGAGGTAAATTATGTACATAGTTCCAGGTAGGAAGATCGTGTAAAGGAAAAATATTAAATACATTGAAAACTCCAAGCAGTTAAAACGGAGGCTTGTTTTTCTGTCTTTGCTGTTTTTATTGAGCTCCCAAACCCACAATGAACATTGGCTTATGATTCAATTATGGGTTTGGTTAACTGCAATTCTCTTTATATTTAAAGATGGAAAGTTATTTTCAGGTTGGATGGTTTTTACTGTAAATTAAAGTAAACCACAAAAGCAAGGAGGGGCAAAAAAGGCTTCAAAATCTAACAGGGAAGACATTTATCTGTATATGGCAATTTCCTATCCAAAGATTTGGAAGGGAAATGTGCATGTACTAAGATATTAGAACAAACAATTCAGTTCTTACATTGCTTTTATAGTATATGTATACAACAACAGAACATTCAAAAATGTGAATCAAGAACATTCCAGTAGTTTTATCTAGAGTTAATCCTTTGGAAGAAATTGGATTCTTGAGACTTAATGGACAATAAAACTCTGTTGATTGATTCTACCCATAAGCAAGAGCACAACTTTGTTATCGCCAGTCCTTGTTCCAAACCTTGGCTCAGGTAACAACTACACAAATACAGGGTGCATCTCCACTGGCATTTTAATCCGAATTCAGTTTGAATTTGGGAAGGACTATCGGCATATCTTAGTAATTAATCCAAACTCAGCATCTAGATGTCCCCATGCAATTCCTTATTCCCAGATTTTATGAGGACTATCCTAACTAAATCTGGAGAAAGAAAGTCCTGATGAAAACAGGACTCAGTCCTCTTTTTGGAGCCGATTCCGCTTACTTTCCCCCACATGGGGATGATACCGGGCTATTTGGGGTGGAGGTCTAGCCTTCTGGCTAATGACAGCCAGCTGTGGGTGTTTCTTTACAGATGCAAAGCTCCCCTTCTCCCTTGCCAGGCTTGCAATGCTAGAGTCTCATTTGAAAAAGGGGGAAAGGAGGGAGAGCTGCTTGCCTTTTAAAACAGTTTTGCTGGAAACATTTGTATCTTTTTGTATTGTTATCAGAAAAGATGCATTTGAGAAGCAAAAATGCTTAGCAAAGTTACATTTTCTCATGCTGTGCTCGGTCCTTCACTGATCTGCTTGAGCGCACATTTGCTAGTAATCTCAAAAGGGAGAGATGTGAAAAAGTTTTTTAAATTGCCTTCAGTGAGAGTTTTGCTGCCTTTATTGCAGGCAGGATTTGCACAGGAGGGGAGGAGATTTAGAAGTCCTGTTTTTTATGTTTAAAAACAGTCCCAAAAATAGTCCAAATAGGCCTAAACCAGGACTAAAAAAGCTGCATGGGGACAGCTATATTCAGATTAATTGATGGGCAGTCTATTCAGATTAAAAATAGTCCTAATGGGACTAAAAAAATTAGTCCAAACAGGACTAAATCAGGACTAAAAAAACTGCATGGGGATGCACCTACAGTGAATTTACCTTGTCAGCTCTTCAAAAATGGATGCAGCTTAGCCAATGCAATGGGTAAAGTGCTCCCTTTAGCTGTCTAGGGGCTGCAAGGCCAGAAAAGAAGCTCCTTCCCTGTGCTGGTAGGTATAAACCCATAACCTTGCCAGGCATCTGTCAATGTGCTGCTCTGTATCAGGCAGCACTAAGGAGATTACAGGTGTTAAAAGGCCAAGTGGCAGGAAGCAACTATGTCAGCTAAATATGCCTTCGGCCAAGATATATTTTCTGGTGTCTCTTTCTGCAGCAGACTTCCACCCTTAAGAAAAACTGAACACTACAAAAATACCCAAGATGGAAGGAAGGTGGGAAGGTTATATTTTAAATATGCTTTAGGGTTGTTTTAATCTTATGACCGACCCTTGGACTTAAGATAGAAATTCTTAAAATGAATATTATTTCTCTTCTCCATTCACCCTCTTTTCTTCTTTGTCTCTCATTATGTGCTTTGCAAATTAGTGGGAAAGATGCCTCAGTAAGGCTAATCAGCCTGCTGTGGAATACTTTGCCTAGGCCACCTGTACGTCAGCATGCCATGGAAATGATTAGGGAGGCCACAGATGTGATGAGTGAAGGTCATAAATGTAGTACTGTTTGGGGGAAGTCAAACTAATGAATTGTTCAGATAGGTCCTCCAATGATTCAATTCAGGTCAACAACAACCTTTGGGAAAGTTTGATTCAATCTCAGATTCCCCCCCCACACACACACACACACCAAAAAAAAAAAAAAAAAGGTTTGGCACATCTCTGATTCCTTTTTCTCCTCATCTTTGTGCTGCCTGATTTAAACATTTTCTTCTAACTTACTGTGAGGGAAGATGAAGTATTTTAGGTCCTGACTTGATGCATCCATATCTTGAAGAAAACTTCAAATGCCTGTTTCCTTTGCAGCTATTTTGCCTGTATATATTTTCCCCAAATGGAGAGAAAGAGAGGGGAAATGGGAAGAGGGAAATTTCATAGAGTAATAACCCATTGCATGAAAAGGTACTTCTCCTTATCGGTTCTAACTTTCCTGCCCCAGAATTTCATAGAATACCCTTTAGTTCTAGGGTTGAGCCCCATTTACATTTCCCTATGCATAAAAGTTTTTAATTCTCTTCCACTACTTGGCTTAGGTTTATTCTGTAAGTTTGACAGTCTAGCTGCTACCAGGTATAAAGCACTGAAAAATAAATGCAGTGCTTCATTATTTGTAAGTTCCAATCTGTAAGGAAGGAGCCACACTCCTTCCACCTCGGTTTTCAGCGAATGATATTATAACCTTTGAGATTTGTTTGCAATTGATTTTCCAGATCATCTGCATCAGTTCACTCTTGTGCTTTTCATTCCTGACAAATAAAAGGCTAGTACAAGCACAGAGAATGACACAGCTGCATATAACCTCACCTACTTGTCTGTATCTACTAAAGGATGGACATTTCTGGAGCCAATACATCTTGTGCAGCTTGTAAATTTTTAATGGTGAGAGAGGCATTCAAGTTCATGTTTTCCCCAGAACAGCTTTCAGAGTTAATGCACAAAGCAGTTCAAAATAGCACAGGGATTTTTTTTTTAACCTTAGATTATCTTGCTGCAGGAAAAGGAAGGGAAAAGGGTGGAGGAAGAACCCAACCTGTTCACAGTTTCAATACATCCCATGGCTATTGCCTGCCATATGTTTGAACAATGATGACATTTTTATAGATGATACAGGTATAGATGTACAAGTGGGTAAAGAGATAGATATGTATGATAGATAGACAGATAGATATGATGATACAGATAGAAGGTAGAGATAGAGATGATGATAGTGATAGAGACAGACTCAGAGATAAAAGAGATGATAATAAAGATGGAGAGAGAGATGGAGATGGAGAGAGAGAATTTTGTTTTCAGGACTTCTGAAATGTGGTATCACAGTGATATCATCACAAAACAAATGGTTTATTTTATCTCTTATGATCCCTCCAAAGTTCTGGTTCCATGGATAGTACCTGGTTTTATTATTTTCTGCTTCAAAGGCCCTTTCTGCACTTGGCCTTTCCAGAATAGGGACCTGCTATCTACATGCTACTCCAGACTATGGAAGGCCCCAGATAAGGGCTGCCATAGTCTTCGTTAGCTTGTGGCCAGCAGATCGCTATCTGAGATAGATTCTAGAACAGTGATGGTGAACCTTTTGAGCTCGGTGTGTCAAAATTCGCACGAAAACCTAGCTTAACTCAGGTGCTGTGTCACTTCTAGAAATATCCATAATTTTGTGATATTTGTAGCTCTAGTAAAAAAGTTATATTTTTGATATATGTATTTTATTAAAAGCAAAAACAAATAATTCTTAACATTTGCTAAATCTTCAATTGAAAGTTGGTATTTTGTACACTTCAAGAACAAGCAAGCACTACACGCCCAGGTGCCAGGGCAACCATGTTTGTCACCCAAAAGGGCTTGGTGTGTCACCTGTGACACGCGTGTCATAGGTTGGCCATCACCGTTCTAGAATAAGGCCCAGTGCAGACAGGGCCAAAGACTCCACCCCAGCCCACTAAAGACTCAGTTTGGTCTTGTGTTTAAAGTGCCAGACTCATATCATGCAGTCATAAGGTCTGACTCCAAACTCCTCCACAAAGCCAGCTGGGTGACTTTGGGCTAGCCACAGCACTCGTTCTGAGCTCTCACAGTCCCACCTACCTCGCAGAGTGTCTGTTGTGGGGAGAAGAACAGATTTGTCAGCTGCTTTGAGTCCCCTTAAATTGGCGAGAAAAATGGGGTATAAAAGTCAACTTCCTTCAACTCTTCTTCTTCTTCTTCTTCTTCTTCTTCTTCTTCTTCTTCTTCTTCAAGAAATGCCCCACCACCACCAAAAAAAAACCCAGATATTTTCTCTATGCTAATCAATGGTCCTGGACAGACAGTAAGCCAGGTACAAGTCACCTGCTCTGCCAATATCAATAAGATATTGATAAGAGTGGCAAGTATTTTGCAGAAAATATTTCCCTGCTCTGCAAGAGGGTCACTTCCTAAGGTGGATCCCACCCTCAGAGGTGAGTCACAGGGTGTTTCCGCACTAGCTGAGGAAACGGTTTAACTCCCCCCCCCAGCCAGATTAAGAACACTTACCTTAAGCAGCTTCCACATCGGAGTCCTCTTCTGCGACCATTTGTGGAGGCCACTTCGGCATGCAAAACCAGTTTTTAAAACTGGTTTTGCCGCCAAAATCTGGATTAAATGTAAGATCTG
>MTQE01001134.1:13852187-13864084 GCA_014337955.1 Aspidoscelis marmoratus | reverse complement strand
TCTAGTTTGTCAATGCCTTTTTTGAATTGGGGTGCCCAGAACTGGACACAATACTCTAGCTGAGGTCTGACCAAGGAAGAGTAAAGAGGAATAATCACATCTCGTGATGTAGACTCTATGCCCCTCTTGATACATCCTAGGATGGTGTTTGCCTTTTTCACAGCTGCATCACATTGTTGACTCATATTCATCCTGTGATCAGCCAGTACATCCAGATCCTTTTCACTTGTGCTACTGTTCAGCCAGATTCCTCCCATTCTCTATTCATTTTTACCATTTTCTTACCAAGATGTAGGACTTTGCATTTGTCCCTATTAAATATTATATCCTATTAGTTACAGCCCATTGTTACAGCAACCCCTCCTAGCTAAGCAATGCTGTTCAGTACAACATCTAGCCATTTAAAAAGGAGAATAAAGGAACAAAATAATATACTTGACATATAATAATATCCATGAACATGGGATAGATGGTTGAAACATCCTTCCACAGGAACTTTTCTCTGGATCTGTTTTGTTACACATCATTTAAAGGTGTAACAAAGAGATCTATTTCACAATGGGCCAAAGCCAAGATAACTAAATTTATGGATCTGTATGACTATGAGTCTATACTGTGCTTGGCATCATTACAACAGAAACATCAACTGTAGTTTGAGTATTTGCAACTGCAGTTTCTTCAGAAAAATGGCAAATCAGAGCATTACAGATACATGGAATGAGGACCTATTGCAGGATAACACAGCAGTAATTTTTATTTTAAGATCCAAGAGCCAACAACATATTTGAGACAAAAGGAAATTAATTTCTAACCTAGCTGCAGGGAATAAAACCTGGATCACTTAATGATCCCATTAGATTCATCTGAACAGGAGAAGCAACATGAGAGCTAACATGGGAGACGGGGAGCAAAACAAATGGTTGTGCTTACGTCTTGCTCATAAGCAGCTAGTTGGTCACTGTGAATACAAAGAGTTCACATTAGGTAGATTGCTGGTCTGATCCAGCAAAAGGATTTTGTACACCCCTATAGGGAAACTGCCTCACTCCATCCTGATAGGCCATTTACACAGGTGCTGGCCAGGTCAGCCTGACAGGTGCTGCTTCCAATGCATAAAGGCCAGTCTTGTAGCCATCATGACAGCAACTTGACGCATAGGTAGGAGTACATTTTTAAAAAAAAATGGAGTAAATTTTGGAGTATATGAATGAAAGAAGTGCCACTTATACTTGATATTAAGAAGCCATTGATACTCTAATGATGGAGCCTGATGTCAAAATACATATAGAATCTCTTGCACCATCCCTGCAGCTTCATAGCATCTTCATGGCACCATTCTGCTGCCAGGTTGACACACTTTATACCAAATGATAGGGGAAATTATATAACAAAGCCAAACAAGCAGTGTTGAAGAATTCTGACCAGAATGCATATGCACGTAACTACTTCCTGATTTGATACGACAGACAGTGTCAGAAGCAGAACCATTAAAATCTGTACTTTTTCCACATTTCATAATAAAAAGAGGGAAGGAATTCTATGTACTCCATAACTTTATGTAAGGCCACGCCATGAACAGCTTGCCCTCGTGTTCACAGTACACTGAAAATAGTACTTTGGGAAGCTTGATAGAGTTTAGACTGGCATAAGGATGTTGTGAGACTAGGAAACTGGAGTTTTCTGGGATAGTGCACTGGCAACTGGCAGCACATATTTCTGCACTAGGCAGCCTTGAGACCAGCATCAATGCCAAGTGGAGGAGATACAACAATTCAATCTGCAATGTGATAGTGTGATGTTCTGTTGCTCTTTAGGAATGCATGTTTGCAACCCATTCCTCTGATATATTCCCTTCATTGGCTGGAGATGGCATAGAATGATGGGCATTCGGGTTCAAGAATACCTGGAGGGTGCTTGATAATTAAGGACAGCTAAGAGAGTAGGGATGTACATGAATATTCATAGCATTCAAAATTCACACAAATTTGGCCAAGTTCAGACTTCTGAATTCAAATTGAATTTTAGCACATTTGAAGATTGACTTCAAATTCGAAGCAAATGTTTTGATACATTCGTATGAACCTTCGTATGGGATTCATATGGAACTGAACATTTGTATTGAATATGAATCCTACCACATTTGAAGGGAGACTATTTGAATGAAAACAAATTTTCTTGTATTTCATTCAATACTAATTGAATACAAAGAAAACATTAGTGTACATCCCTATTAGAGAGTAAAAACACAAAAATAATTTAAAATACCATAAAATACTACACAAAAACATAATGTGGTTTTTGGTAATCACAAGCTGCATGGGCTTAAATTAGATCAAATTCTCCTTTAACCAAGAGCCACAGATGATACATATTTAATCCTTGCTTTACCAGGTAAGTTTATTTGATATTATTCTAAATGAAACTAGAGCTAAAGAGGTTCAGTTTGATTCAAACCGAAACAGTGAGTATTGGTTCATACACATCCCTCTAAGAAATCAAAGTGTCAGGAATATGTTCTCTTGGTTTGGATTGAACAATTTAATTCAAACGAAAGAAACGCAGGCCAGATTTGCACATTTCTAATTCCTTCTTATTTGCACTTCCTTAGACAATGCTACAAATGAATAAAGATTTGTTTTATTAGGATGCTGCATTATTTGATAATTCCATATGATGTCCTGACACATGCTGTTCCCCAAAGCTTACAAAATTAGCCAACCAATCATTGCTATGTTCAAATATTTCACAGAAAAATGCACTCTTACCCCTTTGTCTTCAGGCTAGAGCTCCCTTGTCAGAAGATCCATTTTTAGAACTAAATACACTGTTACATAGCAAGTCATGCAGAAGGTTTCTGCATCTCATTTGTGCTCATGCAAGATTTCTCCCCATCCTGCCTGTATGCAAATTAACTCACAATTCAGACAAATAACCACACTATAACAAAAATAAAGTAGCAATGACACTAAAGGAATTTCTCAGTTTGTTTGAATATCAGCATTTTTTTAACCTTTATCAATTCCATGTCTTGCTTTGTGTTGCAACTATAATGGTAGCTGAATTCCACTTCAGTATTAGTGGGTTTTTTTATTATTATTTTTTCATAACTTAAAACTTCATCTTTCCATACATTAACACCATACATTAATATTACATTATTCGGTTGCTGCTATTGATGACTTCCTCCGTTTTTCAGCATCTTCCCTTCGTATCTCTTCTTCTTTTGCTCCCATAAAATTTTTCTTTTTCTTTTCAGCTGACCACTTAATTATTAGTCAAATCCATCTGTGATTATGCCATTTTCTTGTAGGTAGTTGATGAAAGGTTTCCAATCTTTTACATATTTATCTGTTGTTCTATCTTTTATAATATTTGTTAGTTTGCCCATCTCTGCTAATTCAATTAATTTAATTCCTCCATCAAGAGAATTTCAACATCTTTCCATTTCTGGGCATATAATATTTTTGCTGCAGTTACCATATAGAGAACCAAAGAATTCATATGATCTAAACTTTCATCTAAAATTCCTAATAAAAGCTCTGGTCTAAATAAGATATTTATTTTAAAGATATTTCTCATTATGTTATATATTTGTAGCCAATATATATATATATATATTTGTCCACTTCAGTATTAGTAATAGAATGGCACCAGCAAGCCTACTGGAACAACAAGGTACTCTAAAGGATGGAAGTCCTGCTACAGAGGACAAGGAACTTTATTTATGATAGCTCCCCATAGCTGTCCCCAGTATCTTCAGACCAAGAAGATTCTACAATCCAAGTTACTGGGGAAAGGGGGTGTCACGATGCCCAGCGATCCAGTAAGTGCCTGCCCTCACTAGGAGTAGCTTGGCCCTGTTAGGATGCTGAGTTCATGCAATGGCCGAGTGAATACTACAGTGTGGACACAAAACACTGGTAGCAAGCGTTTGAACAGTAAACTAAAACAAATTTATTATTATACACAAGCAATACTAGAAAGAAAAATAAGGTTCAGGTATTTGTTGGCTCTAACTCAGTAAGTCTCTTAAGATTAGGAGCTACCCCTTTCCCTAAAGGAAAATAGTTCCCCTTTTAAAAGACAAACCTCTCCATGTTCCTCCCTCCCCTGACTAGCCCTGACTCAGCCTAGCCAATGTACCAGAATGTGGCTCTAGATGATCACAAGGCCCAGTCCATCCTTGCTTGACCGATCATCCAGCCTGGTCAGTTGCTAGTGAAGTCTCCCTCAGAGCCACAATCCTCACGATTGCCTCCTTCAGAAATCACTCAGCCAAAAGACCAATGGTCAGCTACTGGTCCAGCTCCCTCAGGATTCAGCTCTTCTTCTCCTTTCAGCTCTTCTCCCAGCATGAAGACATAGTCTGCTGTAATCTGTGTTCCTTTATACCTTTTTTCTGTGGCCCTGATTGGCTGTCACCTCCTGGGGAAAATTGCTGAAATAAAATGCTGCTGGAAACTCCTGGTAGAGGTGCCTGTTCCCCTTGCCTGATTGGTGGGAACTCCTCCTACTAGCCCCCTCCAGCACTCAGATCCCCAGACAGCTTTTCCCTCCAAATAATAGCTGCAACCAATCATTGCAGCAGGGCCCGCACAGAATTTCCCGCCCTTTTTGCAGCCTCTGCCCAGGTCTTGCAACAAGCTGTTTGCACCAAGGCTAGCTATTGCAGCTAGCTAGAAGCCTGCAAAGCCAGAAAGCAAAACAGTTTGCAGCCTGTACCCAGAAACCATCACGGGGGGAATAGAATGGGGCCCCGGGAAAGAAAGCAAAAGGGCCCCCCAATATTAATGTAAACTAAGACCAAAGGGGTCCCTTGTTCTATGTAAACTGATAGAATAACTTTTGCTGGATTTATATAATTTTCAGATTTTACAGTCCAGTTTCAGGCTCTTTCTGCACTGAGCCTTATTCTAGATTATATTCCAGAATAGGTAACTGCCGTCTACCAAATGCTGTTGTCCTCAGTACCATGTAGATGGCAGGTCCCTATTCAAGGTTATTATTCAGGATGAGGTCCAGTGCAGAAAGGGCCAATATTATGGAATCTTTCTTATAGTCTATGTTTCTGTAGTATTTTATTTTTTAAAAATTCAAATTTTATGTAGAAATAGGGATTTTGTGTAAAAAAGAGATAAATAAATGGGTATAATTTTCAAAATCTATCAAAGGACAATGGCAGAACAGATATTAACAATAAATGTTTGCAAAATGAATTTGGTTGAGTATTAAGCTAAGTTACACATTCCTTCTTAGAATAGAAAGGTTAGGCATTACATCATATTGTAGAAATTAAAATGGCTATACTGGTCTCCAATGGGGGAAGATATCCCTGGCTTGTGTTATAGCTTACCATGGTTACCATGCCCAAATTACCATTCTTGAAAACCTTAGCACAGCGGAGATGCTGGAAGACTGGTGAAGCAGGGAGCCAGAACCTGGCATGGCCCAACCAACCTGGGAGATGCGTATGTGATTGTTGCCCCAGTCAGCTTAGGGGTGCACAAATATTTGTAACATTTGGAATTCATATGAATTCATACACATTTGGACATTGGTATATAAATCAAAAGTTACAACATCTGTACATTGGCATTCATATTCGTACAAATGTTTTGGAACATTCGTGAACCGGGGAGGTGGGAAAGTGGCTGCACCAGTCACATCTGCCACGGATCCAGAGTATATTTGTCACGGATTGAGAACGGATTCAAAGTGGATTCAAGGCAGATTTGAGGCTTTCAGAGTGGATATGTTACAGAATATGTATCAGATACTTATGTGTTCATATCGGATATTTGTATGAATATATTCGTATTGTATAGAATCCAATCACATTTGAAGGGGATCTATTTGAACGAATACAATTTTTCTTACATTCAATTCAATATGAGTTGAATGCAAAACAACAACATTTGTGCACACCCCTAGTGCCATGGCATGCCCAGCCACAAAGAAGCACCCCCTCAATTTGACTTGCAGTGATTAAATAGTCACTGAATCAGAAAAACAGGCTGCTATTAGAGTGAGAAATCTGAAAACAATGAAATCAATGAACCCTGTCTTCTTTTTCCTCGGGGTCTAGTGATTAGGGAGCTGGATTGTTATCTGGTTTGATTCTGCACTCCTCCATGAAGCCAGCTGTGTGACATTGAGCTAGTCACAGCTTGCTTTCTGAACCCCACTCACCTCACAGGGTGTCTATTATGGGGAGAAGAACAGAAAGCTTTATCAGCTGCTCTGAGTCCCCTTAAATGGGTGAGAAAAGTGGAGTACAAAAGCCAACTCTCTTCCTCCTCCTTTATAAGTATTATTTATTCCTCTCAAGACTGATGTGGAAATTAGACAGCTGCTATGCCCAGGTATAATGCCCAGGTAAGTAGGAGGCACTAAATAGTGCATTTTGACCAGGGGTTCCTCAAGCCTGTTATTAGCTCTGACTTTACAAAAAAGGGCCTAATCTAGTGACTCTTCCTGTTTCTTGATAGAAAGGTGACTATAGTAGAACCTAATACTGAACCAAATACTGTATACCACTTCTACTTGCTATTGGGGGCTGAGATATTCTCTCTGATTATTGTCTTAACAGAACCATTTGTCCTTTTGATACAAATGGAAGGTCAGAAGCTCTTGGAAAGACAGGTGGAAAATGCTGCGCTGCAGAAGAAAAAGGGTCACATTCAGACTGATGACACAATTAACTTTGGCCCAAGAATGGATTTCTTTCACCGTCTGTAAGTCATCCCAACAGCAGTATTAGCTCATCAGAAAAGTTCCTTTGGAGAGTTCTTAGTTTTCACTCTCCAGCTCTATTTTCCTTGCATACTTTATTTGTTTCCTCTTCAGTACCCTCTCGTTCCCCTTGGTACTTTTAACCTTTCTCTAAGGATCTGCTGCAGAAACATCCCCTCTGGTCATATATACAGCTTGGGGCTTTGCTGAGTTTAATAGTTCACTGAGGGCCCTAACTTCCAAAGAAGTTAGTTTGCTCTTTTGTGGCTTGGTCTGTCCAAATCCTACATCATCATAATGAGAAAATGTAGAACCGTGCCTGAACTGTTTTTAACACAGCTTTGAGGGGCTGCTTGGCAAAAGTTCAAGTCTCTGGTGGACTGCTCATTATATTTCTAATAAAGGCTTGAGTCTGTACTTCTTTTTATAGGGCTGGAGGAAAACACACAAAGGAAGCATGTATTCTTATTTGAAACCATGTAGATAAGTGTAGCAAATCCTGCACAGAGAGGCAAACTGTAAATCCACAGATAAAAAGACAACAGCATTTGTTGTCTAACCATCCTTTCAGTCAACCAGAAATCCAGCCATTATCTGTGGATGGATTGCTAGAGCAAATAATTGTATGCATATACATGATTGAATGACCATCAGGTGGTGATAGGCATGTGTGAACACACCACAGACAGACCTTAAATTATCCTACCTTCTGAATGATGGCAGTTCATTCATGGACAAAGCTTTGAAAACCTCCTTCTACACATGCCTGTCCATCATAGGTTTGTATTCAGTGGCAACTCGCATGCGTGGATAGCCACACGATCTATCACCTGTGTTTGATTATAGCTCAGAGAGATTCCTGTCCATTGTGACAATACCATCTGATATGAGAAGGGGGAAATAGATGATGCAAGGATCACATAGACGTACACAGAAAGTAAAACAGTGGTCAGGTAGTATCATGTTTGACTCAGTGTTTTCTTCCACTCTAAATATCCCATTCAGTTAAGATTTTGGGGTGGGGTGGGTGTGGGTGTTATTTACACTGAGTTATTTTGTAAATATTTAAATATCTTCCCTTTGCCATAGATGCAGACATAAATCATGGTGCACCAGTAAGCTCTGGGCAAATGCAGGACAAAAAAACTCTGGAACAAAATATAAATATTTTCTGACAGTGTCAAAGCAAATTGAGTCTGATAACAAGATATTCTTGACTCCTTTCTATTGATGGTCCTCAGGCAAGAACTCAGCTGAAGAGTTGAGCCCTGTGCTCTGTCCCTTGAAGGTCATGAGACCAGCTGTGATAGACCAACAAGAGAAGCAAAGCTGAAAGCCCATCCCTGAGAACTCTCTGCCGCCAGCAAGCAAAGTGCTAAAGTAGGAATGTCTAGCAAGAATGGGGAAAGGGCACCCACAATGTGGCGTGTGCACAGCAATGGCACATCATTAAACAGAAATGTCATCTCTAGCAGGATCCTAAATTAGATACCATTACTCATTCTTTTCCTTTGAAATGCTCAGTACAATTTTATATCCTCACAACTGCACCATGAAGTAGTTTATGCAGAAAGTAACTGAATGCAGGTGGGGGAAAAATGATCCTGAATCAACCCAACTGTAGTCCTTGGCCATTGCTGCATAAGAGCATATGTTAATCTGTGCCATACTGGTTCAGTCATGGGCTGGATTGTGTGATCTGGCTGGGAGATTGTCAGCGTGGATGGTAGCCTGCAATGACACCTATATTGCAAATGTCTCAGTTGAACCCAGTCTGTTGGAGTCTGCCCTAGCATGATGGATGGCAGCTCCCTAGTCCAAGATCTAAATTAGAATAAGGCCTAGTGCGGAAAGACACCTTGTTTTAGCTGGATACCCAGAAGTAGTGCAGTTTCACTACCACTTCCAGGAACCAGGATATAGTGTCAGATGCTTTGCACTTGCTAAACTCAAGCATCCACCTGAAACTAACCACATACGGGATGGCAGTGAGTGGCTGGTCTGATCTATGTTCTACCATAGGCAGGTTCACCATGACTGCTTTATGATACCATGAATGCATGATGACCTTTCCCCTTAATGGCAGATTCAATGCACAGGGTAAGTGTGGCATCTAGATAGATGCTATGCTCTCTGCCACTGGGGTAATGACCTCTCACAGCCCTTCTTCACCTTCACTGCTTCTCAAGGAGACTTACTTGTCACTTCAGAGATCCTCACCAGGACCAGTTGTTCTTGTGTTCAATGAGTCTGATTACTGCTATCAAATACACAGTGAGGATTCCCCAACTTCAATCTTGTCAGCGCCAAGGAGGGCTGCTCCGTTTGTCAAGATTGTGGCTGCATTATTTTTTTCAGGTGAGGCAATCCCCACACCCCAGTTAGGATTGAAGCTAGGATTTTCCAGCTTTGAATTTAACGGTATGGAAAATCTGCCTCCCTTCGCTCTCCAAATCAAGATCAGCTTTAATCTTGCCTTGAGAGGTGAATCTCTCTGCCCTAAGTCAGGATTAGCTAAGTTTTTGACTTCGGAATGAAGAAAGAGGCAACCTCACTTCCTCCAAGTCAATATTGGCTGGGATTGTGTCTCACATAGGGAGGAGGAAGTCACTTCCTATGTTATCAAATACACGGATACATTTCCTATATTCAGAGAAAATGTCCTTGTCCAGATTGAAAAATGTAGAAAGAAAAAGGTGCTCCACTCATACCAGTTTCTCTCCTAAGCCCCATTTCCACTCATGGAATAAAACACTATTTAAAATGCTATTTAAAATGCTTTAAAACTAAGCAAATGAGCATCTGGCAGTTGCAGTCAACCCTGAATTGTGTCCTCACACTTCAATCACTTCCAAAAAAATGGATTGGGGAAAGCGATTCTTCTCTCTCCTCACTGTTTCCCACCCCTCTCTCTCCATTGGCTTTGATCCGATCATGTGGGGAATCCCAGCCCCCTCCCTCCTGCTTTTGCTGCCCCTGTTTGATTCCACAGACTAAGCATCATTTACATGTTTCACAAAATCATCAGCCCTGCCTGTTAACAAAAGCAACCCAAACAACCAAAGCAACAGCCAGCCACCTCTAGCCACAGAGACACACAAAAACACAGACACATGGACAGATAATTCCTGCATTTCAAGCAGGGAGAGAGAGAGAGCTGGCTGACAGACAGCGTGAGATCTGCTCGATGGAATACTAATCAGGCAGGTTCCCCTCTGCGGCAAGCAAGCAATAACTTTGTTACCATTGTGCATGGGTGGGAAATGAAAGTGTATGGGATGAATTGTTACTTACCAGAAAACAAAACTGTGAAGTACTTTGACGGAAAAAGGCTTTAGGCTTCCTGGCACTTTAAAAATCTGGCTAGGAACTGTATTGCAAGGAGAAATCCCACCCATTTCATGACGGATCTGCCCCAATCTGCTGTAGCGTTCTCAAAGGAATAAAGTTAAAGCGTTTGAACTGCAAAAGCTAGGGAAAACACCTGAAAAACCAGGTGTATGTTTATTCCATTTTAGAGCCAAATACTCCTCAAAAAAACCCAGAAACGGATTGGTAATGTGGACAAAAAGGATCCAAACCATTTCTAAACCTTTTTAAATGATTGGTAATGGGGACAAAGAGAATCCAAACCATTTCTAAACCGCTTTATTCCATGAGTGGGGAATTCACCCCTAGTGTGCAAACACTGTATGATGATCAACTAACGGGGAATTATCACAGGCCCTTTCCTTACAGTTAATGCACTAGCTTCAACACTGAATGTAACATTGCATCCTTGGTTATAGAGGTCATCTGGAAATTCTTTCGAAAAAGGAATGTCCTCCATGGTGTGTCATGTGCAAACATTTTCTCAAGCATGAACTTAAGATACATCTGAGCACAGGACAGCTTTTGAATTTCCTGCCCTTCTTTTCTTCCTTTTGTTTGTTTGTAGGCTGAAATGGTAATGCACAGCAATAGCAAAACTTCAACAATTGACACTGACTTAATTTGCTCACAAACAAAAAGCATGTGTTACCTCTCTGAAAACCAGGCTAAATTTGCAAGTTTATTTGTGTATATATGTCCAATCATTCAGTTTTTTAAAGATGAATTTAAATCTGAAGTTCAAATCTGTTTTTCACCTTGCATTTTTGCACCTTTCCATTAATTATCTATGTGATGCCATATTCATCAAAATGTCTGTTTATACTTTCTCACCCATAAACTATCTCCTTGAAGAAGATCCAGCAGTTTGGTGCATTAAGCCACAATTTGCTTGTTTAAAACATTTACATAACACTTCTTATTTTAAAAAAAATCCCACAGCACTTTATAAAATAACATATAGTGGCATGGATAAAGCTAGTTAAAACTTTGCCAACATCCAATAAAATTGACTAAGTTATAAAAATAACCAAAAAACATACAATTTGGTAAAATTATATCTCATCTGATAGTGGCTTACATCCAACTAAATTGACTAGTCAAGCAATGTGCACCGATCATACCAAGGCTTCCAACTGTGATGTATCCCAATTTCTCTCCCTCACTGTGGCTTCTTAATTTGATTTTTAACTCTCTAGAAAGCAAGAGAATATTCTGCATAGCTGGTTATATGTGCATTGGACTGTACACTGACATCTACAACATGCTATTTAAATTTTAATTCATGAAGTAAATGTTTACTTTGCCTTCCACGATCACTGATTTCAGAATGCAGTCCAAAAGTTCAAAATAGTCTTTAAAACATTATAAGGATATGGAAAATGTGACTTGAATAATTGATTGTTTGATTTTTGCATTTATACCCTGGGTCCCACCCACCCCCCAAACCCCCCTGATCATCTTGTACATTATTCTCTCCCTTGTCTACGCTGTGAGGTACATTAGAATGAAGAGCCTGTGTTCCTGCAATCTAGAATGGATGCCTGCAGAGAACCTGAGGGACACACAATTGCATGTTACTGCCTCCGTCAGACCTATAGCTCATCTCCAAGGTGGAAAATTAGTCCTTAAACATGACCTACTCTGACTGTGCCATGCAAAGAGACAGTGGCAGCAGGGACAACTTAGTCAGTGCCATTTTCCACCCAACACAATTAAGGACCACTTTCTGAGGCCATTTCTTATCCCTCATAGAATCATAGAATCATAGAATGGTAGAGTTGGAGGGGACCTCC
>MTQE01001134.1:13835220-13850177 GCA_014337955.1 Aspidoscelis marmoratus | reverse complement strand
AAATATCCCATCCTTCTTGGACATTTCTATCCTTTAGTACATTTAACCCTCCCTTAACTGTGACTGCTAAATTTCTCATTTCTTCGTTTCTCACTTTTGAAAAGCCAAAGAACAGAGGGAACCAGCTGTGTGAACAGCATACCTTCCACATTCCCTATCCTCAGATAGCTTTTTTCATGGCTGTGCAGGGGCAGCCTTCATAGGGTCATTAGCAGACTTGTTTTGTATGAAATGCCCTTGGGCAAATTTGGTACTTTGACATTGTCTCCAAAATTCTCCATAGCCCAACTCAAAGGCCGGGAATGAGCACCTCTTCTTCATTTGGGGTTTAATAACACTGAGGGTAATTCTTCCTTTTAGTCAGATTAGATGGGAAGCTATAAGCACAGAGAGAAGAGGAAAATTTAGCCAATCTCAGCGTGGGAACAAATGTCTGAAGGGCCACATAATGCTGGGCAGAGGAGAAGCCAATCTGTGGGACAACCATTTATTATCTAGGGATAAAGCATTGTGAAGAACAATGGAGTGAGGAAAAATGAGGTAGGCTCATTTTTAAACTGTTAGGCCTTCTGTATTTGCGTCTCTATGGAAGGGATGTTTTTTTTTCTTAATGGAACAACATCAAAAAGCCCTGTCTGAACATAACTTTTGGAATCCAGAGTTTCGTAATTTCTAAGCGACATCTCACTGAAGCTCATGGGAATAATAGTTTTCATTTGACCCACCTTTCTATGAAAATAATGCTCCCATATTCACAAGGGCCTTGTGCACTCCCTCCCATCCACCATCTCTAAACAGCCTTCTCTTATCAGGGTTTGATTCCGCCCTCCTACATGAAGCCAGCCAGGTTACCTTGGGCTAGTCACAACTGTCTTATGAACTCTCACAGCCCCACCTACCTCACTTAACTGGGTGAGAAAAGTGGGGTAGAAAAGCCAACTCTTCTTCTTCTTCTTCTTCTTCTTCTTCTTCTTCTTCTTCTTCTTCTTCTTCTTCTTCTTCTACTACTACTACTACTACTACTACTACTACTACTACTACTACTACTACTACTACTACTACTACTACTACTACTACTACTACTCATTAAATGTGCAGATACCCAACTTCCATCAGCCTTACATCATATCTTTTAACCCTGCTCATCTATATCTTTAAATAATTTGCTTCCATTTAGCCGCATATATAGTTCAAGGTTTAGAATACAGTATAGATTAAATTTCTGAATTCAGGATTTTTTTTTTAAGTCCTCTTCACCTCCAATGGCATTCACACACAAGCCCATCTGCTGCTTGCTTCTTTGCACTGGAGGCAGCCAGTTCATTTCTGATACTCGTATGTCTGCTCCCCTTAGGCAACACAGAGAGCCAGATGTTATTTGCTTATCATATCTTACCTCCCTCATTCCTATGGGAAGAACAGATGGTCAGTTGCTAGTGCAGGAGACACTTCTCTAAAAAGAAGTTGTACTTCTGAGCACATCACATCAGCATCCTAAATAGCCACCCCACCACCTCTAAGATAGAATTGCAAGTATAATCATTTTAGTTTCGATTCTAGCTTGTTAGGAGTTCATTCTTCTTGTCTCAGTTATTTTATTTGTAATGTACTTGGAGGGAGACATCCTTTGTTTTCACAAAATGTTCTCCTTTAGGCACATGGTCCCAAAGTCTGGATACCATACGATTCTTGTAGCATAATGCATAGTGCCAGAATGAAGGGCTGATTAATACATCCTTTATGCTCATACACTGGAACTAATTAAAGTCGGGGCTGATTAGATTCCTTTACCGACATAAGGCAAAGCAACTTTGTCCAGCCTGGTGTTCTTCCAATATTTAGGGTAACAACTTTCCATTTCTTCTGGATGATTGAACTTGTAGTAAAAATGTCTGAAGGACACCAGGCTAGCAAAGACTGATACAGAGTAGACATGGTGGAAATGTTAATTTGCTTTTTGTAGTTGTGTGCCCTGCCCAGATGTTTGTAAGTTTCCAGCTGCATCAGAAAGTAAGGCTGCATCCCCATGGGTGGTGGACTATAACCTGGAACTAGAGCAACTCATATAAGTCACACATGAGTCATGCTGTTTGGTAAGGTAGCATGATGAACAAAAGAGTAGATGAAAAAGCTACACACTTTAAAAAGAACGGGTTGAAATGTGCCAGCAACTGGGGTGGCCTGGATTGTGCTGCCCCAGCTGCCAGGACCCCCTAGGTGCCCACTGGCACCCAGGGGTTAGTGCCCTCCCCCCAGCCACGTGACCACTTATCTTGTCATGGTGGTCATGTGGCCAGCTGGGGTGATGTGCCACTCCAATAGCGGCAGCTGGGGGTGAGGCCTGCAGCTGTTCAGGAGTGTGAGCGTGAATGCTTTCCCTCCCATACAGTTGTGGGATGACCTGGGATGGCTGGGAATGCCCTGAGTGTTATTTCGTGCTCTGCACCCAGAAAGCAAGTAGGGCACCCTTGGATGGGCTGGGGTGGTTCTGAGTGGAACCACTGGCCCAATGCTCCATCCCAGGGGGTCCTACTCACTTTGGGGAGGCCCTCATGCAAATAGGCCTCTGGATGCTACCAAGTACTTCAAAATGCACATGTGCCTGGATTTTCCTTTCAATCTAGATGGCGTAAGTAAAAACACTGTGTGCCTCCAAACACATCTTACATGAATAATACTTCCTAATTTTTTTCTTAGCTTAGAAGTAACTCTTAATGTTAAATATATATTTCATGTTAACTTGCGTTATGTAAAACTATTACTTCAATAGGGAGTTTCATAATTAATATAAAAAGTAAGTACACATTTAAATGTGTACTTTAAAACTAGTTTACGCTGGAGTGACATGAATCTAGTGATAAGTGCCAGTGAAATGTAAAATAAGGCAGAATCAAAAGTGTAGAGCCACAGGCATTGAAAAGGTATCCAACAACTGTTTAAACATAGAAAAATTAAATATATGAAAAATGGGCCCATTACCCAGCAGAGGCAGAAATGAATACAACTTGCTTTCAAATGTCTAACTGCTGGCAAACATTTGTCGGTGTTCGTGTTGCTTCTGTGTAACCTGAGAAGTGGCACTATGTCTCTCTTCAGTGTGGAATGCTGTTGTAAGCAGAACTCCACTCACAGCAGCCAGGATTTTGCTGGTACCTTCTTCAAAGGACTGGAAATGACTCTAGAAGTTAGCCAATGTTGGTGCCCTGCTCAGCTGTTCTGGGCAGGATTTGTTTTTTTCTTCCTCTCCATCCACATGGGGAGGGAAGCAAAGTAGGGATGTGCATGAATATTGAAAATTCAAAAATCCTATTCAAATCCAACAAATATCGATATTTAAATTCAAATCGGATTTAACGATATTCAAATTTCGACATTTGAGCAGATTTTCAGATTTCCAAAAATCCGATATGGATATTTGAATGATTTGAATATATAGCTTCCTATCTATCGCATTCGAATTTGCATGAAAATTATGCATATTTGCGCTTATAATGCGGTATGAAGACAGGATTATACGGGATAAAATGGGATGCATATGGAATGCGTGCAGATTCAAAAAACCAATACAAATATTGTCGACATTCGTATCTTTAAAAATGTATCGGATTTTCGAATTTACAGATTAGGATAAATGTCTAAACACTTGGAACTTTTTGCACCTGGGCATTTGGATGTCTCACTTTGAGGACTATGACAAGGTTCCCATAGGTGACTGTGTGGATGGTATCTTAAACATCTAATCTGATATGCATATCAAAGCAGAAAAATTCCACAACTTTTGCCTGTCACTCGTATTCTTTAGTATCAATTTAAAATGTGCCAACTCAGCTTTCAAAATGGCATACAGCCAGAGACTTGGCTGCATCTACAGTGTGTAAATAGAGCAGCCCAAGAGGATGGCTAGGGTGCTCCATACACACAAGATGAAGTCCAGAGTGGGCTACGGTGTGAAAATGGCACCACAGCCCACTCTAAGCATGGCCCACTTGTGAATGGTCCACACAGTTGTCTAGCTGGCATATCAGAGCAGTGGCCCACTTGCAGCCAATATAGCATTTCCCATGTCCTTGCACCAGGCACATGTAAATGTCATCAGAACTGCTCTGTTTCTGGGAACAGAGCCAAACGTGCCCCACTGGCAAACACACATTTCAAAGTTTGGCCAAGATGAGGCACCATCAGAGCAAATGGCCCTATGGCCCTAGAGTGCTCCAGTGGCAGATCAACCTATTCTGGTCCAGGTTGCCTGGAGTGAGCCAGTGTGGCACATGATAGCAGGCACCATGAAAAAAAGCCATTATCTCTTCACATGTGCATGAGAAATTGTAGAAATAAAAATTAAAAAAATCCATGTGAAGCAACAGTACTTTACACATTTTTTAAAAAAACTCAACAATTTCCTGTGATATTTTCAGACTTCAAGTGAAGCAATTTCAGTGTTTGAAACTCTTCACCCATCCATATATTTTCTGAACAAGGGACTTAGCCTGTTAGTTTTGGTTGAGCAAAGATTTTCAACCAAGACATAGTATGCCCTCACCTGCAGCCTGAAATTACGCAGCAGTGGCAAAATGTTATTTTGATTTCCCTGCATTTGAGAAATTTGTATTTGTTTCTTTCCGTCTTGTTTTTGATCTTCTTGTAGCAGCAAGGGACGTAGCCATTTTTAAATCAAAACGGATACTTCAGGGGAAAGGTACCACAAAAAGGTTATTTGATGAATAAGCTCAGATCTGAACTCAGCTTGCATCAACCCACTGATCCATTTACTAGCTGCCAGTAATTTGGAAGTAGTTATTCCCTTCACCAAAACTGAGTGTGAAAGAATTTCTGGGCAATAAGAAAAGTTGTAAGGACAGCATTGTTTTCTTGATAACCGTGTTCGTGACTTCTCTTTCAGACTGTCAAGCAGGTTTTTTTTCTCAAAAAGATGTTTTGATTGATATTGCCAAGAATTCAATTAGAGCAGCCACTAATTATTTAAAGTGTGTGTTCTCTCACTTGCCAAAAACACACTCTAAGATGAGTTGTAACCCAAGAAAGGGAGCAGCATCAGAAAATACCTTTAAAAAATATTTCCACTGAATCAAGATGCAGGGAAAATGCTTATCTCTAGAGATAAATAAACTTGTAAGAAAATCACAGCCTTCATTACCACAAAAAAGATGGGGCTTCACCTACCCATCAAGGAATATACGTGGTTGGGTTTGTCTTTTCCTGTAGTTTCCTTGATTTTGTGTTCGTGTGGTTACCTTGACTTTGTGCACAAATGTGCACAAACACACCAAGATGTGTGTTTGTTTGATTCAAATCAAATTGAATGCACTAAAATTTGCATTCATATGGATAGGGCCCATTTGAATGTTCTTCAAATGCTATTTGAATCTGATTTGAATCTGATTTGAATCTGATTTGAATCCTTGCTGCCAGTCACGCCTACGAATCCCCTAAAAATTCATTCTGAACACTTTGAATCCACTCTGAATCCACATTGAATCCACCCTGAGTCTACTTTAAATCACTTCTGAATCTGCTTTGGATCTGCTATGACTGGGCAGCAACTTTGCCATCTCCCCACATTCATGAATATAACAAAGCTTCGACTGAATGCACATAAGCATTCATTTTGCCAGAAAGGGTGAGGATTATGCTGAAAGTCTTCAAAATCTTTTTGAATTTGCTTTGCTCTGTAGCAAAGTGTAGTGTGGGGAAATTGAAGATACTTGCTCAGTCAGAACTTTAACTCTACACCCAATCTGAGACCACCATGTGATCCTAACCAACAAGCTCCTGCTCCTTGTGAATATGTGGAGAAGTGAAGTAGAAACAAATCCTACGCTTTGTATATGAAAAGTACATTAATTTAACACATAAAAGTATACCTCATGGTTGTGTTCATTTTATCTGTGAGTGTTTATATTTCAAGCATGCCAGCATGGTATCAAAGTACTAAATGTTTGAGGGGATCTGCCCCACAGAAGTTTTTGATGTTGTAAAATATACAACAATCCCTACCTCAGATTCTTCCTGTTCCTTCCTCTTTTTGTTCCTTCTTTGTTCCTATATTCCTTGAGAGTCTCAGCATACAATCAGATAAGACTTGGCCTTGTGGCAAAAGTCCAGAAGATTCATATTTAGCTAGAGAGTGTGTTTCACAACAGGATTTAGAAATAATCCCCACTTTTTGTGAATGGGAATGCACACTTTTTTTAGGAGGTGAGAAGGGGCATTCTCTTCAGTTCCCCCTTACCAAATAATCACTCATTATTTGCCTGGCAGCTGCTGTTGTGATGTTATGAGAAATACATTACATTATAACAGCAGGGAGATTCTGATAATCATAGAGAAGAGGGACTCTTTTTTATCTCTCCCCTCCCATTCCTTTGCTGCTTTATGCATGGAGAGTCCGATCCCCACCCCATAAAGTCAGGGTATGATGAAAAAGAGAGGGAGGAGTCCCCCCCTAAATCTGCATAATAATCTATAAAAGGGGACATGAAAAAACAGAGCTCAATGTGGATTAAATTTTTCCGTATTTAAAAATATACTAAATTGTGCAGTGGGGATTCAGCCTTAGAGACACACTCAAACTTATATTGGCTGCTTGATTTAAATCAGGCCAAACAGGCATTGGTTCATTTTGAATTGTATCTTCTTTTTTTTAACTCAAACCTTTTGGAACACCCCTAGTCTATTTGAACAGGTTCAAACCTGAACCTAATTTTGCACCTCTCTAGTATTTACCAAATAGGTTTTGTGGGATATTAATAATACTTATTTTAAAAAATAAAGTAGAAATGGAATGGAAATGTCACATGGCTAAAACCATGGGAAAGTGCCAATCATTACAATGCACACATTTAACCCTTGATAGACGGTGATTATTATGATGAAAGATAGATAGATAGATAGATAGATAGATAGATAGATAGATAGATAGATAGATAGATAGATAGATAGATAGATAGATAGATAGATAGATAGATAGACCTGCTTAAGATCTCTGCAAAATCATTGGTGACTTTAAGCCATTGTGTAATAAACTATTTCAGACACAAACCAGTAATGATGATCACAGCTAATCCAGACCAACTGCTACCCAGATGACAGGTGACAGAAACATTACCAGTGAAACTCAGTGGTTTTGTACTGGTTTCTCTTTAGACAGTTTGACAAATTTATCTTAATGGCAGAAGGAACCTATGTAAAGGAATTTAGCCCTTTCACCCCAGCAGGAAGTTAGAATAGTCCCCAAGTCCTTCACCAGTGATTATTAGTTTCACTCCCTGGTATTATAAAACATTGAGGAAAAAGAAGAAGAAGAAGAAGAGTTGGCTTTTCTAGCCCACATTTCTCACTCATTTAAGGGGACTCAAAGCAGCTGACAAACCTTCTGTTCTTCTCCCTAACCACTAGACCAAACTGGCTCACCCATTCATTCCATTGCACACAATGTCATTTTTTTCTGAGCATCTTACTAGTTTACTTTGCTTTGTTTCTCAAGGCATTCCTCAAGTAAAGTATTGATCACTGTCCCCTGTAGTTAGCTGTGTGTAGGGAACACCAACATGCCATCAGTGTGTGTGTGTGTGTGTGTGTGTGTGCACGGGGGGGGGGGTTTGCCTCTTTTTTGTCAACTATTCCACTTACAGCACAATACTCTGACATTGCAAAATTCAAGAGAAAAGTCATCACTGAAAGTCAGGTTTTCCTTGTAATAGGCAGGCTGGAAGGTCAATTGCAGTGCATGAAAATATGGGTATTTTTCCACTGCAGCCCTTAGATCTCCACAGGAGGTGTAGCACCCATTAGGAATGGGTGCTAACACCCCTGCTGTGGAAACAGGTTTGCACCCATCTGGGGAATCCGGATCAACCCACAAGGGGTCGGTCCATTACCCCAGGTGTTTTGGGGGGCAGGGGGGCAGTCTTTGAAGCAACTTTGAAGTGATTTCAAAGTCACTTCGAAGTGAATGTGAAGTCAACTTCAAAGTGACTTCGAAGCCAATGTTGGGGGGAGGGTCCCAAAGGTGCATCCCCTCCCCCTAGCCTCCTTTGGACCCCATTGCCTGTTTCCAGTGGAAACAGGCTCCCTTTAATCTGGATTTTCTGGGAGAAGACCCCATTGTAGACCGCTTTAATGGGGTCTACAGAAAATCCGGATTAAAGGCCAAAATGTACCCATTAGATCCGGATTTCTCCAATGGCAGTGGAAACAATGGGGTCCCAAATGGGTGCCATAGTGGAAATGGGGTCATCCAGCTCACACCCAAATGGGTGCTAAATGTGTGCAAAAATGGGTACTTTTGACAGTGGAAAAACACCCTATGTCTTTCTTGGCATTATAGTGGCTACAGCCTGGGTAATTGGACTGGGTTTAGCCCCTCCTTCTAATTGGACTGGGTTTAGCTCCTTCTTCTCTGCTTACTAGCCTTCCTGGTCAGTGCCTTTTACTCTCAACTCATTATATAACATTTACACATATGCAATTAAAGATACAACAAGTGCATTAGTCAAGCTTGTGCTCCACAATATGTATGTCCAAATTTGTAAGAATTCATATGAATAATGAATAATTTTGAATATCTGTACTTGTTTACCAAGGATATGGAAAATCTGTACTCTGTGTGACCTTAACTTAATGAATGATGAAAGAAGGACTGCATCTTCTCTTAGCCTGGCCGGGTGGGGGTGGAGGTGGGGGTAACAGATGTAAGTAAATTGAGGTTTGTTGGAAAAGATGGTACTTTTTGTGATCCTAACTTAATCCATTGAAAAGGGCTTGCCTGGTAGGCTGGTAGATGTAATATCTAAAGATGCTGGCTTATCTTACATTCAAGTCATGATGACTGTTCACTTGTTGGCATTATGTCATATGGAGGTTTCATCCATTGACACCAATTAGGAAGTTGTACGTAAAAGCATTCCTAGATAATATATATATATTAGGAAATTATATATATTAGGGAAAACTTAAATAATTTAGTAAGTATGACTGTTCACTTGTTGGCATTATGTCTCATCCAGAGGAAGTTTTATCCATTAACACCAATTAGGAAGCTTTAAATGTCAGTGTCAACACCTTAAATTGGGCTTGGTAGCAAATACGTAAGTGGTGCAGATCCTTTAAGACCAGCATGATACAAGTCCAGCCAGAGATTCCTGTCAACAGACGAGCTGCTGCATTCTGCACCAGTTCCAACTTCCAAACCATTTTCAAGGGTAGCCCCACACACAGCACATTACAGTAGTCTAATCTGGAGGTTACCAGAGCATAGGTCACTGTGGCCAAGTTATCCCAATCCAGGTAATGCTTCAGCTGGTGGACTGAATGAAGATAATGGTAGGCATTCCTGGCAGTTGCTGCCACATGGGACTCAAATGACAGTGATGAATCCAGGAGAACTCCCAAGTCACGGACCTGATTTTTCTGGGGCAAAACAACCCCACTAAGAATTGGGTGCCCCTTAATTTCCCAGACTCGGCACCCAGTGGCACACAGTACCCCCGTCTTGTCTGAATTCAGTTTCAGATTATGTGAAGTCCTATCTGAGAACCTTGCTCAAATGCCTCATGAATATGACATTCTCTGCCTAGATTTTCTGTACATATGATGCACGTTGAGGAGGGGGACTTTAAGGAGAATATGTAGTAGTTGGATCAGGTAGAATGTGACTTCATAATACCTGAGCCAATCAAGGAAATGAAGGAGGGACCATTCAGCTGGGACCAGGGATAAAAGGAGGATTACATCCCTCCAACCTCTGAGAGACTCACCTACGGGTGAAATAGCTCTGGTGACTCTCCTCTTTATATAAATACTTTTTTCCCCCTTACAGATAACATCCTCTGCCTCTGCCTATATTTTTTTTAGAACAAGTGGCGAGCACCATCAAGCACACCACTTACACCTTGAAACCTTGTGTTGCTTTCAGTTGCTGTTTTGGTGCAAATTATTATCTTTCCCCTTAAATATTTATTTCTAAATTTTAGGTGCTTCTTATACGTTGTGCATCATACACAGTAGAAGAGATGGCAAGAATGCTGCCTACAAAACCCAGAAGTTAAAAGCACACCCACCCAAATAAACATGTGCTGTACATTCATTATCTAGGTCAGTGGTTCTCAACCTGGGGGTCGCAACCCCTTTGGGGGTTGAGCGACCCTTTCTGAGGGGTTTCAATGAGTCTTCCGCCTTCCTGCCCCATCCTCACCCGAGCTGCCTTGCCTTCCGTGGTTGGGGGTCTCCACAACATGAAGAACCGCATAAAGGGGTTGAGGCATTAGGAAGGCTGAGAACCGCTGATCTAGGTTTTCTTGAAAGATGGATAGCAATTAAATTTAAGTGCAAATATATAAATAGAAGCTGTAACAATATCAGCAGCCATTCTGATTTTATGGTCAACCTCAGAAATATTAGCAGAAAAAATATAGACAAAGCGTTACATGAAAGCAGTATTTCTACAAACTAACAAAAACAGTGGCCACTGGAGGAACAAACATTATCAAAATTCTTAAAGAAAGGAAACAGTATTACTAACCATTTTGGTGCCACTGCTAGGAAGACTCTATATGATCAGTAACTGTATTTCAGATAAGAAGATATAGAGAGAATATCTTAGAAAGAAAATGGGACACAGTGATACTTCAGATTTCTTGGATCCAGGCCATTAATACTTCACAGGCAGGAGTTCTGGATTGGTCATATTAGAAAGGAATCTAAAACCTTTGGAAATTTCTGATAATTAGCAATGATAGTACCAAGCTAGATGGACCAGCTTCCAGTTTCTCCAGTCCTAATTAAGTCCTCCATCTATTTCAGTTATTGGAAACTGAAGAAGGGAGAAAAATTGCACCAACACGTACCTATCATATTGCTAAGATAACTAAGAAATCATTTAATTTTGTATATATAAACATGATATATTTCTCTTTGGTGACTCAGGAACTGAACATAAATAAATGAATGAATATTTTCTGCTGTTCCTCCTAGCACAGTTGCCCCCAACATATGGTCCAATGGATTAGGCAGCATGTTGCATTCCTAGTGTCTTGTGAGCCTAAAGAATGTGTGGCTGACACTAAAAGCTTGACAAGCCGGAGCAGATGTCTTGCAGATTTCAATGTATGTCTATGAACAGCTATTTCTTCCTCGTACCTTAAAATACTGAAAACAAATTGATAGGTCAGTCTGAAGCCATGGTTGTGAAACTGAAGAAAATGTAGGATTCCATGTCAGACAACACCAAAGGGAGTTTTAAACAATTGATGCCACCATTAGGGCATTGTGAGGGCACAGTATCTGCATGAAACTGCCCATTCGCGATGGCTTTCATGTGCAGAAGACCATGGTCTTCCTGTGCCACAACAATTTCACTGGAGAGCTGTTTGAATAGCTCCTTGAACCCTTCAAAAAGGTATCCCTTTGGAGAGCAGCCACATTATCACTGTTCCATTGTGTGTTAATTACCCACTTCAAGGCTTAATTTGTAGCCTGCAACAACAATTCTGGTCCATCCTTCATCCTAAATGTATCATTGGAAGATTTGTCATGTTTCTACCACTTCATCTTTTTCTGTCCTATCCTTCCAGCCAGTTTAGTGATTAAATGTTCTAGCCAGGCATAGGTGTAAGTGTATGTATCTACAAATGAGACTAGGACTGCAATTGTCTTCCTTTTTAAACAATAATCTTTTGGAGAGAATCCTCTTTTGAAATGTTAGATAAAACCTAACCCATACAGTAAGCAATTGCAGTTAGAAAATCATCACCAGAATTCTAAAGCACCTCATAATTATGAAACCATTTGCTGCTAAAATGTTGGCTCTATTTGAAGTTTTAATGGGTACCGTTCAAATTTTAACTGCTTTGATAAAGTGCTAACATTTTTGTCAACATGGGACACAGATTCAGAAGGTGTAAGGGTGATTCTGCTCTAATTGGTATACTGGACCAGCAAACATACTAGAACCCTCCCTTCCACGCACTAGTATAATCTAAGGGAAGGCCTTTCTGCTGTGTTCTTCCCTCTCCCACAAGAAATATTTTAGGGCTTTAAAAACAGATGTCAACAAAAAATATTAAACTACTTACAAAGTCAACAAAAGTAAGGACAGCAACAGTATTCAGCCAGTTCCTTCCAACAGGAAATGTGAAACACTTCACAACAAACATTAAATCCACAGCTACATCTGTTATGGTCTTTTTATTTACTATCCTTCCAAAATAGGTCGTTTTGCTCCTGGAAAATCCAGGTGGAGAGTTGATTTTCCTGAAACAGCAAATGTACACAATATCATCCAAGTATCCTGAAGCTATGTTTGGATTGCCACAGGTATAGAAATCACAACGTAGCCACAGGATAACCCCACATTTTTGGCCCAGTCTGAACAGGACCTAACTCATTTAAGGTGCAATGCTGTTTGAGCTGATGAGCAAAGGAAGATTCTTTGGTCCAGAGCTGTATGTAAGGCACTCAGAGGACCACATGCAAGCTTACAAGCATAAGTACTTACGGACAAAGTGATGGTATTGTATCTTTGATCACAGAGGCCCTGATCACACAAGTGTTTTAGGTTGACGTGAGTTGGTTCCCAGGTTGTGTTACTCTCATTAATTGTATTTAAGTCATTTTCCAAGCCGGCCTACACAATTTTGAATATTCTTGCACATCCCTACTTGGCATTGAAAGATGTAACCAAATGGGCTGGAATTCGGTCTGAAGAAGAATTAAAGGTATAACCACAGCCTGACTCTTTCCTCTACCTTCCCCCACTTTGCTCAGACAAATAAGACCTCTTCTGTCTGATAGCAAGGAATTCTCACTAATGCCTAGTAAGGACAATTCCATACTACCTTCCTTCCTTCCTTCCTTCCTTCCATTCTTCCATTCGTTCATTCGTTCATTCGTTCATTAGTTAGTTTAAAAATCTTCAGCCTATTCAGAGACAATGAGAGGCAAAATACTCAGGGTCATGTATGGGAAGCAAATGCAATTGTAAAAAGGAATCTTTTGGCATCTGAGATAGAATTAGATAAAGACAAGGGGCTTATAGGATGGGTAGAAGGGGAGCAATGTATTGGGGGAAAAGCAGCCCCATTTATTCATAAGTAAAAATGGGAACTGAAAAAGAGGGGAAATTTTTCATTTGCTTTTTTAAAAATTTCCTGCCCTTCAATTCATTTCTGAGTCAGAAAAGAAAAAAAAACTTAATGTGGTGGAATTCCTTGCACATTAGCTACATGATCCCACATTAGAAAAACACAGTCATACCACAAAGCTGTGCAAAGTTTTGGCAGCAAAAGATGACTACGAAGGTCTGGGAAAGGAGAAGAACCATAGTGAGACATAGGGGAATTTTATGGAAATGACAAGTGTGAGAAGGAAAAAGGAAGCCACAGGGGATGCAAGTAGGCTATGGAATGTGTTTATGTGCAGAGCACTGGGTATTTCAAGAATACTGAGATGCTGTGTTTTTATTTGGGGTCAATATCTGAGTGGAACTGTCAATAAAAGTGAACAGATGCATAACTTAGGGAGCAATAGCTAAGGCAGGAATTTAAAGAGGCATTGTACAGACATATTTGATTGGAACGGTCTAAATATCGTGTTTATACTCTGAGAAGACTCTGACTAGGGGTGCTGGCATTCGATTTGAATTGAATATCCGAAAATTTGAATCAATTTGAATGTTTAAAATTTGAATGAATTCATATTCAATTTGAATCAAATACATTTGTATCTATTTGTGTGAATATTCAATTCATATTTAAAGATACGAATGATGACAACATTCGTATATGTCTGTACACATTTGTATGCATTCATACGCGTCCCATTTTTTATTCCATGTGCATCCTGTTTTTGTCCCATACTTATCCGTACAAATGCATCTGGATACGAATAAGATGCGTATGGATATGTATGTAATGCGTATGGATATGTACAGATACGAATGTCTGAATAATTGGTAAATTTGATTTCAAAGATTCAAAATTCATTTGAATGTTTAAATTAGAATGTAGAGACATTTGATTCAAATTTGAATATCCAAATTTCAGACTATATATGCATGCTATCCTTTATTTAAACCCATCTTCTGGCTGGTGAGGTGTGACTGGAATCCATTCTTTCTTACCAGATGCATGAGGTAGAACCACCACACACCTTCATCAAGATCAAAGAAGATATGTGCGGAGTCGTACCCACAACAAGCAAACTAGCCTGGCTTGCCTCTGAATGGGGCTGGATATTTAACTTGGGTCCCATTTTGAAGGTGAGATGAATCATGCAGGACTCCATGAAACCTCATAAAAGGCTATGGCAGCCTTTTATGGCCACTTCATAGCATTTTTGCATCCACAGCCACAGCCCTTTAATTAGGCCAGGAGGTCTGCTGTGGCAGCAGAAGTGTTGTGAACCAGCCATAAAAGTCACAAGACTCCTGGACAGGCTGTGAAAGTATAATGAAGTGCTACAAAGTGCTGCCAAGGCCAGGCATGGATGCAAGCGACTACGTCAGCACTTTGCACTTGCAGTCACCTTGTGGCACCCTGAGCCAGCTAAGTGATGTTGGGTCTCATTCGCAACCCTAGTTAGAAGTTTTGCTGTAAGGAAGAATGACATGACTGTGTGAGCTGAAGCATGACTGGCGGAGATGAGGCCACTACAGCAGCACACTTTGCATAAATCTTTGACAAACCATCCAAAATAAAATGTGGACTGCAAATACTGTTTAACAGAGGAAAGTTTGAAAGAAAGCCGGCCGTAGGCATCACGCATATACTAACTGAATGTCCAGACATTCATACTTTAGTATTTTGGAAGAAGAGTTGGCTTTTCTACCACTTCTGGAGTCAGGGGTAGCTTCTCCGAGGCCCTCCCTAGCCCCCCCAGGGGAGAGCCTGAGCGATCCATAGAATCATAGAATCATAGAATCATAGAATGGTAGAGTTGGA
>MTQE01001134.1:13787657-13824965 GCA_014337955.1 Aspidoscelis marmoratus | reverse complement strand
AACTGAGACAGCCCCATGGTTGTCATGAAGGCCATAAAGAACTGAGCTGGCCCACTGATGCTCATAAGGAAGGTATATTAGGGCCTTTTTCCACTAGGGCTTAGAACCCTTCTAAGACCCCATTAGGAACCCGATTAGTACGTGATTGATACCAATCAGGAAGGCCCTGTCCTCACCTGGACCTCACTGAAGGCCCCATCTTCAAGGCCCTGTCCCCATGAGGGCAGGGGAAATCTGGATTTAATGCGTCCTTCGGGCCCTTAAATCTGGTTTTCTTGTGGACCTGATTAAAGTTGTCCACAATGGGGTCTTCAGGCATCTTCAAGATCCAGATCTCCAGGAGGACCCCATATCAAAGATCCAGATCTTGAAGATCCAGATCTTTGACTGTGTCTGCAAAAAGGGATTAGAATATATATGTAGATATTTAGGCAATCTCTATCACATTAAATTCAATTTGACCTTTTCCCCCCTAATGTCAGCACTGGGTAGGCTGCTTAACAACAATGAAAATAGTCTTAAGAATGACACATAATCTAAGCAATAAACACACGTGAAGAACAAGTCATAAGACAGTAAGCATGCAAAAGGCCACAGAGTAATGGTAGTAAAAAACCTATCGCCACATCCCCGTACCTACATCTATTGGCACAAGGAGATCGCAGTCAACTAAAGAAAAAGAGAAGGATTGCAAATGCATTATTCATGAACAAAAAGCTTTCTGACATCCGTTACTGCTTTTTGCTGTCTAAAAATAGAATGCTTAAAGGAAAACATGAAATAATGTGGCTTTCTAAAATTCATTTAAGGCCCTCTCTCTTAAAAAAATAATTTATGAAAACAGTTTTCTCTTCTTTCTTTCTTTCTTTCTTTCTTTCTTTCTTTCTTTCTTTCTTTCTTTCTTTCTTTCTTTCTTTCTTTCTTTCTTTCACCATTAAGCAACAGCATCTATGCATTTATGTTCTGCTTATTTATCAAAATCTGGCTAAAAGCCATGGACCTCTTTGAGAGATCTTGCTTTATGTAAATGAAACAGAAAAGAGACGAACACTAATAGGTTTAAAATCTTTTTTTATTTTATTTGCTACTTGCCCTTCCACAGCACCAAGTATTTTGCATGGAATCAAAAAATACATGTGTTGGCTTTTTAGGCTGAAATGTGGTTCTACAGCTGAGTGCAGATCATGTACAAATGTACTGGAATTTGTGGAACGTTAAAGCTTTTCTGGAAAATTGCTTTGCTATATCTTTGCTTTTCTAGGTTCATTAACTTCGTAATGAATGAAGGAATGTGGGAATTTTGTAATCACTGAAAAGAAACAGACACCACTAGTTGCATAAGGTTTCGAAAAGTAAAATCTCTTCAGGGCAATCCTAAAATGTAACTTTATTTTATTTTCATATGCAGGTGAAGGAGTAGCTTCCTCCTCCTTAATTCTTCCTAATTCACAGCTGGATATAGAAAGAATATTAGGAACTAAATCTTCAAAGGTCAAATCAATTTGTTGTAGATCTCTCATGCTGTATACTCCTGTATGGTCCAGGGCACAACCCAGGTGAACCTGGGGTAGGTGTTCAACAATTTGGATGTCCTGGGGTGGTATGATCAAATGGCCCACCCTCACCTGGCTTGACTATGAGGGAAGAAGTGAGATATTGACATCAACTAAAAATGACAGAATTCTGGGCCCATTTCTGGACCACTGTAAGATGGTTTTCAACTCACAGGTGTCACTGTGAGTCACAAGGCATTTGTATTCCCACAAGTTGCCCATGCTCTGGGCTGCATCCTGCCCCCATGGAATGTGTCTTCTGCTTCTCCTCTCAAAGTGCACTCCATAATTCCCTTTTCCATTATTTGAGAGTCCCTGTGATGAGAATGAACCAGGTTTGTCCTTCAGTCATGCATGTTGTCATGAGGTTTCAGGAGGCCCACGCTGTAGATATTGATCCTGGCCTGGAAGATACATTCTGGGCCATGAAAGCAGCAGCTGATATGGAGTATGTAGTCAACTAGTCACTTGGGATCTTTCTGCACTCAGTCTTCTCTATCCCAAAAAAAAATTAACATGTCCCAAGCTGGAAAAGGACATGTCCCACTGGAAAAGGACAGGAACGTCCACATTCAGATAGCCCACTCTACTCCAGCACTTGCTGTTGCCTCTGAAGAGTCCTTGGAGGCAGCAACAAGACTTTGAAGGCTTGGAACTTTAATTTGTGGCCTTCAAAGTTTCCAGTCTGACTGGTTTGGAGGTGGACCCACTTCCACCGGTACTTCCCGGAGTGCTGCCAAGGATCTCCTGTAGTGTGCTGGACCATGAGGGCATGCCACCCACCCTACCTGAAATCCAGGACATCACCTCTTGTTGGTTGTACACATTGAGGTCTACAGCTATACTGTACTAGGGTGCCATTTTGGGCAGCCTAGTTCTGTCCAAACTTTGTCCATTGCAGATAAACATGACAGGAAGGCAAGGTCTCAACGACTCAATGTGGAAGGGCCCTTGATGGCCAGACAACCTCTGAGGGCAGGTCATCTTCCAAGTTCAGTGAAATGTTATCAGGCTCCAGAATGGGGGCTGGACCACTTGCTGCTGTTGCCAGTTGTCTGCACAGACACAGCAAGAATAAAAAGTCAGCCTGGATCATGGTGAGGCTGCTTTAAAGGGGTCTCTTTGCTGAATCACTCATGTATATAGATTCAATATCTGGGAGTATTTCAGATGCGGGAGCATGTGCCCACCAAGTGCCATGGCCTCTCATTAGCATGGAGACCACACAATCCCAGGACACATCTGGTGTTGCCCCAAGTGACTGCAGGGGCAATGGCCGATGGAGATGCATGAAAGGAAATATTTCAAGGTAGTGAAATATGAAAGTGCCATTCATTTTGGAGACAAACTGCATTAAAAATATTTTTCAGGACATGCATGCCACCACCTTGATTTGGTATATTTTGTTTTGCTTTTTTAATGTTGAAGATGATGATGAGAACTAATACTAATAATAATTTACTTTGCTCTCTATGAAGGCCTTCACCACAGCTAGGCATCACAATAGCTAACTGACAGCAATGATTTTAACTTTGAATAGAATGACTCTAGTAAAATCTCATAATCAAAACAAAGATTTACGGAACCGTCTACCAATGAAGATGAAAAACTAAACAGTTAAACAAGCTTATTTTGTTATGTCCTCGCCCTCCTTTTTTCCCTTTGTTTCTTAAAAAGAAAAAGAAAAAGGCACATCTATGAATCAGTTGCTTCATATATACACATTTTCAAAAGGATTTATCTATGTCCAACGCACCGGGCTGTCATATATGTGAACACATGAGCTTTGTTGCTACACCCCCAAGGCCATTTAGCAGATTAAGCTCAACGACTGTCAATCTGTATTATTTTCAGAACTGCAATTATTTCCCTGACCTACTTTTCCTCAATGGCCACCATCATACTGTAGACAAGAGCGGCAGCACAAAGAATCAAAGTTGATCCTTAGAACAGTTGTTTCCTTCATGGCTTGCTCTGTGAAGAAAGAATATTATTCTTTAGAATATTTGGGACATAAAATAATGACATCACATTAAAATTGGCATTAGGTAGTCAATAATAATCAAGGGTATCGTTATTGAGAAAAGTTTTTGTTTTTGCATGGAAATAATCTCTTACTATGTAATCGTCATTTTTGTACATGGGCTGAAAATGGAATTTTAAAATAAGATGTCATCGTTTTTGTTGATGAGGATCACAAAACAGTGCAGAAAGAAATGAGTGAAATGTTATCAAACACCTTTTTTTTTCCTTTCCCTCTTTGCTAAGGAATAAAAGTTTATGCTGCTCAACTGTACAACATTGATTGTTCAGCAAATCTGTGATACACACCTTACACTACTACTGTGTAGCTGAGACCAGTCCAACCCTACAAGTTGCCTACCTTTGGCTGGCTAGACCACCAAGCCTAAAAGGCCATCAGCCTAGATTTTTCAATACAGAGTGTGAATAAAATACAAACAACAAATACTGCAAAATTAAGGCATGACTGATGATGAAATAATGATGGTACAAAAATTAGAGTCTATGGACGTTTTTCCATTAGCACTGAGGGTCCATTAAGGACCCATTAGGCACCAGTTTGGTACCGATCAAGAAGACCCCATTCCCACTTCCGACCCCATTAGGTCCCAATGTGTTCACACCTGTTCAAGGGAAATCTGGATTGAATGGGTCCTTCAGGCCTTGAAATCCGGTCTTCCTGTGGTCTTCATTAAAGGGGTTTTCAACCCAGTCTTCAGCCTTGAAGACCAGATTAGGTGACACACATTCACACCGCAATCAGGTCAATGGAGTCCAGGGGCCAGCTCCAGGAGGGCACCCTTGTTGAGGTGCGGGAGCCCCCAAACCCAACACTTTGAAGCAGGTGGCTATTCTCCAGAGATGGCTCCAAAGATCAGCACAGACTGTATTGTGGAGCTTGAGCCAAGCTCTGGAGATTCTCCAAAGCAGACCACCCCAGACTCCGAAGAATCTCTGTAATGGGTCCAGAGATTCCCCTGTCCCAGCACCAGTCGCCCCCTCCCCCGGAAATGTTGCTTGACTGACATACGTGGCAGCCAATCGTTCTGTGCCACCTCCATGTCTTCTGCTTGGGGACAGACGGGAACAACACATGGGTGCTCCGGCGTTCCCACTGTGAGCATGCCTAGCACCCACTGCTATTGAATTCCACACTGCCCATGGAAATGCATCAGGTACTTGCCAGGATCTGGATCTTCTAAATCTGGATTTATTGAAGGACCCATTTCTTAGATCTAGATCATCCTAGATCTGAATTAAGGGAGGTAAGTGGGAAAAAAACCCAAGGAGTAGGATATTTGGGCATCAAACCCCTATCTTGCCTAGGGTTTAAAAACACCTTGTTCCTTTATGGCAGCCATTAAACAGTCCAATTGCAGGAGATTTTATATTATTATAAGAAATATCTTTTAAAAGTGATAAGTTGATCAAGAACAAATATGGCATTAAACACCTCCCCGCAAAAAAAAAAGAAAGAAATTAAAAGAAATTAAAAGTTCACTTAACATAAAGAAAGAATGAGGAAAGAATAAAAAAGGAAAAAATTGGTGTGTGTGTGTGTGTGTGGAATACTGGCTACCAGCATATTAGTCAATAGCATACAACATAAACATACATATGGTAGAATATGAGATCCTACCCAGTTATCTGTTGAAAATAAAATAAATCAATAAAAACAGATTAAAAAGCATTCTATGTTCTGAAAAACCCTAATTAGTTTCAAAGAACAGTATAATGGAAAACTGACAATAGAAATGAGATATTATTAAGGTTATGAATGAATATGAATTTCATTGATGAACTGAAAAGAAGTAAAGAAAGAAAATTGACAGAATATTTCAAAAGACAGCAGTAATACAGTATTAAAATATTCAAGGTAACACACTGAAAATCTAGCTACATAAAAAAAATAAAAAAAAATAAACATTCTTAAAACTGTTGGCATAAATGATAAATAGCAACAAAGAAGAAAATGAACTTAGAATGCTTCTAAATTTGTTAGCATTTCAGGTGGTTTAAACCTCCATTGCCTATAAAGTTATAAGAGGGATATCCTACAAAAACTACAAATCCACACAATGTCTTAATGGTACAATGGGAGTGTGTGAAAGGCATGGGGGCCTCATGTCCTCAAACACACTGAGCAAAGATTCTTCCATAAGCACCATCAACAGTGTTTTCAAAGTAGAGTGGCAGAAAGCGATCCCACAGTGCTTTCTTCTGCTTTGTCGCACTGCTGCACTGCTTATGTGTCTCTTCATCTAGGCCTCATAGCACATCCCTGTTCTGAAGGCACACAAAATGGCTAACTTCTCTGGTTGCATCTTGTGCTTTCCAAAACATCTCTGGTCTGAGTGGAAATATGAAAGCCAGAGAAGAGGTAACATAAGGATCCTGTCAGAGCTTCTCTATATTTAAGTAGAACCAGCTGAAGATATTGCAGCTTGAGACAAGAATAATTTTTGCTTAAGCTTTTCCAGAGGCTGGAGCAGCCTTTTTTTTACTTCAGATACAGCATCCGGAGGGAATAGAACCAACCCTGTGTAATTAGGTGATTTTCTTTGAAATGTATTAATGAAATTAGCTACATGAATGTTGTTAAGTGAAGCCGTATCCATTCTGGATTGCCAAATGGGTGGCCGTGTTTCTTTGAATTAAGCTGATCCAGAATCAGCTTTCAAAAGCTGCCCATACTGTTCCAGTTGTTTTTCAGAATAGTATAGAAGGAGGAGGAGGATTTGGCTTTTCTACCCCACTTTTCTCACCCATTTAAGGGGACTCAAAATGGCTGACAAAGCTTTCTAATCTCCCCACAACAGACACCATGTGAGGTAGGTGAAGCTCTGCTTCCCAGATAAGAGTCCAGCACCATAACCACAAGACCAAACTGGCTCAACATTTAATATAGAGATGGCAGATTGAGCTAATTTTTGCAGTCGCTTTTAGTGACTTTTACCCCACAAATTGATTAAGTTCAGATGTTATCCAGAATTTCAGATGAAGTCTCTCCCAATCCAATCAAGCTAACATTAGAGACACCTTGGACCCGTTGCATGATTTACCATGATCATCCATATACATGTTTAAATATAGAAACATTCCTTTCCCCCTCTTTTATGTTAAAATTTTCTACAGAAAGCCCATAGAATTTAACACTGATTAGACTTGTGGACTGAGGATTGAACTTCCTATTTTCATTTCACCGATAAACATTATCAACAAGATAAGGTTAAAAATGAAAATAGGGTGATGCACACAAAACCTGCAGGTTATATGGGTGAGCTGTTGACAACAAAGGACATAACGGGGACATTCTATTTTGACCTGCCAGTTTGAATCAAGCAAGAACATAATCAGGACGCCTAAATATGCACAGCAAAATGAACAGCACAGAAAACTGAAGTATTCCAGTAACAACAAGAGCAAATGCTGCCTTACATACATACAAGCACAAGAAAGGTTGTTGCTAGAATCCGTTGTTCAAATGTAGTAGTTATGGTCGTAACAACAGTAATTATAGAATGAATTTTAATTTAATGTTGCCTCTTCTAAATAATTTCTGCTCACTGAGAATGTACTGTATTTCACGTAAACCCAATGAATTTATGAAAAGGAATCACCCTGCTATGATAGCGTGATTTGAAGATCGACAGAATAAGCAAGGGCCTATTTGCACTTACCTGTTGGAGTAAGGTCCCATCTGTTCCATCTCTTCCCTGGTGAGTCCCTTCCAGATTTTGTCACTGCCACAGCCAACCCCAAAGTGGGATAATCCTCCCAGGAGCCCCCCAACTGTGGACTGCTAGACCAAATGCGAATCTCGCCACATTTGAAGTAGTTACATTTGCATGAATGCAAATTTCATTCACATTCACTCCAGTGCAAAGCAAACACAAAAGAAATCATGAACATCCCTATTTCACACCCTCTTCTGGGTGCAGCACAGCAAGTGGGTGTAGCTGCATGACTGTGGCTGTACAGTCACACACAGCTGCCAGATCACTATGGGAATATGTAACCATTCACCAATGCTGGCTTGGACTTCCCCATGGGAATCTGGCAGGTCCATTTACACTACACACGCTGCTGGCTAAGGACAGGGCTAGTCCAGCATGTGTAGTGTGGATGTCCACCAGTACTGTCTTACTTGACTGGTGAGTACATAAAGTCTGTAAGACTCCAGATGGGGAGAAGAAACACCAGATATTAAGAACAGCCAGTCTTGCCCCTCACCATGGCCCCCCAGATATATGAAGAGTTCTCCCAGCATAATTTCATTTGCTGGGGCGCCTAGTAAGGTATAGCATAACATTAGCCTTATACAACTTCTAGGAGCTTTCTGTAGACCTCCCTGCTTCTTCCTCTTCACCTTTGCCTTCTCCTTCTTTGTGCACATGATGAGCTCCCAGAACATACCAGCAAATCAATGCCACAGTAATCTTTCCAGGCACCTGCTAAGTTAAAAACAAAACAAAAAACTCAGCAGCAAACTAAACAGTGTTGGATCTCTAGCACTATTTTTACTTCAGATTAAGCAGCTGTTAGACAATAACAGTCTTGACATGGCATCCATGTTGACAACCCATTGGCATATTAAAAGTGTGGCAGCAGCCTAAATAAGCTGTCGTCCCGGTGTATTCCAGTCTAGAACATCTGCATAGCAATCTATACCAGTATTAATACAGTTTTGCATAGAACTGTGAGAACTATAATTACTTCTTCCTGTTGTCCAAATTTCCAAACATGTTTTAAGGTATTCAAACTGAATTTGTAGAAAACATATGGCACTTTCCTTTTGGGACTGATATTCAGTGTGCCAGAATTAATTTAATAAATGTGTGGTTAACATTAAAAAAAAAACCTTTAACTCTTTAACAACATTTTCCAAAAGGAAAGATAAGGAATTGAACTGATTAGACAAATGTGCCATCCGAACCAACTATATTAAAAAGCATCCACATAAAGAGTGGAATATATTGGTTGGATACCTTAATTTTATCAGCAACTTTAAAAAAAAAACCAGATCCTTGAATACTGCTGATTTTTGAAGCCCTTTGTAACATTGTGAGTTATGTATTGGTTATATTAATTTATAAACAGCTTGTTTGGAGTATCATTATTATGTGCTGGAATATGATATTTTTCTAAAAAGAAAAGAATAATAATAGTCCATTATGCGCCATCATTTGTAGCTCACCGTATATGATAAACAATGGATATAATGTAGGAGTGATTCTGAATGTTTCTTGTTTTTTATAAACACTGAAAGAGAACAAAGAAACAGTCAAATCAAAGCAGTCCATCTTTTTTTTTATTTTAATTAAAGAGAAAAACATTGAAAGCAGTAAATCAAGGGAAAAAGAAGAAGAAGGAGTAATATAAAGAAGGAGTTGGCTTTTCTACCCCACTTTTCTCACCCATTTAAGGGGACTCAAAGTAGCTAACAAAGCTTTTCTATTCCTCTCCCCACAACAGAACACTCTGTGAGGTAGGTGGGGCTGTGAGAGATCAGAAGAGAACTGTGACTAGCCCAAGGTCACCCAGCTGGCTTCATGGGGGAGTGTAGAATCAAACCTGGTATTTCCAGATAAGAGTCTGGCTCCTTAACCACTAGACCAAACTGGCTCACACAGAATGTGCAAATAGTCAACCACAAAATATTTCAGAAGATTTACACTCTGGTATTGTTTTGATAATTTCATATGATTTTAAAATTAAGTAAGAGCAATGATATGTTCTTTTTAAAAAAAATACACATATAGTATTATTTTCCTCTTAAATAAAATGCTTTGCAAAAAATGTCACTGAATTACTTATTTCATTGCAGTCTTAAGTGAGCAGAAGAGGCAAATGACCTGGAAATCTCAGATGTGCCCTAAAGCCAATGGTTAAAAGATCAGGACAAATATTCACAAAGACAGTTCATCAAGTAATATTTACAAAGTATATTGCTCAGTGAACAGCAGCCAAAAAGAAAAGAAAGTTATGTTCAAAAACATTTGTTCCATTCCGGATTAAAAATCTTTATTGAGAAATTATTCACTGAAACAGAGAGCTAATGGTGTGCATTTATTTTTAAAGTCCCACCAAAATGTTCCATTTTGTTTTTGTTAGCAAAAAATCAATGCTTTAGAATTGTACAATATACGCTAATATGCTAACAAGGCCAACTTATACACAAACATGCAAAAGCGACATCTAGATGTTGCTGTGTGTGTGGGGGGGGTGACCTTCCATTGCCCTTAGGGTGGAGGAATTAACACACACACCCCATCTGAACTGTCATCAAACCCCTTGATATCCTGAGATTGGGGACAGGTCAGCCTCAAAGTGGGATTTCATTGGGTTTTTAGATGTTTAATCCTGTGGGCATAACTTAAGAGTCTGTCTGAAACCTGTGTAGTGAGCTGGTCAGCATGAAGAATATTGACTTCTATGGGCAGGCATTAGCCCTCCCTCATCCAGCTTCCCATTACAGTTGAGAAATTATTTTGTTTGTTTACCTGTTAATTTATTTAAAACCTTTTATTACTGATTTCCAAATAAGGAATCCTGAAAATGTTTATAAATGCATAGATTCAAAATAAGGATATAAAGAGTTTAAATAGTAGAAATAATTTTAAAATATCTTCAGTGTTGGGTGGGTCCAGAAAAAAGAAAAGCACAATTCTTCAGGAGAACCCTGCCTGAAGGGATACATCTTGAGTAGGCCTCTGAAAGGCCCGATGAGGTAAGGGATTGCATGCATTTCAGGGGTGGCACAAACCCCTGGATGTGATTGGGCACCTAGGAATTCACTGCCAGCTGTTGCAGTCTGATTGGGACTGGAGCAGTCAGCAGGACACCAAGACAGACTCAGTTTGGTCTCCCCTGACCCCTTTCAAGGGCAGGGCAAGACTGGGCTGGTGGTGTCTTCGGCCTTCACAGGGCACACCCTGAGCACCACCACCCCAGGGGCCCGTGCCACCTGCCAGGCCCACGTGCAATGATTTACCTTGTCGGACCCTCTGGTCTAATGTGGTGGTTGCGCAGCCAGCCAGGGAGATGTGCTGCTCCATGCGGAGGCGTGTGCAATGGTAGACCAACCCCACACTGTCAGTGCATCGGACCAGCTCTATGGTAAAGAAAACAAGGTGGGCCTTTCATACCACAAAAATGAGACTAAAATATTACACAGAGGCTGCATTGACAGCTAAGTTTTACTTCACCTTCAGTCCACTTTTAGGATTGGAGAACACATAAGCAAAGGGACAAGACATTTTCCTTCAGCATTACCTAAATCAGAAAATTCACCTTTTGGTTAGATAAAGCAGAAAGAAAATCACTTGTCAGTTTGCTGATACGTCATCTACCTCTGAAACTTAGGTGTGAGCACAGCCAGAGTGCAATAATAAATAAATATGAAGCTTGGCAGCCAGTCAAACTGAGTCCCCTTCTAGATTAGTGGAATAAATCCACAGGTGTAGGAAAAATCACAGGTTACCTGCTGTGGAACCACATCCCGCCGTCCGGACTAGAGCAGCCTCCCGTAGCTTCCTCCTTGGAAGGAAGGGTAAAAGACACAAAGTCAGAAATTCTACTCTGAGCCTGCGTGGCTCACGTGGGATGGGGCAGCCAATGGTTGTTGAGCTGTCTTCCCCATTCTCATTGGCTCTTCTTGCTGTTCTGTCTGGAGTGGCGGCAAGATTTGAAGTTCTTTATACTGTGCTGTTAAGTCAGCATTAACATAAATGCATAGTAGCTATGGGTTAATGCATCATGACTATGATCCATTGATGGTGATGTGTGATACCCCCATAGTGCCTTTGGCAGTATTAACAGGTCTGGATGCACTCCATATGTTCTTCAGTGTGTTGACTGGGCATAGTTGTCTCTACTTTGCCCTTGTTAAAAACAAAACCAAAAAAACCTGGCTGTACCCCATGGAAGCTATGGTTCCAAATTTATGATGGAGCTTTACCACATTGGTCATGTTTAGGGCACATGCGAATCCTTCACTTTGAGAATACTATACAGTACAAGTAGTAACATTGTTCCTCAGACTAATGATGATGAACAATTTAATTTCTGTTACAGCCTGTGAACAAAAAGAGCTCATAATCCTTGTTTTCAGCACCATTGCCATCATCATCACATGTGAAAGTTTTGTTTTAGGAAGAAATATGTCAAATATACAGTTTGGGGATTCTAGAATACATTTTTTCCCCTTTCCTCTCTCTTCTCTGTCCATTTCATTCTAAAGCACAGATCAAATGTGCTTGCTATAAAGTGTTTCTCCATTTCAGAGCACAGAAAGGAACAAAGGGTGCCCATTATGGTTCTGCTACCCTGCCCCAATTTGCTGTTTAAAGCCAGAGTTCTAAAGTGAAAACCCCTCAGCGCAGATTCAAATGTATTGGTCCTGGCTGTCAGAACACCTCCAAAGCTTTGGTACATTCCAAGTCTTCTGAGGAGAATTTAGAGAGTTAGGAATGGCCTATGTCTAAGACAGTGATGGCCAACCTATGACACGTGTGTCACAGGTGACACGCCAAGCCCTTTTGGGTGACACACATGGTCACCCTGGCACCTGGGTGTGTAGTGCTTGCTTGTTCTTGAAGTGTACAAAATACCAACTTTCAACTGAAGATTTAGCAAACAAAATTCAGCAACAAAAGTCCCTAATGTAAAGAATTGTTTTTGCTTTTAATAAAATACATACTGGTATATCAAAAATATAACTTTTTTACTAGAACTATAAATATCACAAAATTATGGATATTTCTAGATGTGACACAGCACCCAAGTTACGGTGGGTTTTCTTGCGAATTTTGACACACCAAGCTCAAAAGTTTCGCCATCACTGGTCTAAGAAAAAGCAGTATAGGCGAACCTTATTAATGTTGTGGGTATTTTAAGTCTACAAATTAGGCAACAATGAAACAACAGCAAGTTCCATCAAAGAAACACACAAAGGCACAAAGACAACAGAACCTTTGAAACCAAAGAAAAGTACAAAGTCAGAACTTCACAGTTCCTGTCAGAGTCCGTTTCATGTTCACCTGAGGGACATGTAAAGTACGGTATTTGTTTCGTTTGCCTTAAGAGAGAGACTGAAATTGTTTGTTGTTTTGTTTACCTAAGAATAAATCCAATAACTTCTGTCTGAATAAAGACTCAGAGATTTCTGCAGGAATTGCTTGGAGATAGCCCTATGATGTCACCTCAGGTAACAAACATAGGCCTAACACATTAGAGACCTGAGCGGCCATCAGAGTGCCACTTTTTGTACAGGAAATAAATTATGCTCTGTGCACTCACCTAGCAATCTTTTCTTGCTGCCACAGTCCATTAGAGCACAGAAATCTAGGAGGTTCAAACGTCATAACCTTTAAAGCCTTTGGGCTAACTGAGATTATCATAGTTGGGTAGTGGTACATATGGGCACAAGCTGTTCCAGTTTGTGAGACAGTTCGGGCTCATGGCTAGAGTGTCAGATTCTTATCTGGTAATCTTTCGATTCAAGTTTGCACTCCTCCACGAACTCATCTGGGTGACTTTGGGCTAGTAACAGCTCTCTTTTTAATCTTTCACAGCCCTACCTACCTCACAGGGTGTCTGTTGTGGGGAGAAGAACAGAATGTTTGTCAACTGTTTTGAGTCCCCTTAAGGATGAGAAAAGTGGGATGTAAAAGCCAATTCTTCTTTTTAGCCACATACTGCTTTTTCTTTTCTTCTTCTTCTTTTTTTTTTTTTTGGAATTGATGACAAATACTTTGTGCAGCTGCAGGAAGAGGCACAGTAACAGCTAGAAAGAAAAGATTAGATAAATATTTATAATTTATTTATTTATTTATTTATTTATTTATTTATTTATTTATTTATTTATTTATTTATTTATTTATTTATTTATTTATTTATTTATTTATATTTCTATCCCTCCCTGTACCCGAAAGTCTCAGGGCGGGTGACAACCTTTAAAACAGCAATTTACAAATCAGTATATATTAAAACAATGAAATACATAAAACACTTTTAAAAGATTCAACACGTTTAAAAGAATACCCCAAATATTAAAATAAAAGCATATACCACTGGGAATCATTACGCCATGACATCATCTAAATGATCCATCATGTATTCATTCCATAAGGCAGACATTTCATAGTCTTTAAGTGTGTTAAAGAGACAAACCAAACAAAAGCAATTAGTCTACACCAATGCCACCCACAAGCCACTTTTTTAATTCCTGAAATACAAATATGTGAAAACTTGCCAGCTGACTTTCTATCACACAAGCATGTTATATGTGGCTAGTGTTTTATTCTGCTTCTTCCACCCTAGTCAAGAAAAAAAGAGGACAGTGCACCAGGAGTATGAGACTATTTGAAAATTCATGTTTTCACTTGTATATTGGGTGGAGATCCCACAGAATGTACAGCATACTGGGCCCAAAAAAGTCATGTTGGCAACCCTGTTTGAAACAATGTGGCATTATATTGCAGAAGCACAGTGGAAAGATTTATTCCATAAATGTATAACATAAAATAAATAATCCCCCTTGTCCCACACACAAAGATCTGGATCTTCAAGGTACAAATCTTTGAGATGAGGTCTTCCTGGAGATCTGGATCTTGAAGATACTTGAAGATTCCATTGTGGACACTTTAATCAGGTACACATGAAATCCAGATTTAAGGTCCTGAAGGACCCATTAAAACTGGATTTCCCCTGCCCTCATGGGGACAGGGCTTTGCAAATGGGGGCTTCAATGGGGTCCAGGTGGGGACAGGGCCTTCCTGAGTGGTACCAATCAGGTACTAATTGGGTTCCTAATGGTATCTTAGAAGGGTTCTAAGCCCTAGTGGAAAAAGGCCCAATGTTTCATTTTCCTGAAGCTCACTACAGACCTAGTGGTAAAAGGCCAAAATATAATAGGAACCTGTTTGATCAATATGGTGTTTTTAACTGTGGCACTTATTATCTCTGATAGCCTTACTGATTGTTGCTAAGGAAACTAAGGTCCTCTTTGGTGGAAAGTATGCCACTTAGAAGGCCTGCATCTCTTAGTCTCTAAGGCCTTGAAGCTCCAGAACAAAAGTTGGACAGTTTTGGTTCAACACTAAAATGTACCAGGTGGAAATCAGCCACAGTAAGCTACTGTCACTATTTCCATACATGGCAACCACAAAGACAAAGAAGGTCTTACTGGTGGGGCATGTTGGGCACCTCTGAGGGCAGATTTCACACTTTGGGAACACCTTAAAGACCCAATGAGGGTGGGTGCCTTTGACTTTCAAGTCCGGGAGAATGATCTAGAAGCACCCAAAATCAATTATGTAAATGCAGGGGTGCATTCAAATGGGGTTAGACTGTGACTGTCATCACGTCCATAATGATTTCTGGACACCAACAATACTAATCGAGCCTGATGGAAGTTGTAGTCCAGCATTACCTCACAACATCCTAATTGTGAACTATTAAAATAACAACAACAGGATATCCCACTAGTAATGGCTGACCTACACTAAACGTTTGCATTTGGGGAGGCCAAAAATATTTGCAAATGTTCAGATTACTTTGCATGGACAAGCATTCTGGCACCTCATATGTTTATAGACAGTTTAGAATACAAAAGTTGTTGCTTGAACTCTCTAGAAGTAATATTTTTCAGTTACTATCCACCTCCCAGATGTTCTGTGCATGTGGAATCCTACTAATATCAACAAACTCCCGAACTTACATTGCCGTGAACTGCAGACCCTGTATGTCTGGTGTCAGACAGATTACTGAGAATCATATTTCGCCCATTTGAGAGAGGAACAGGAAACAATTGCCATAGAATACACAGGGTGGTCCAAATGTCATACACCATAAGGTAATTTTAAATGTTTCAGTTGCAGCAAAATCCCCAAAGTACATGGCACTCAGACCACCCTGCTTGTGCTATTTTCATAATAATCCTATCAATGGGTGTTGTATTTGATATTTTAACCCTCCAATGCTGATCTTTCCAGAAGATGAGTTAATTTTTTTAAAAAAGTACCTCTTGATAATCTATGTGCTCTAACAATACAGATGCAATTCCATGAAAGTAAAAGTTCTCTAATTGTCCCTTGCATTCTTTCTCTCTCTCTTTCTCTCCTTCTCTCTTCCTCCCTCCCTTCTTTTTTGGGTGACAGTTTCTATGTTTAATAAAATAAAGAAAAACAAGTACAAAATTAAAAGGAAATGGGACAAGCATGGGAGACTGAGAAATCCTGATTTGTAATGGCAGACTGACAAATCCTAAACAAATACATATTTCAGTAGTGGAAATATTGTCTATGGGCATGTCCCCATGGAGTTAAAAAAAAAGCAGAGTGGAAGCGAGACAGCTTAAAGTGTATCTTAATTCGCATTAAGCTGTCCCCATGGTATTGGAGGACAATGCAAGTTCCAGGTGAACCCACCCATCCCCATGAAAACTGTGGTAATTCCCTGCATCGGGATACTGTGGTATTCTCCACCCCCTCCCCTCCTGCCTGAGCATGCAAACACAAACACGCACACACAGACAGAGTGGAATCCCTCCTGGAGGAACATCTTCCTCCTCTCCTCCCCTATGAGTGCTGGCAGCTAACAATGGGCTACTAAGATAGACTAGTGATGCCATTGGTGTATTGCCTAACCTGTTGTCCAACAGCTCTCTTGACTTAGGTTTAGCTGGTAGATCTAGGCTGCTTCCAGAGACCTATTCCAGAGACCTGATCTGGTCCTCTAGAACTTGCAGGAACCCAGGGAAGGGACCAAACAGTCCTGCCCGACCCTGGGTCCAGCCAGACCCAATGGCAGACAGGCCTGGGAGTGGGGTCCCGCCCCCGTCCTGGCCTTACCTGCTTACATGTGAATGGGGTAAGAGTCCCCAAGTGTCGTAACCTAAGGGCACTACAGCCATTCAGCTGTAGTGCGAAAAGGCCACAGATTTCTTGATGCTGCGCATTGGGCCTTCACGCACGATTGAGCCTTCATGCAGAATGGCCAATACTTCACAGTGGTGTCACTTTATAGTGAACATTCATTTTGCGTGTTAGTACAAGTTCATACAAACACATTTATCTCAAATAGAATTCTACCACATTCGAAGTGGATCTATCCAAATGAATACAGTTTTTTTTACATTCGATTTGATACGAATTGAATGCAACCCCCACCCCATTCATGCATGTCCCAAGCATGGACAACTTTGTCACTATTATTCAAATATTGGACATTTCTGTTAAGAGCTCACTGGGTGCATCCCCATGCAATTTAAAGCCCACTGAAAATCTTCTTTTGTCGCGGAGCACCCCTATGCACAGCTTTTATCCAGGCTTCCAGCGCTGCTAATTAGGAAAATGCGCTAAAAAAAACAGCCCTTTAAAGAAGACTGCAAGTGCACTTTCCAGGAAAACGCAGGTATTCAGAGCAACATTTTGCATGGAGACGCTCCGTGGCAAAAGGGGCGGGGCTTCTCTCCAAAGTGGCAAGCTCTCTCTCTCTCTCTTTTTTTTGCCTCTCATCCACAGCCAGCATTCATGATATGAAAACAGTAGGCAGGCATTCCAATCACAAAGAGAAATAGCAAGATACATTGTAATGAATTGCTTCCGCCTGCTCGCAAGTGAAAGTGTATGAGTGCAAGATCGCTGGCTGGGGGAGGCGTTTCGGCAGCTGGAGATCTTGTTCATAGCATAATGAATTGCTTCTGCCCGAGCACCCAATGAAACAGCGAGGGGCGGGGAGAAAAAGATGCGGGTAAGCAAAAGACGCTTCCTTGGGGACGGTCAGTGCATTTTAAATGCTCATTTTGCTGAGCCCCATGGGGACACTTAATTTGGAATTGAACACGCATTTGTTAGATCCGCTGCAGCAGCGACGGGAAAAAGTACCATGGGGATGCACCCTATAATGCTTTGTAAGCCACAGGGGGCAAGGCTAGTGCAGTTCCATACTAGTGTGTGGATGGAAAACCTCTGGACCCTACCGTATTATGGGAAAGAGATAAGTACAGAAAAGACCATAGTTTCAAGTCTCGGTTTCAGTCACAATAGGATGTGAAACTAAAACTATGCATGCATTGTGAAACTGAAGACTATGCATGCATTGCTAGTGTGTTTCCTCTTTGTTTTAGAATGACAGTAATGGTAGAAAATAGCAACTGTCACATTGAGAAATGGACAAATGAATGAACCCATTGACCTGTCTGCACCGGGCCCTATTCTAGATTGTATCCCAGAATAGGGACCTGCAGTTTGCGTGCTGTAGCAGATGACAGCAGGCCCTGGAGCTGTGATATTGTGCTTGATATTATTGGGTCATGTACTTTGTTTTTGCATACAGACTGGCCTCAGGTTTAGTTCTTGGATTACTGTATATGTTATGTTTCCTACAGATTTAGGACTTGTCTCTAAATAAGCACAGGCCCACCACAATACAAGGCAGTGTCCAAGATAAGCTATAAATAACTGATCTATTTCAAATTATTGAAAAAGCAGTGGAGGTTCCAAGGTTGCTTTGGTCATCTTTTACCAACATGAGAACATCCTCTATTCAAACGTGTAGCCCTTAACAGTTATTTGAAATGAGGGAGTACATGCCTAAAGGGATTCTGAGCTCTGTTGCTCAGAGAGGCTTTTGTACACCATAGCAGGACCTGTCAGTTCCGAATCTCTTTGCTAAATCTCTTCCCACTGTAAAGGAAGAAAGGGTTTATGAGTTACACTTTTGCAAAGATCTGAGTATGTCCCAAGGGTTTTTAATTTTTGCCCAACTAATTCCATAATAAACAGTAAGGGAGCCTTTTATCTGTGTATTTGTGTGCAGCAAAGTCACATCAAAGGAAAAAAGCAGCTTATTTCCATCCATTTGGAAGCTGTTTTCAATACTTTTTGGCAACAAACTATTCTGTTGCTAAAAATATGTCATTCACTTGTAAACTCTCATGCATAACAACAAAAGATCTCAGAAAACAGAGGACTTGGAAGAGTTAGAGATTTTAGTCCTTCTGTCACCTTCGTAACCCCTAAGTTTTATGGTCCCCAATCTCCTTTTATGGAGGATATCAACAAAGTCTGAGGAATAAAAGACAGCAAGGAAAACTATTTTGAGAGAATTCTGCTGGTTTTCTATCATAGAATTTAAAGCATGATATTTTTCCTCCATTACACAAAAGGCAGAGTTTCCATCCAACCATGGGAAAGGGAAAGAGACAGGGAAATTTTGATCTTTGGAGCATCCAACAATCTACAGTAACTTTCAGACTGCTGGGTACATTGGATGAGTGCAACAGCCACATGGATCTATGCTCATTGAGTCATCATAGAACCTTAAACACTCATTAGAGGGCTTCAGTGACAGAATAGCAGGAAGAATTCTGAGACTGTGTCCAGATATAACAAAAGGAACACCTCAGAGAAACAGAATGTGGCTGCCATGTTTCCAAGCCTTCTCTAACCCACCTTTTCTAGCACAGGATATTTAGGAGATGGGGAGGGGCAAACTGGTCTGTGAACAATCCTACTGCAAAGTCTTCTCTAAGCTTCCTCAGAGGCACCTCTGAGATGCTTTTTTTTTTTTTTGCCATGTCTGATCACAACCCAAGAGCTACTTCTGCCACTCTGTACCACTGCTGCCACTGTACTGCTCCTATCATTCCTCTGCCACTAGAATTTATCTGCCTGCTCTGCTGCCAGGAGTGTTACTGTCACATCGTCAAACACAGGAAATGGGGCCATTTCTTCTGTTCAGTGACCCTCCCAGCTGCAGTTCCTTGGCTATACTGCTAGCAAAGCAGTGGAAAGTATCCAAACTGCTTTACATTGTGTAGAACTCTACTTGACCTTCAGGGCAAGAAGGGTTTGGCATGAGAATTTGAAGCAAGGTCTGTCTCTTCCTGGCCTCCATTCACATCAAATCTCACTTTGTCCTTTCATTTTACTCACTTGAATCTAAGTGTCTAATGCAGGTAAGAAGTTGGTAACAGTGTGGTGCAGGATTCTGCCCTGAGAGCTACATGTACAACTGTGGCTACATCCAGACATCACTTAATTATTCCAGTATATTTGAATATCCCAGAATAAAGCATATATACACTTCAGCCAGAGGATATATCTTTGCAAGTGTCATTTTATCTGCAGAAATATCCCAGGTTGTGAGAAGCGCCAAACCTTCCTATACTGTACCATCCTCTTTAACTGTTGTCTCAATCCTGCCTAACTGGGTCTTCATCTGGATGGCGTTTTACAGCATTTTCACACAGCACAGGATACCCCAAACCATAATGGCCTGATACAGGAAGCCTCGCCTATAATGGGTCAGGATAACTATAGTGTAAGCCAAGACCATCTGTACTGCTGTAGGCCAATTCTGCCTCAGCTTTGGCGTTTCCAGCATCTAAAGTTGCTGGCTGGGTCTGTTTTGATTGGGCCAAACCTCTGGGCCTGTTTTGATGTCACACTTTTAGGGGTGCACTTCTGACCACTCCAGGCAGTCTATGAATTAGGCGACTGTGCCCACTCTAGTGCCTCATCTGATGCAAATGGAATGGTCTACCAGAAAGCATGACCTTTTGGTAGACTATTATATGGTGCAGATGAGACATTGCACCACAAGCTTAGGCTTCAAAGCTCAAATATTCAAAGAAGAGCACCACGAAAGGCAAATGGGTAAGACAGATTCACCTTTGAGGAAAGACTGAAATGATTTGTGCTGTTTTAGTTTAGAAAGGAAGTGAATGAGAAAGGACATGATAGAGGTATGTAATGTTGTGCATGGTGAGGACAGACTGGATTGTTTTTCCTCCTTTTCTGGAGAACTAGGGACCACATAATAAAGTTGAATCCTGGAACATTTGTTCATGATGGACAGAACTATCTATAGTCTTCATAGCTTTGTGCCTTCCACAGACATAGAACACAGTATGTTTATAAAGTCCAGCTGCTGGAAGACTGCAAGTTGAGCAAGGCGAGTATTTTTGCCTAGCTAATGAGGTTCTATAAGCAATGGTTACCACTAGAGGAATAGGCTTCTGGATTCTGAATCACTGGTCCAGTCTGGTAGGTTATTTGTTCTCTTTTTCTCCAGTGCAAAAACAAGCCTGAACTGCAGCTGAATCCAACTCCAATACTGAAAATTGAATATCTGCCTTCTCAACAGCTGAGAACAGTGGGCTTTATTAGCACACCGTACAACATGTCCTGGCCTCTGAAACCACTTTCCAAATCTAGGGTGTTTTTCCACTGTCACTAAAAGTACTCATTAAGTACCCATTAATGGGTACGTAATGGCATTTTTGTACCCATTAATGGGTACTTAATGGGTACTTCTAGTGACAGTGGAAAAACACCCCTACTTTCAGAGTTCACCACTTTTTAACTGTCCTGAGGCTGAACTACTTCCAGACAGTTCTGTCCTTGAAGCGTTATATGGTTCAAAGTCCTTTTAAAGAAAAGCATCCCTAATAATAATCACTTCATGTGCTTTGCTCAGTGACATAGGACACCTGAATGAAATTGTAAGGAAATTCATTGGTCACAGTATTTTGCCTGTGATGATGGAACTATGCTTATTTTTAGTGGAACATGTGTTTCTATACATTTTTTTAAAAACAAACTCTCGATTTTTGTTAGTGTCTGAGAACATTAGCTTTCTTTCTTCACTGATACATTTTTTCTTGTTTGATGACACATATAGAGCTGCCTTAATACACAACTGTTACATGTAAAATAGGCAATAGGCGTACAGGTAGTTCTGGGAGAAACCTAGAAAGATACACAAAAGTGCATTAACAGAGAAAGTGTCCATGTACTGATTCACAAAGTAGTCTCTATGCAAAAACTTCATTGTTACCCCATTGGTGTTGACTAGGGATGTGCACAAATGGTGTTTTTCTGCATTCAATTCCTACTGAACCAAATGTAAGAAAATTCATATTTATTTGAATAGATCCCCTCCGGATGTGGTATGATTCTATTCAATAAGAATATATTCGTACAAATATCCAATACGAACACATAAGTATTCGATACATATCCATATGTATCCCATACATATCCCGTAACATATCCGCTCTGAAAGCATCAAATCCAGTCTGAATCCACTTTAAATCCTCTCTCAATCCATGTTGAATGCCCTCTGGATCTGTTGCAGATATGACTGGTGCAGCCACTTTCCTACTTCCCCAGGTCATGAATGTTCCAAAGCTTTGTAAGTATCAATGCTCTGAAACATTCGTACGCATACAAATGTCAATATATGAATGTCATGAGATTGATTCATATACAAATGTCAGAATTTGTAAAAATTCATACTAATATAGAATGTTGCAAATATTCGTGCATATCCCTAGTGTTGACTTCTGAGTGATTACCAGTTCTCTGACAGACAGAGACAGAGAATGACAGAAGATGCACATATTTATTCAGGATACACACAAGACCAAAAAGGAACCACGTCCCCAAACTAGCCAAGCACTGTCAGTAGTGTTATAATGTCAGAGCAAGTGAATGTGATACACTCTGGCAGAGCTCTCTCCCAGTCTTCCACTCTGCTGCTGGAGGTGGTATAGATTTATCTGAAGTGTGTCCTTCAGGCTGAATAGCACATCCCTGTTTCCAAAGACACAGAAAATGGCCAACTTCCAGGGCAATTTATGGTGTCTCCAAAATACTCCGGTGTCCTTTGACTTTGACATTTATACTGCTGCAGGCAGGAGGAATGTGTGCATGATTCTTCTTCTAAGAGCTGAAGCAAGCACACCAGTCATTGTAGCAGCAGGAACAGCCATGGTGTGGATTCTGCTAGAGAGAGAGAAGGTATACATTAAATGATCCACGGATGAAAGTCAGTGGCACAAACATGTGTGAATCTTCCTAAAAACACAATTTATTAATCCTTCTACCACTTGGGGTGTTTTTGCACTGTCACTAGAAGTACCCATTAAGTACCCATTAATGGGTACAAAAATGTCATTACGTACCCATTAATGGGTACTTAATGGGTACTTTTAGTGACAGTGGAAAAACACCCTTGGTCACCTGAGCTTTGCCTCTTCCTCGTAGGGATGTGCATGAATACTCACTGGCATTCAAAATCTGATTGAATGTGCCAAATTTTGACATTCAGATGTGAATCAAGTGTCCCAAAATTCAGATGTAAACATTCAAATTGAATTTTGAATTTTGGATTTATCTGTTCAAGTTATCCAGATATGTACAGGTTCACACATGATGCATACTTGAAGATCTGCATATTTCCGACATCCATACTCACTTGTACAGATCCATACGGGACAAAAATGGGTTGCATACGGAATAACTACGGGAAGCATATGGACATGTACGGATGTGTACGGATGTGGGGAAGATGTGTACCTGCACATACAAATGTTGTCAACATTTGTATGTGCAGATTTGAACAAAAATATTGAACAAATTGATTCAAATTTGGTAAATTTAAATCGAATCTTGTTAAATTCAAATTTAAAAGAATCTGATTTGGGGGTATTTGATTAAATTTGAATCGAATGTCAAAAAAACTTTCGTTCACATCTCTACCTCCCTGACATTTTATAATAAACGATGCAGGGAATGAATATCAGAATCTCGATATGTCTTTAAGAGCAAAGACCTAAGTGCCATTGAACAATTCTGGCTTTTTGCCAGGGATTCCAGAAGTAGAGGATGCCTTTTCAGAGTCTGACTGGCTGCTGAGATGATGTTTATTTTAGTCTTCAAGGTATATGAGAGCAAGTGTTAGGGTTTCCTGGACAGAAGCCAGATTTCATTCTAGCAACACCCCTAATTAGGTGTGTTTCTTTGTTCATTTGGATCTCTTCCACTTAAAAAAAAAAGTATTAAAAAAGGGAAGCAACAAGCATTGAATTTAAATGTTGAATGTTAACATTTAACAGTCTTCCAAAAATGTACAGGTCATAATTGTTACCAGATTTCACGTATCATTTAAAATACAGTCACAAATATGGAGTTTTTCTTCTCTGTCTACTCATTAGTGGAGTCTAAAATTCTAGCAAAGGTTCTATTCAGCAAAGAGAAAAATTAAAAAAAAAGGGGGGGTAGAATGTATTAGAAAATGCAAAACCCAAACAAAACAATGACTTTAACACAGTTTTTCTGTCACTGGATGTATGAGGCGCGTAATTTTGTGTTACAACAGCAGCCTTGGGTTTTACAATTTTGAAATGCTGTCATCAGCCCAGCTGAACCGTAAGCGTCAGAATGAGCCTGTGTACCAACAGTGGCTTTATTACACTTGGAATGTATTGACAAAGGGCTCATTATTTGCAGCCCTGAAAATCAGGGCAGCTTCAGAAAAAAAACAAAACTGTAAGAACGGGTACATTTGGAGAGAGAAAGAGAGACAGAGAGAAAGTGTAACTCAAACAATTTTGTGCATTAAGACAGTTGGAATGAAAATGTTGTTATTGACAGATATGAAACTCTGGATGGTACTTGGATGTACAGCCAGAGTGAGGCAGTGCAACTGTATGCAGCCTTACTCTAACACTGGGTATGAGAGAGGACATAAAATCATATTAATGCACTAACCTTATACTGGGCCTTATTCCGGATTATATCCAACAATAGGGCCCTGTTATCCATTTGCTGGTGCTAACGACAGGAGTTCCTGCCACAGCAGGGGCCTATTCTAGGACATAATCCAAAATAAGCCTCAGTGCAGAAAGAGTCAATTTCAGAAAATATTGAATGCTCTGAAGAATTAGGGGAAAGAAAAAGCTATTACTACCACAAAGTTGGTAACAACCTTGCCGTGTGCAAATTGTTCTGTGCATTTAACAGGTGATTTGTAATACGTTAGAGCACTACTTCTTAAATTTCTCCATTTAAAAAAAAATCTAATTAATGTGAAAAAGTATCACAGAGGAAAAAACTGGTAGTGTCTCAAAGATTATGGTGCCAGGCACCTGGGGGTAGGTATTTCTGGGGTGAAGTGCTCTTCCTGCATGATACCACAGATGCATAGCAAAGGTAATTTGGCTGAGATGTTCTCCTTCAGAGCTGCTCCTCACAGCCTCATCTCCAGCCACCTAATGCTGGTTCCAGACTCTCCAGTAGGCATCTGATACATCTGGAAATGGAGACACTCTGCCTGAGTTGGTCTACAGAGGCATCTCTGCAGCTAACAGGAAATAAGGATGTCAGAGAACTCAGTGAACTTTAGTGAACCTAGAGAGAGGGGTAGAAATTGTGTGGGAACACCCATACTTTATTGTCTTTTTTTCTTTATTAATCAACAAGTTACTTCCAACATACAGCAAAAGAAAATATCCAGAAAACAACCACCACATCAATTCCATATTCCTTAAACAGAATTAACACCCTGTCTGCTGACTCAGGTGATGGATATGGTCAAGTCCATCCTGAAGAATACTTGGCACTAATACATTTCTGGGATCTTACAGCTTGCTCTAAATGTCTACTACTTTTATATGAATTTGTTCTCCCAAATATACATTGTGCTTTTCCCTAAAAAGTTCAAAATTAAACAGGTCAATCACAAAAGCATACCATCACCCAATTGTCCACTTAGACTTATCCTTCCACCCCATCTGTGCAGCCCAAAGTAATCTGCTAACCAAATCTTTATCCCTTAATACCCCAAAACACGCCCAAAAGACACAGTTCCTGATAGGATGATGAGTTTCACCCATACTTTATTGTGAAGGTGTCCAATGAGTATTTGATCACAATCCTCCTTGTGCTCCACCCAAATTGGATTTTGATTTGCTCCGCTTCTTCTCTCCTGGCTAGGGTTGTGCACAATATATATATATTTTTAATTTGAATTCGAATCAAATCAAATATCCAAACATTCTATTCAATTTGAATGTTTATAATCCAAATGCAACAAAATCTGATCTGAATCAAATACACTTGAATTTGAAGATACAAATGTCGACAATATTCATATGTGTTATATGTATCTGCACGCATTTCTTACACATCACGTTTTATCCCGTAGGCATCCCGTTTTTGTTCCGTACTGTCAGCACATATGCGAACAGATATGTATGAGATTTGTACAGATATGTATATATTTGAATGGTTTGAATCATTCAAACAAATGTTTTGGAACATTCAAAATTTGTTCAGATGTTTAAATTCAAATGTGCAGACATTCTATTTGAATTTTAATGTCCACATTCAATCAAATTCAATCAAATTTTGAATGTTTAGAATATTTGTGTACATTCCTAGTCCAGGTATACTAGTCTACCAGTCACAGCTATCTGCTAGGGCGAGGAAGTGAGGCTTCCTTCTGCATGCCTGAAAGCTGTTTTGTTGTTGCACTGTAAATGAAGACTTCCTCTCATTTTTTAAAAAAATCACCATAAAAACTGCACTTAAACAACAAGGAATAGAAGTTCACTTAACCTCCCCCCCCAAAAAAAACCATTGATCTTCATCATTTGGTGGTGACTCCTGTTGTTTTCCTGTGCAGTAATTAAAGCATAAGGCATAAAACTGTGAGGTAACTTCTCTCTCCTCTTCTTTTTTCTTCTAGTTGAGGATGTATTGAGCAGTTTGAAAATTTCAGTCCCACATACAGAAAAAATCCTCAAGGAGGTGCCCTTAAAAGAAACAGTTCACAGAAATTGTTACAAAATAATTTCCATACTTAATGTCAGTTTATGAGCTGTCCCCCTATTAGACACTAGAACTCAATGCAAGAGAAAAGAAGAAACATGAAATTCATTATTCTACTAAGGCTGGGTCAAGAATAAAGAGAGCTGTTATTGTGGAGAATATTTGCAGCTCAAGGCTGTAGTGTCCCATTATAGAAGGTTCTCCAAGCTTGATCTCTTTCTTTGCAAACACTTTACCACCCGGCCAGACAGAATTCTCAGTGAGTGTGCTGAAATAAAAGATCAAGCTCAGAGAAGAAAGTTGTCTCCACAGTTATTTCATTTAATGTAAGATCCATATACATTTTCTTTTGTGTTCCTGTTTGCTTTCATGAAGATGGTGATGAAAGGTTCTAATAGAATCTTTGTTGTTCTTTACAGTAGGGGAGGATTTTATTTTTAATGGAATTGTTGTCTCACATGGAGAAAGGGAAGTTCTAGCTTCAATGTACTAGACAGAAGTGAGAAAGGATAGCTAGAACTTCCTTTTGGCAAAGCAGCCTTCCATTAATCCAGTTCATGGAATGTAGCCCTCTTTGCTGTCCACTTTGCTTTACAAAGGAATCTTGTAGGTCCTATCTGCATTTGGTCTTATTCTGAAATGTAGCTCTCGATAGAGGTCTTATTATCCACATGGTAATGCAGACTATGGCATGCCTTGCCTGGGGACTGCCATAGACTTCACCAGCATGCAGACAGCAGGCGCCTGTCTCAAGATATATTCCAGAATAAGGGCAAATGTGGAAAGGACCTAAGATAGTCTTTACATGAGTTCATGATGTCAATAGCAGAGTAGTTTCATATTTACTCATGACATGAGTATACACATCTGCATCCTGTAATCTTTTTATTATTGTGACCCACCTGGGACCTTTCGGTGAATCACAGATTCAAGCAAGCAACCAGCCAAACAAACAAACAACCATCAATCAACTCTGCTCTGACCTGTTATCTTCAAGAGAGTTTCATGAACACCCAACTGTGCTTTTGGGCCGGCAAAGGACTGACAGCTAGCACAAACTATAAACCATGCAAAGAAGTGGTGTGCAAGGCCAGGAAACATGAGAGCATGTGCCTTGACATTTTCATTGTGCTTGTTTATGTGGTGAGTGCTTAAGGAAGGATCTGGTCACAATGTGTGTATTTTTATAGATGTGCATTTTGTGATGCAGCTACGTTTTGGGTAATTGGCTCCAAAACAAGCCACTGCTGTATCCATTTCCAAACCATATGTATGTTGTGGCAATGTGATGCAACATTGAAGTAACTTGCAGCTTGCTCGAATGGCGAATGAGAAATTTTCATAGTCCACACATTTTCAATGGTATTTGCCCAAACAGCATGTAGTGTGAATAAGCCTAAAGATTCAAGTCTTTTACAATTAACTAGAAAGAAAGAAAGAAAGAAAGAAAGAAAGAAAGAAAGAAAGAAAGAAAGAAAGAAAGAAAGAAAGAAAGAAAGAAAGAAAGAAAGAAAGAAAGAAAGAAAGAAAGATGAAGTATTCTGGAGAATTCTAATTATCGTGTAACATTTTGGTACATTTTACCACAGCATTGTTCATGAATCTCGTATTTCACTTACACATGAATAACCTGATTAACAATGTGGTTGCTTCCAGAAGGAAGAACACAAACATAAATCCACATAGCTGAAGTAAGTGCTGATATGTCCTGATTATTGCTTGTAAAATACCCATTGAGTATAGTTTCAGGTCAAGAAGGGAGAGGTAATAAGGATTACTTTGACAGTGATCTAGTTGATGGCTTCTAGTCATAGCCTAACTTTGGAAATCAGGAACCAGGGATCTCCAGGGATTTTTGCAGTGTACCACAAATGGCCCATTTCCGGAGTCATTTCTAGAGCCTAGATAAATGGCACCAGTATCTATGCACCACTGAGTCTAGTCCAGACATCTGCATGGGTAATGCCTGGCAGAATACTTCAAACATAAGACCCATGCCTTAGCCCTCCTGAAGGCCACTCAGCTGAATGAATGAAACATTCTCCATTGGCAGCTATCCCAGTCCACAGGGACCATGAGAAAGTTACTACAAAGGGATAATGAGGTAGCATCCACTAGCAGCTGCTTTTTTTCTACTTGTGAATGCAGCATGACAGAGCTATCTATACATGCCATTATTTAATCAGAAAGAGAAGTGATTGAATCTATAGGAAAAATGATGGTCCTCCTGGCAAACTCATTATGAACTTCATTAATTTTGAACTAATTTACCTTATAATAACTGGGGAGAAAGACTAATTTCCCTAGACTTTGGCACTTTGAAATTTGAACAAAATAATCTAAATCTGCTTCTGGTATCATCAAAGATTACTTCACCATCTTTCTCTGCCCCCAGCAGACACAAGCATATATATAGGTGCAAATTAAAAACCACTTTTTCGAAATGACCTGCGATCTTTGGACATCATAGTCCTTTGAAATTCTGGCTCCATATTCTATGGCCAGTTCTCCTTTATGTTTCTAATTGGCTGTTATTCTGAGAATTCAGCAACAGGCCCTTAATCTGTGAACTGGATCCTGAATACAGTTTGTGACAGCTGTACACTTGAATCAACTCCTGCGTGAGCAAAAGGCAAATTTCCAAGACATACATCAAACTCTGTTCAGCCTACGTATGCATCTGAGATGAATGTTAGAAGGGGAGCTTTGAAGTCATGGGGGGAAAAAAAAGAACCTAATATCGAGGACACTGACTCTGGAATGGCACCTAATCATTCAGCCTGGATCATCCAGGCTATCGTTTCAGAAACAGATGGCAGCTTGAGCAATGGATACAGCTCCTTTTTATGCATTCAACAAAATCCAGCACCGTTATAGTTGTCTCACTGACCTGAAGTGCTCCTCAATCTCCTATTGATTGGAGAAAAGTTGTTGATACTCAGTTCCTCCGAAGAAGAGATGCAAACAGAGCAACAAGAATAAAGGGGGGGGGGGTGTTCTAGTTTGTATAAGACTAATGCTCAGACAGAAAAGCAGACAACAGGGGCATGGTTTAGTTCAGATCAGACAAAACCTACATGACATGCACAACCTCACAAGGACAAGATGCAATTTAAATGGGGGGGGAGCACTGCAGGTTTCTAGGTCAATAAGCAACCTAAGACATGCAGTTAACTTAAGTCTGAAATATTGGGTAGATTGTCAAGTCTGCTGTAAGTGTCATTTTAATGTCAGTCTACATCATATGGTGGTTTCACAAAATTTCCCACCGTTCTAATTCAAATTGGCCAACATAATATCATGAAGCAATATTGTTAGGTGAAAATATTAATAACTAAAGCAAAGCAATCTGATGGTGAAGATGCCTCCAAACATGCCCCATGCTTTGCCTTAAATGTGAAGCTCCTTCCAGTCCTGCAAACTGGAAGACCCAAAGCTCTGCATATAAGGCTTAGCTGCTTCCAGTCCTCCAAACTGGAGGACTGTAAGCTTCGAATTTCTGGTGCAGCTGCTTCTCGTTGGCCAGACAGGAAGCTGCATTGCTGGTGGTAGGAGTGCAGGAAAGACAGGTAAGCATGCAGTAAAAAGATGCTGGCTATCCATGGGGCAATGCTGCACTTCTACTGCGGTGGACAGAAGCACCAAACCTCCTTCACTTCTTCTGTCCCAGTTTGGAGGCACTCTGCGTTTCAAAGCTAAGTGTTAGTTTGGATCACTTTTTTTTTTTTTTTTAAAGGGAGGGGTCTAGTAACACTTTAAAAACTAACAGAAAGAAATTCTGGAATGATCTTTCATAGAAAATGGCTGCATCCAGGCATACCCCAAAGCTGCACAGCTTTTTTCAGCCCACAGCAGTGGTGTAGCATTAATAGAAGTGAAAAACATGTTATTAATTAATCAGCATCTTTTTACTTTGTGCTTTCAGGGACATGCTGCACTGCTTCTGCAGGCAATGGACCACCCCGGTTGATGGATAGGAAGTGGTATTGAAGGGATGGTGCAGTTTCCAATCAACCCATTGGGCAGACCAGAAGCAGCTGTGCCCCCTCTTTCCAGCTTTCAACGGTCATCTCTTTCAGACAGGAAGCTGCAGTGAAGGGACAGCGCAGCTTCCGTAGAGTGTAAAGGTAACCAAAGTCTACTTCTTCAGATGCATGTGATGGTGTAGAAGTAGTTTATCAAAGCTTATGCCACAACTTCTTTTTTCTGTTAGTCTTTAAGATGCTTCTAGATGCCCCCTTTTTATCACCGGTAATAAGTGTGTCAGGGTATACCTGTGGATTCATAGTATATTTAATTGAATTTACCAGTGGGTTCACACACTACATTTGCCATAGGTTCCTTCTTTTAATGAAGGGAGGAGAGCTAAATGTAGTGGCTCAATGATAGATTGGTGAGGGCTGATTAGTAGTGTGCCTCCCTTTTCCAAATGTATGGAGTACATTTATAAAATGCTATGTGCATGAATCATGTACCTTCTATGTATTCTTGGCTACACTTGGCAAGTTATCCTTCTGTCCTTGCCGTTAAGCACCTGGCTAAGATGATACAGTATTTCTTTGTCCTTGGCTGAGGGAGCTGGGGTGAATGAGATGATACTGTTTTATCTAACACTACCCAAGGTAACCCTTATCATTTATAGGCCTCCCTCCTACCCTTCTTAGAGATAAGAGAATAGATAATGCTGGACATAAACTATTATACAGGGGTCTATTTAAATGAGATATATGTCCCTCTGAATCTGAACTCCAATACAGAGCTGCCTGGGGTGTGGCCAGAAAGGCTAGGTAGTATCCAGATTAGCGGATTAAGCCATGACACGCCATCCAGATTCAAGCAGCCTCTTTGCAGCTTTCTCAGAGAAAGCTGAGATACTTCCGTGAAGCGTGCAGTAAAGCGCATATCACATGGGATGGAGCAGCCAATGGGAGCTAAGCTGCAGGCTCAGCTCTCATTCACTGTTCTCTCCATCTTGTTCAGAATGGTGGGAACATTCAAATTTACCTGAAATTGCGGAGCGGGTGCTCATTGCTCTGCAGTAGGTAAATTCAAAGTAGTAGTGGCAAAATGCACCACCACTATGCAGTACCGGGCATCAGGTGTGACACCCATGCCATGACTGCACGTTGGACCATGCAGTATCTATAAATCTGGACACACACACACACAAATGTGCTCAACAGGAGAACAACATTCATATTTCCCATGAGTATAGTGATCTGGGAACCCCCATTGTAATGTTGAGGTCTACCAGTGATCCAGATGAAGGACCTCCTGATCTGAGGCATTTTCGCATTACACGCGTTCCGTTTGGAACGCGTGTAGAACAGGAAGCCTAAGGCACTTCAGGACGCTTTGATCATTCACACACAGGAGCGCAGGAACGCGTGTAAACGCATTCCGGTGCGCCCTGTGCGAATGCTCAAAGCGTCGTGAGCTGTCTTAGCCGGCAAACGCCGGCAAGGGGCGGGGAGACAGCTGAGGAGGCTCCTGCAGACGGCGCTGGCTGAAAACAGCTGATTGTCAAAGCTGCGCTGGCGTGGGAGGCGAGCCCGCGGCTGTTAGGGAGAGAGAAGCAGGCGCGAATGCTTCTCCTCCCGAATGCCTGCGGGCAGTTCGTGCGCGCCCAAACGCATGTAGAGCACTTTAAAGTGCTCTACATCTCGAACGCGTGCAAGACAGCTCCGGACACGTCGGAGCGCAAGCCCCGCTGAGCCAATGCGTATGCCGTGTCTGGAGCTGTCTTGCACGCGTACCAAAATGGCGTGTGCGAAACCGCCTCTGGATCATGTTCTGACATGTGCTGATGGAGTGTACCAGCACTACAGGCCCTCTCTGATCCTGCAAATAATTAGCTGTCAGACAAGGCCCTGAAAAGAAACCTAAAGAATCATAATCCTGATTAAAGTTCAGTGCAAAAAGGCCCTTAACTCTAACCCTATATATGATAGAAATTACTAGCCTATTACTACTAGTGAAGAAAACTGCAAATGGTCATTCTGCTTGCTTTCTGGTTGCACCAGCACACATTTATTTTTATTTATTTATTTTTTAAAAAAAGCAGCTCAAAAGCAATTTAGACATAGCATGTGAATGCTAGTGTTCTCATCCCACCTCTAATCCACATTTTAGACCAGAATATGAAAGTGAATTAAGGCACTAGCATTTGGATGCTACCATGTGCTTTTGAATCACGTTTTTTGGTTTGTTTGTTTTTACCATTTGTGGATGCAAACTCAGTATCTGAAGTAGGGAAAAGTAACATCTTCTCGTTTCTCTCTGTAATTATGGTGCTTCCCTCTCCATAGATTCCACAAGTGTCATCTTCAGAGGGAATTCATATCTGCCCTAAGAATTGCAGATTGCTACCATTCTCTCCCTCTTTCCTCCTCCAGCATGCATGCCGTCATCATAATGCGGTCTGCCACATATTTGACATTCTCTCCATTTCTGCAGTTCTAGATCCATAATGGATATAGGAGACAACAAAATCTATTGACAGAGACCAATGGAGAACAATAGAGACTGTATATGCCAAATTAGGCTATTGCTTTGCCTAAGAGAGTATTGTCTACATGATGGCAGCATTTGCAAAAGATTTCAAGCATGAATCTTTATGTAGACTTGTTGGGATTGTAGGTTCCATGTTATTCAGGTACTCTGTCATTAAGCTACAGTCTTTAGAATTTACTGTGGGGTGAATTGAGTTTTATATAATCCTCGGTGAATTACCATGGATGCTGTGTTTAGTCTGCTGGATCCGCAGTTTGTTGAGTCCGGTCACTCACAAGTTGCCCAATGGCTCCAGGTTACAGCAGGCTATAATGCCAGTACACAACAAGTTGTAACGCTGTGGCAAAGTAGCTATTTTGGCACTTTGTCCCAAACACTCTTTTGCTGTCACAGTAGGTTACATGATCAAACAATAACTCTGTCAAGAGCCTTTCCTTAGGGCTGCTAGAATTTCTTGGCAAGCACGGAATATGCTTTGTTTTCATTTCCCTTCCAGCAAATTGTATTTCAATTGCATTTATTAATGTGCGCTGTCAAAAATTATGAAGAGGACCAGATTAAAAAGTATCCTCACAGTATGATGTAGAATTCAAACCTCATAGAAAATGTGAAAGTAAATGGAATGAAAAATGCCAGGTTTTAAAAAGCTGCTAGTGTACCCAGTTAATTCTCCTAGGGTGCAGTTAATAAAAGCGAGGTGATAATTCTGTCTCTTGTTAATATTCAACCGCATGGAAATTTAAAAAAAAAGAAGAAGAAGAAGAAAGAAATATTCAAGGTCTGCAACATAATCCAAGAAGTAGCTTTTGGTAAAGTTGTATAATCTGTATTAAAAAAAAAACATTTTGTCTGAGTTCTAGGTTTGCATGTGGTAGTTACTATTTAATATTAACCTGTAGTGAAAATAAATTCTATCAACTCAGGACCTTTTTCCACTAGGGCCTAGAACCCTTCTAAGACCCCATTAGGAACCCAGTCAGGACGGCCCTTCCCCCCCCCCCCCGCTGGATCCCATTGAAGGCCCCATCTGCAAGGCCATGTTACCACGAGGGCAGGGGAAATCCAGATTTAATGGGACCTTCAAGCCCTTAAATCTGGATTTTCTGAGGACCTGATCAAAGGTGTCTTCAAGATCCAGAATTCCAGGAGGACCCCATTTCACAGATCCAGATCTTGAAGATCTGGATCTTTGCATGTGGAGAAAGGGGGTCAGTCATCACTATCAGATTTTGTTCCTTTCCCAAAAGTCTGCATTTCTAACCAACCTTGTTTAACTAGGAATGACAAAATCACAAAGGTAAAATATAATACCAATATATATATGTGCTCAGAGAGCGTTATCTATTTACCTTTAAAAAATAAAGAAAACAGAATAGTTTACAAAGAAAGGATAGTTCAAATTTGGAAATTGAAATTTAAAGTAACTTTCTGTTCCACACACAATTAAAAGTACAGTATAAGGGCTCTGGCCTCACGCAGTGAAGTCCATGTCATTTTCATTCCCTGACTCTCATTTCAGAGAACCAGTAGGATTTAAAGACAGAAAGTGTCTGGTGAGTAATTTAACAGAGCCAAGTGAAATAAAGAATTAAAGATGGAAACTAGCTGTTAAGTAATTTTATGGTTCCCACTGACAATGCCATTTTCTATTGTGCTGCTCTTAAATTTATTTGCTTATCATTAAGAGACAAAACTTGCTGCATTTTATCTGCATAGGAAGTTCCTTACATAAAACATCTAACACACTTGTTATCTTAGGACTTAGCAACATTTTATGTTAGATTACTAGTTCAAAATACCGTTAAGGGATTTTTATCATCAGATCTGTGTTATGATCTGCACTGCACTGTAATGGTGTGATGTAAGACTTCAAAGGGCACACCTCCTTGCCTCCCTCAAGCAAACATCCTACCAGAAATGCCTGTAGGGCTGAATTCCCATTGCCACTTTAAAACTGTTTCAAAACGGTTTGGATCCTCATCATTCCTATCCCCAATCAATTAAAACGGTTTCAAAACAGTTTGGATCCTCATCGTTCCCACCCCCAATCAATTAAAATGGTTTCAAAATGGTTTGGATCCCCATTGTCCACACCCCCAATCAGTCTCGGGGGTATTTTGAGTATTATTTGGCTTAAAAACGGAATAAATAAAAACCATATTTTCCAGGTATTTTTTCCGGTTTTGGCTTTTAAAACGCTTCTTCCTTATTGCTGTGGGAACACTACAGCAGTATTTGGAGCGGACGTCATGAAACAGGTGGGCTTTCACCCTGTAGGATAGCCCCTTGTCAGTTAAAAGACCAGGTTTCCCCTCTACAGCAGCCGTTTTCATTGCAACAATTTACCCACTTCACACATACTTCACACCTTATAACAATGTTTCCTTTCCCATCCATGCATTTTACAGAGTTAAAGGTTGCACATGTGGAAAACTGGGTTGCATTAAAAGGTTTACTTCTGGCAGCTCTAAGTCCATCTCTCCCTCTCACCTGCCTGCCGCAGTGGCAACACTGCTCGCTCGCTCACTTGCACAGGTCCGACAGAGGGGTGCGCAAGTGTGTATGTGTATGTGTGCGCAGGCAGCGGCAGCAGCAGAGCGAGCGCTGCATTGATCCAGGGGGAGCCTCACCTCGCCCGGGCGTGGAGGAGGAGGAGGTCGTCCAGCCTCCGCTCAGTCTATCTAACCAGCTAGTGGGTCCAGTGAAATGAATGGGCATCCCTCCCTCATCCCTCTCTCTCCCCTGACAAGCCAGCCAGTGAGCCAGGGTGCTTTTTTCAGGGGGAACCCCTGCTGGGGATGGTGGGTGTGGAGGTGAGCAGATGAACAGAGCTTGAGTTGCATCTGTGGCTGTGCGCCCTAGGCAATGGGGAGAGAGGGGTAGGAAAAGGCTGAGGAGGGGAAAGAATTGCTTTCCCCAATCCGTTTTTGGAAGCGTTTTAAGTGTTTAAGAGTGGGGACACAAAACTGGGGTTGAATCTGATTGCCAGATGCTCCTTTGCTTCCTTTTAATGCGCTTTACATATTGATGTAAAGCGCAATGTAAATAGCTTGTATATTGCACTTCATTCCTGGAAGTGTTTCAGTGGCAAAGAGAGACAAAGCTCATTGTTGTCTTTCCCATGCAGCAATTTTTTGAGTATCCCCAAACAGTCCTGTTCAGAAACATTGGGTGGACAATCAAAACACACCCTGCTCTAAAGGACAGAACACTTGATTACAAGTAAGTCAATCCCTGACTGGTGTGGCTCCTGTTTTGGACAGTGACAACAAAGAACTGTCTACAATGAGGGACAGCCCACCTTTTAGTTGGAGGGATGTCTTAGGGCTCGTCCCCATGGAGTTAAAAAACTCGGGGTGGAATTGGGGCAGCTTAATGCGAATCTTAATTCGCATTAAACTGTCCCCATGAAAACCACGGTAAATCCCTGCATCAGGATACCTCAGTTTTCTACATACCCTCCCCCCTTGCCTGAGCATGCGAGAAACAGAGGAAGAAATCACCTAACTGAGAGAAAGCAAAGGGAGGCAAAGAGACACACCTCTTCGGGAAGCAGGAAAGCGGCCACTTTGACTTCCATCTTTAATCTACAGCTTTCCTCTGTTTCTCCTTGCTCCTTGTCAGCTTCACTTGTGTGTGTGTGTGTGTGTGTCTTCACCTCCCCTTACTTTCTCTCAGTTAGGCAATTTCAGGCGGGATAGGGGCTATTGTGTGCATTTACAGAGCTCCGCTGAAATGATTAAAAGAGCAGTGGCTTTCGTGGCTCTTTTAATCATTTTAGCGGGGCTCTGACAGCCCCTATCCCCACCTGACAGCCACGCAGCTGACTGCAGGGCAGCTGTCAGGCACGCATTTGGGCTAAAGGAAGCCCTTGCCTTGGCACCCAGGCAACAAGGGATAGCTGTGATTGCAGCATTAGTGACGGGGACAGCAAGACCCCACCCGCTTATGCTCAGAACATAACCCGGGAGTATCCCCATGCCTCCAGGATAATCTGTTCTTGCCCCCTAATTCGGAGTGAAAACAATTGGAAAGGGTATTTTGTTGTTGCGGATAGGTCTCATTTTTCTCACATGCAGCCCGAACTAGGGCTTTGCATGGGGACTCTGCCAAAGCAAACTCACATTCTCCTCGGAGTATTTTCAGCATGGAGATCAGCCCTTCGGTTATGAATCATGAAGGGTGATGAGAGGAGAGACACTTGTGTTCACTTCCAGTGGCAGCTGCAATGTATAAGCTTGTCTCCCTCAAATAAAAAGGACAAAAAGGCTACGTTCCCACTGGGATTTCTTTGTGTGTTCAAAATGTTTTCAAAACACTCTGTCTGCATTGAAAAGTGGCTTCCTGTACTTTCTGAGGAGTAAATTTGAAAATAAATTTAAAAAACACCAGTTCAAGCAACTATTGCTCCTGTTTTTGTCAGTGAAATGCTTTAATTTTCCTTTGGCAACGTGAAGTATAGTGCCTACACCTTGCCCACCCGCCTGCCCGCCTGCCGTTCTGGCTTCCACATTGGCATTGTGGCCATGACCTCAGCCTCAGCTGCCATTGCCTCTCACCCACCACTGCCACCACCTCACCCTCCCACCAGCCAC
>MTQE01001134.1:13767242-13784147 GCA_014337955.1 Aspidoscelis marmoratus | reverse complement strand
AAGGAGGTGCAGAGGGTTGACATTTCTGTCTTTTCCGGGGGGCTGCCCCCCTGGAAAAGAGAGAAATGCCAACTTTCTACAACTCCTTTTTGTGATCTCCTGACAGAAAGATGCTAAAGCCTTTCTGTCAGGAGATCACAAAAAGGAGGTGTAGAAAGTTGACATTTCTCTCTTTTCCATGGGGGCAATAAGGCTGCCCCCTGGAAAAGAGAGAAATTTCAACTCTCTACACCTCCTTACTTCCTTGCTTTTACTCCCCTTTCGAGGCAAGCAAGCGGCTTGCCTGGGAAAGGGAGCAAAACTGCAATCCCGGAGGGGGTGGTGGTGGAGAAAACTGCAGCATCCCAATGTGAGGATTTGCTGTGGTTTTCATGGGGATGGGTGGGTTCAGCTTGAACCCACCCTGTCCTCCATTACCATGGGGACTCCTTAATGTAAATTAAGATTCACATTAAGGGTTCCTCGAATCTGCTCCGGGGTAAGGGCAGCCCCATGGGGACATGGCCCTTGTCCTTTCCCTTCTCCTGAGTATTATAGGCTAAAAAAGCTAGATTAGAGATGCAATGGGAACCTGAGACCACATGCTACTGTCTCTGAGGTGTTTCTGAGATGCCTATTTTATTATGTGTGAGAATAGTGTTGGAAGCTTTTCAGAGTATCTTTTCTGCCTACACATTCTGTAATAGACAAGCAGAGTAGCTAATGACAAATGAAAGTCTCCCCCCTCCTTTTTTTTTGTTGGTAATTTTACTGAATCAAATCATTGTAGTTACATAGTATTCATAATAATAGTAAACAGATTTTATCCAAGAATATAAAAAGTCAATGCATCTTAGAAAATGAATGACAACAAAAATAAGGTTTTACCATTAATAATTAACATTATCTGTATGCAGAAAAACTTGATTTGTCTATGACCATTAAAAACAATTTTATATCTATTTATCACCTTAATGTACATACTACTGAAATCTTTTCTGGCATCAAAACTTCTGTCTCCAAGTACATTACTGCTGGCATGATGAAATGTATTTTCCAAAGTGGTGCAATAAGCTCTGTACAAACTCAGTATCACTTTATATCAAGGATGGACAAACTATAGTCTTCCAAATTGTTCAGACTCTCAGGGCCTTTTTCCACTATGGCTTGGAATTTTTCTAAGGCCCCATTAGGAACCCAATTGGTAACTGATTGGTACCAATTGGGAAGGCCCTGTTCCCACTTGGACTTCATTGAAGGACCCATACGCAAGGCTCTGTCCCCACGAGGACAGAGGAAATCCAAATTTAATAGGTCCTTCAGGCCCTTAAATCTTGATTTTGTGTGGACGTGATTAAAGGTGTCCACAACGGGGTCTTCAGGCGTCTTCAAGATCTGGATCTCCAGGAGAACCTCATCTCAAAGATCCAGATCTAGAAGATCCAGAACTTTGACTGTGGGTGGAAAAGGGGGGCTAGTGACTTATAGGACTTAATGATATGAGCTATAGTTCACAAACATCTTGTAGGGCTATAGTTTGGCTACTTCTGCTATATGGATATCTTCAAACCTTATATTAGGTGACTTTTTAAATGTGAGAGCCCGATAGATGAGGGCAATAGAGCTCTCTTAAAATTTGTGGGTGCATCTAGACTGGGGGATACTGTGCATTCTGAAGTGCAGTCGGTGCATGGGCATCACCCCTGACTCCTAATACTTCATATCTGCCTGCTGCGAAAAAAATCAACACTCGTTCCACAGTATCAGGTAATGACAAGACTGTGAGAAATAGCCAATGAGAGCTGAGCCGTCCCTTTGGCTGCCAGATCCCACGTGATATGCTCCTCACTGTGCATGCCATGGAAGTCCCACAGCTGCCAAGGATGAAGCTGCAGACCTTCATTTGAAGTGGTGAGAACACATCATGACTTCGCAGCAAGGCAAGCTGTGATTTTTATACTAACTGTGGATTTATATCCACCAGTCTGGAAGGGACCTATATTCTTAATGGAAAGGCAGATGAATAATTTCCCTGAATGCTTGTCAACCTCTTCAGTTTGAGACTATAGGAATTTACTAAATTGGTCAAACCAACTGAGCTGCAACAAGTTGGACCCAGGAAGTTGCTGTTTCGTTAAAAAGATTGCAGGTAAATGGCCCATAATGTATAGAGAATCCACAAAAAGGGGTGTGTGTGTTTCCTCTCACTTCTGTCAGCAAGGAATCTCAGTGAACTATAAAGAATCTATTTAAGTAAAACAGAATGAAAATTTGTAAGTCTGAGGAACTGAACTGGAATTTTAAGCTGTTTGGCTGTCTCCTTCTTATTTATTTGTTTGTTTACATTTCTATCCTGCTCTGGGTGGGTAACAACAAGTTAAAAACAGATTAAAACAAGATACACATTAAAGCAAGTTACAGATTAAAAACACTTTAAAAAGATTCAACAAATTTTAAACAGTACACTCCACATTACACCAACAGTGACTGTAACGTGAGAGTATAATCACTCAGCCAAAGGCCAGGGCAAAGAGGTGTGTCTTTACTGCCTTCCTGAATATATATAAGGAGACGCACCTCAAGGGGGAGACTGTTCCATAGTCTGGGGGCCATCGCCGAAATGGCCCTCTCCTAGGCGCTCACCAACCTCACTACTGAAGGTGGTGGGATAACCAGGAGGGCCTCACTGCTAGATCTTAAGGCACAGGCAGGTCAGTATAGGAGAAGGCGCTCCTTTAGATATTTGGGGAGCGAGCGAGCAAGAGGAAAGCAGTAACCAATAAGGGAAGATATATTAATATTGGTGACTAAGAGAAGGGACAGAATTATGATATTCTTAAAGGCACAGGTTGTTTGAACTGTTCTTCATTGAATTCACCCAGGGACCTTTTCAATTAGGCTGCCATGAACTAAGGCTGGTAAACTTCTGGTAAAGGTGGACCATTCGCGCTTGTCATGAGAAAAGCTTCCCCAAAGCATCCATTACCGGCCAGAAGTGCGAATGATCCTCTCGTTGACCTACCTATGCCACTGTGTTCAAAGCCAGAAGTTCTTCCTCCTCGCTGCTGCAACTGGCTGTTCCGTGACATGCTCTGACACCATCACAGAAGGGTGCGTTTGAGCAGAGGGATGTATTTAAACCAATCACATCAGCACCTGTGATCGACTATGCAGCGCCCACTACTCGGTTGCTGGTCAAATGCCACTCTAGCGACTCAATAACTGGACACCACTCCCAGGGTTTGTGGTTCGTCACGTCAGAGGTCAGAAATTGATCATGGCCACCAACGCCACTGCAGCTACACAGACGCTGCCTCACCCACCTGCCAACTGCAGGGAACCAGAAAAAGAGCAAATGGTCCCTCTGCTGGACACTTCAGGTAAGCTTTTGATCAATGTTGGTAAAGGTATGGAGCACAATTTAGTTCACTAAACAATTAGTAAACTTCTGGGGAGGCAGGGCACACATGGAGGCTATAACAACCTACTCCACATTCGTATGCTATTCCCCAGAAGCTCACGAATTGTTGACTACCGGTGTGAGTGTGAATAGCCCTCAGGTTCAATTCTACTTCAAACAATTAATCTGAACATAAGGGACATTTCAGTTTGAAAACAAACATTTCAATAGGGTCAGCTCAGCACTTCTCTATGCGGAAGCAACGTGTATAAGCTTCCCTAGACGGCTGTGAGACCAACTTCATGGGTCGCATTTCAAATTCTTATGTGTTCTGTGAGACAAGAAGGTCAATGACTGTAGTAGCAGCCTTGAAGAAGATCAACTATTCCACTCTGTTCACAAATAAGCTGTCTCTTATGTTTTTCTTTACCATTCATCAATTTATGTTGCTTCCGCCATAGTACAGCAAAATCTTCCTTCAGAAGAACTGTTCAGCATTTAAAGTCCACTATCTCTGCCAGCTTTAACAATTCCTTGGCTTTAGAATTTGAACTTTGATACTCTTATATCAGTTCCTCATTCTGGTGCAACCCACACACAAGCAAGTGATATCTTTTAACAATTACATTGTTTTGGTAAGTCACTTCTTCTGTAAAAAGAAATTGCTGTCTTGCAAAGGATGATGTTAATATCATTAGGCTTTAATTTTAGCAGCAATTGTTTGTCTTTTAGAGGTTATGAGGTTGCTTAAGTGGTGCTTATTCTCAGGGGAAAAGGTTCTTGGGAATGCAAACAATATGATCTGAATGTGATGGGTTTTGTGCTTTATATTTTCTTCCTGTGTCGAATTGTTTTTGATGTAGTATTTTTTTTCCTTTTGTGATATACGATCGCAATTTTGTACACCATTATTTGACTATGGATGCAGCTATCAAAGTGATTATTTATTTATTTAAATTACATATAGATCACTTCTCATTAAAATATAATACTGAAGGGGTATACAAATCGCCTGACACTAGGCATCACACTGAAGTCAATAACTAAATAAACAGACAAATGAACTGGTCAGAAGAAGAAATCAGAGAAGTGTGCATAGTTTTTCTACTTGTCATAATCATTTTCCCCATTATGTTTTGATACCATTACCAGCTGGTCAACTCATGCATTATTCTCAGTTCAAATTTCTTTTCTTCTATCTTTGCAGTCTTCAGGTTAGAGGGACAAGGTGCCTCTAAAGGTCCTTTGTGGGGATTCGAGAGCAGGTGAAGGCTTTGCCTTTGTCTTCCACTTGAGAATCCCTCAGAAGCAATGGATGGGCCACTGTGTGAGATGAGATGCTGTACTAAATGGGGTCTGGTGTGATCCAGCAGGGCTTCTCTTAATCTTCCTTTGTTCTTATGATCTGAACAAACTTCATTTTGATTTGCAGTGGATCAAAAAATAAATAAAATACAGTCTGGATACATTCCTACGTAGCTTATTTGGTTCTCTTTAAAAAAAAATGGACTAAAAAAGACTATTTTTTAATCCGCAACAGAGTTCCTGTGGATTAATACAAATGTAGCCATTCCCAGGAATTCTTAATCCTCCCCCCCCAGTTCACTGCCTCCATTCAAAGCAGCCTTCGCTTTAGCAGTTGGAAATGGCTCTTTATTTATTATGATATGGACTGTTATACTTACAGGAAATGCACCCACTTTACTGAATGGACTGCATCTTTCTCAAATGCTTGCTTAACATTTTGTATACAAGCTATCATTGGTGTCCATTTACCAGTTCTTAAGCAGGCAGATAAATTCAAGACTCCATGCTCTTTTGTCAGAATTAAACTGAATGGTAATCATATTGCTATGGTCCAAGGTAGAGAGAATTGTGGCCCAGTAGTTAGATTCCAACTCTCATTAGTCCAGCCAAAATGACCAAGCAACATGAAAAAAATGATTCTGAAGCTACTTTACCGAGTGATATATTTCCATTCCATGGATCAAGCAGGAAAAGATATGCTCACTAGAAGAACATGCAATAGCTTGTTTCAGGTCCAGTCAACCTAATGTGTTGTGATTGCCCTCCAACTAAATATTATTGGGGAAAAATTCATAGAATTTTGAGGAGAATGTTTGAAATACACATACCATGAACTCCAAATGAATATCTTTCAGTGAAACACTTGAGAATGGAGGGAGTTGATAACATTCAACAATTAATCTGATCGGAAACCCATGGATTGAGGAATTGAACAGGACATCTTTCCTAGATTCAGCTGAAAAGATATTTCTAAAGAGATGGCTAACATAAGGATGGTGTTTAAAGCCTTAAAATGACCAAGTAGGAGGGGACACTTACACAAGGGTGTTTCTTCTTTTGTTTTGTTTGTATGTTCTTTATTATTTCTATAGTGGATGTTGTTTAATATTTGTTTACTTACCTAATTTTTTTAAAAAATTAAGGATCCAGTCAACCCATCCTGGTCTGCAAGAATATGGGTGCATCTCAAGTTGAGAAGTGATCAATCTGTCCTTCCATGGCACTAAGCCATGATCTACCCTGCTCAGTGATTCAACCAGTTCAGAGCTTTCCAAACAGAACGTCTGACCTAGGCACTGCAAATCTTGGTGCAAAGTCAGCATAGATTGTGCCAAGCTCTCACCCACTCTCCTGCTTGGAGCTGGAACAGTTGGGCTGCAGCCAAACTGAAGTTTTGCATATGCATAATCACCTGTGACATTTTTGTAATTACATGACAATCATATGAAACACCTTTTTGTGTACTATGGAAGTGTAATGAACATTACATCTGAGCAGACAGAGGTGACTTCAGATCTACTGTACAATATTCACATAAGTTACACTTATTAGTACGTAATGTTTCCTTATCATTTACCAAAGCTGAGTGAATTCTGTTTGACTGAGATAGGTTTTCCCCATCCCAGTTTTGGCAAACTCTAGTAAATAAAAGAATCCTGAAGTGCTGTCAAGCATACCAAAGCAATGATATAGGGAACACTGATTGATAAAACTGAATGCTATATTTTTTCTTATGCTATCAACTTTCAACTCATCTGTGTCTCCTGGAACCTTTCCCAGGTTTTGGATGTTTGAAACTTAAACGTATTGTTCATCAATTAGAAACAGCTGGAACATGATATAACTGTATATCAGCACATCTCTGAATGAAGCTATTTTCAGAAGTTTTGTCAAAGTCTCCAAAACATTATTTAAGAGACTTATAGCTTGATGGTTATAGATTTTGTTTCATTTTTCCAATTTAAGGAGCCAAACATTTCATCTCTGTGTTAAGTAAACCTCAGAGATTTTAGCCTGTTCGGTAATTTCCATGGTCCTGGTCACACCTAAGGTTTAATCCAGCGTGAGAGCAAGAGAACATATCAGCAAAGTGAGCAGTGATTTTCTTTCCACACCATGGGTGCATTCCCACTTGACTATTATAGTGCAGGTTGGACTGTCCTAGACCCGGCTGGACTATTTTAATCCAGAAACAGGACCCAGTGCGCATTTCGGGCTGTTCCCATTTACTTGATGGTAAACCAGACCCACCCACTGTATTTGCGCACAAGCAGATCAGTGGCTTGGGACTTTGCTGTGCAACAATATACACAGAGAGAGCTGATTCTGCATCTGGTTGTAGAAGGTGAGAAATAGGAAGAGCTACATCTTGACTTGAATTTCCTGTTATTCAGTTGCCTTTGGATAGGGAAAATGTTGCTATTCTTCCGCCATTGTCAAACAGTGATAAAAGATCTGGTAAACCTTGGTATATAAAATGGAGATAGTTACTATTTTGTCATTTACTAGATATAGAAAATTGCTCAAGGAGCAAGAGCTATTTGAACTCTGGTATGCATATTGTTCCAGAGAGTCACAATGTTAATAAATGACAATGTTTGCTTTCTGAAAGCTGCAATTAACAGATGCTTTGTCTGGCAGCATGCCCTCTCTTAGGATCAGTGCAGAAGGTCTGTGGTTCTCAAGCACTTCAATGCAAAAGAGGTTTCCGCCACAGCTGGAGAAAAAGCTTTCAAGAATTCTATGTTTCTTCCTGTGTGGTGCTGTAGCTATGCACTAACGACTTATTCCCATCAGTGCCCACAGAGATCTACCTTACTAACCACTGATTTAACGGTCTCTTACCACTTCCATTTGACTCATTTAACCCCAAATTTGGAAAGAAGCTTGTGAATATTTAGTTTGTAGGCTGTTGTGATAGGAGATAAAATCTCAAGGGACTTTTTTTTTTAATGAACAAAACAGATCTTACACGTGCAGGCCGGAAGATGTAACAGCAAGAAGAGACTTTCATAGAAGAAATCTTTTTTTTCTTCTTGAAAAATACACTAAAAATAACTTAGCTATTTTTCTTTCAGTTGCATCACAGATTATAAGTTTAGTCTTCATCTCACCACTGTTTGTTTTTTAAAAGAGAAGAATCACATACAAAAAAGTACTTCTTAAACTATGTTAAGATCTCTTAAATTGCTTAAATGATGCAATTTGTGAATGATTAAGGTTCTTTGTATCAAACTTTTGTTTTTAATCTCTGCAGATACACCATATATGGTATTGGCTTGATTTCTGCAGGGATTTCCCTCCAAGGTTGATCTTTGCAAAATCATACTGCATAATCATATTTACAAGCTACATACAAAAATAAACCTACACTTTCATTTGGCTGAAGTACAAAGTTACTCCACCCTTAATGGGAAGGGTTTTCATAGGAGTTTTGCGTGCGGGGGTGAGGGGAGAAACTGAATTCATCTCTACATGTTATCAGGTTACATACTGCTAAGAATGATTGCTTTAAAATAAACCAAAGTGAATGCAACAGAGTTGCTCTTAAGGAGATGACTTGGGAATGTAACCCAAGAAGCTCACAGGCTAAAGGGCTTCACTCAAATGGAGCATAGGGCTGGATGGAACTCTTAATAAAGGGCTTTCTCTACTGAAAGGCCCATAGTTCTTCTAAACAACGGGTCTGGACCACTTAGGTCCATTTATTCCACCCACATAAAGGTGTGGCCTGGAACAGCACTATATGTAAAACAGTGCTGGTCCAGATCATGTCCTGGTCCAAAGCTCACATGAGCTTCAGCTGGGCCACAAAGCCTCCAAAAGCCACCAGGGGATACATTTCAGCAGTATTCCTTAGTGCTTCCCTGAAATACCAGTTGTGGTAGAATGTTCCTGGTTAGAGCAAATCCCAGAGTGATGACCAAATTGTTAGAAATATATTTGTTAGGGATGTACACAAATATTTGAAGACATTCGAAATTCGATCGAATTAGTCCAAATTTCAACATGTGAATGCGAATTGAATGTCCATGAATTCAAATTTAAACATCCTAACAAATTATTCAGACGTTTGTATCTTTCCCGCATCCGTGCACATTTGTACGGATCCATACGGGATGAAAAGAGGTTGCATACGGGATAATTACGGAATGCATGCGGACGTGTATGGATGTGTACAGGATGCGTAACATTGTGTACAGGCACATATGAATGTTGTCGACATTTGTAAGTGCATATTGAAATCAAAAATTCAAATGAATAGATTTGAATTTGCTTAATTCAAATAGAATTTGGGTAAATTCAAATTTTACAGATTTGAATTGATTTTTGGATATTTGATTCAAATTGAATCGAATCCTAAAAAATGCATTCCTGCACACCCCTAATATTTGTTAGTTTCTTCCTTCCATTGTGTTCTCTACATAATGATACATTTGTTTAACATTATTTTCCATATCAATTTATACCATTCTTCCTATGTCAATGAATTTCCATGATTTAGTTATTAGTAAGTGTGTTGCTTGTAATAAAAATGTTTGATTCTGTTTACCTACATTCAGTGATGAGAAATTAAGAAATAAATAAATCTTAAAGATTTTGAATAGCAGGGTGGTTGGGACTATCTATACTTTTTGAGCATTTTCTTCCCATGCTTATTTTAGATCTGTGTAGATGGAGGCATAATCAGAATATATAATACTGGGTGTATTCCAGTGACTGAAGATCATCTTGAGAAGATTAGCTGGTAATCTATACTGGAGCAATGATTATTTCTTTTTGAGTAAAAGAATACTCACTTGCATTTCCATTAAACGGTCTTTTTTGTAATTTCTCCTATATCTGCTTATGTGAGTTTGATATGCATTGTATGTGGAAGATGTTCACTATAGTCATGAAATTAAAGCCAAGTTCAACCTTCCTGTTAAAATTACACAACCTTGTACAAATTGTATGAATTTGATAAGAATTTGTTTCAAAAAAAATGCCGTAGTATCTGTTTTCAGTTTGGAAAGTATACTGCCAATATTATTTATTATAATTTTATGAGCCCCCTTATAAATATATAACATCCATTTTTTTTATCTGTTCTTTAAACCTGAACCACAAAGATTCATTTATGGTTCACCAGTACTTCTAACTCCTTTATATTTTGATGTAACAGAGGCTCTAAATTCTGTGTATCTTTTTCCAGGCAGCAGATTGGGAGATTGGCAAGTATTCCGCAGCATTAATAAACCAGTTTAAAATGGTTTAATTTCTATTAGATCTTCTCCCTTTTCCCTGTGTTTAATCACTTAATATTATATATAATTTTTTTCTTGAAAATGGGTATTTAAATAAAATGAGCATTTTATTTATTTATTTATTATTTTATTGCTAAAGATCAAATATCTTCTTGGCATACCCCAGTTTCAGTATCCTATTTTGAACATAAAAGTCTTCATTCTTTGTTGTGCTCTGTTCCTAATCACTTTGTGAAAGCAAACAAAACTACTAGTAACTTTTTTAGCTGCTCTCACATAGAGGGGCAGTGGTTGGCTATTAGAAAACCCACCATTCCAGCTACTTGTTGTTTCACTCCACTGAAACTACAGTTTTTCAGAATTGAGGCCAATTGTCAAGTCCAGTTAAAGTCTCCCTGCTGGCTTCATATATCTGTATAATTAGACCCAAGTCAAATTTCTTCTTTCAATATGTTTGAACATAGAGTTATGTGTTATTCTTATGCCTTCTACTTAATATTAACATTATTTAAATTAATCTCATGTTTCTCGCATCATATGATTTCCATATCTAACCAATTGAATTTAGTTTATATACACTTAATATTATATACTCATTATATGTTTTATAACACAGTTATTATAGTGTTATAAAACATATACTTATGTGACATTAACTGTCAGTTTTAAATAGTGTAATACATACATGTAGAGTTCACTGATTACATATGGATATTGAGTCTTAATTGTTATTCATCATAAATAATAATATGTTCTATCAATATAATTGTAGACAAGATGTTAAAACAGCTCTACTGGCAATGCAGTGTTTGCAGAACAGTGCAGGAAAGCATGTGGAAAGATACACACCTATCTGTTGCCTCTGGGGGCTGTTTGCAGAGATTCAATAGCAGGATGCTGGATTGGATGGACTGTGGGCCTTTCCGCACAGGCTCTAAAAATGGATTTAGAGCCAGATGCAGGAATGATTTTGATGTGGCTTCCACATAGGGAACCCAATCAGGGTCCCTTTGAGGACACCACGTCTGCACATCGGTGCGCAAAACCGGTTGCTTAAACCGGTTTGCTACCGAAATGCGACCCATATGTAAGACTGGAAAAATTCAGGGTCTTACATATGGCTTTCCCCCTTAAACCGGTTCGGAAGCGAACGCTTCCACAGTGGCAGGGGAAAAGCCGGAATGCTGGTGCATGCCCAGCTGTCACAGAGGCGGAGTGCGTGCTCTGCCTCTCTGATAGGTGGGCACACCCACTGGCCTGCACCATGGCAAGACCGGAAACCGGCTTTCCTCTTACAAAAGAAGGGGTGATGGCCCCTTCTCTTGCCAAGGGAAGCGGCAGCTGCCACCCCCCACCTCAGCCGCCTACCAGCCTGTGCCATTGGCTCCTTTGGGAGCTGCCATGGCGCGGCTGGTAGCTGGCTTCCCTGCCTTCCCCTTCACCCAAGAAGGGCCAATTGGCCCTTCTTGACTGAGAGGGAAGCTGCAACCACCATCCCCCCCCCGCTGCCAATGGGAAAGGGCCAGCCACCCTTATGAGGGTTGCTGGGAAGTGTAGGCCATGGGGCATGCATGTGTGATCAAAACCAGCCCTGCCTGTCCCAGAATTGGGCTGCCAGTGAACAGGTAAGCACCCTGAGTGCAAGCGCACGGCCACGGGTGGGGTGCGGGGTGGCGGCTGCAGCTTCCCCTGGCAAGAGAAGGGCCCATCACCCCTTCTCTTGCACGAGGGAAGCCAGCTGACTGCAGTACCATGTGAGCTCCTGAAGGAGCCAATGGCGGAGGCCTGTGGGCGGGCCAGCTGTCAGACGGAGAGCATGCACTCTCCCTGTTTGACAGCTGGGCATGCGCTGGCAGGGCTGGTTTGGGATGGGTGCTGGTGCATCCACACAGCACCCACCCCAATGCATTTCCCCATCCGGCCCTGCCACTGCCAAACCAAGCATGTGCTGATGCATGGGACATCCAAGAATCTGGCCCTATTTGTGTCAGATTCTTTTTAAAATGTTCCACCAGAAAACGGATCTTATAAATCTGTTTTTGGCGGCACGTGTGGAAGGGCCCTGTGACCCAATGCAGCAGGGGTCCTCTTACATTCTTAAGTTGTAAGGGGCAATGGTTGTTCCAGTTTAACAGAGGGACTCATTTTGGCAGCACACCAAATTGCAGCACAGAGAACTCAGAAGCTAGCTCCAAAGATCATGTGAGGAGCTAAATCAACAACAACAATAATAAATGTTTATTTATAATGCCCTTTCCACCAAAGAGTGGAACAACAAAGATATATAATCAACAAATTAAATATAATCAAAGATATATACAGTAATTGACAAATTAAACCAAAGAAAATTTGCCAAGACCCCCCCAAAAAAAATATACATTCCTAAAATTTCCAAAAAGCCTCAAAGGAGAAGGTTGTTTTTTGAAAGACTCAAAAAGGCTCCAAGAACAGGTACAAAATATATTAACCTTTAAAAACTATATTAGCAGAGACTCATATTAGCCCAGCCACAACTGTGTTAGAACCATTTTCTGGAAATGGCTTCTACAGTAGGAATCCATAAGAGCTGGACAAGGGATATCCTTCCCCACTACAACAGCTGTAAAAGAAAAAAAAGGTAGAATGTTACTTCTATGTGCAATTCCATATTTAGTTACATACTGACTTCATAGGATCTGGTTAAAACTCTTGGCAAAGCATACCTCACTTTGAAGTCAGTGGGCCTTACTTCTAAGTAAACCTGAAAAGGCACATATTTTGCAAACTGCAAATGCCAAAAAATTAGGGAGGAGCAAATTCCTGCATGGGAAGACCTGTTCCAAAAGAAAAATATGCACCTTAACCCACATAATCCAAAGGATAGAAGGAAGAAGGAGAATGTGGAGAAAGACTTCTCCCCAGTAATTTCACCATGGATTAAAAGCAGGTTCATTTGAAGGTGGAAAATGTAAAGTGAAAGGTCATGTGGTGGGCACACAGGACCCAGATCACAGGCAAAAGGGGAAGCAATGCTTCCTTGCTTGTACAGTACTAATGGGCCAACAGGAAAATACGGACTTCCTGTTTTATGTAGAAGAACATCACAACAAAGGGAATAGTGACCTTCTATGATCTATTCTATCATCTAGACAAGGATTAGTTGAACAGAGTTTGTTTTTCTCGATACACAGAAGTGAAAAAAAGCACACTGGTCTGTTCCAAATGTACAAGAGCTGATCAGGTAGACATAGTACCATAGCCTGAGTAAGTTCACAAAGAAAGGAAGATCAGCCCCTCCACTCTCTTGCTCTTCATACATTGTCAGATCTATTGCTTTCACTATCCCTTTTCACACATGGCTTACATTTTGAATGAATAGATGGTAACCTCCTCAAAACTTCATTTTAACTTGACATTAACTGTTTTAAACAACCATCAATCAATCATCAGTCAATCAAAAATATGTGCTTAATGGGCAGGATAGTAATATAACATAGCGTGATCTTAAGGCACATGAAGCTTCCACCTTTCTGAACATACGTTTGCATAGCTTCGGGCTGTTGTTAGGTGCCACTGAGTTGGATTCAACTCTGGGTAACTATGTGCAAAGACACAGTCTTTAATTATTTTCACATTTGTCTGACTGGCCTAGCAGGACCAGGCTAGGCTGGAGAAGTTCTAGTGGCAGGAATGGGTTCACTGTCCTGGAACCAGTTTCCTCACTCAAAAGGCTGTTCCAGTATGGTCTCTGCATTCACTCCAAATATCACATGCTCTTTGGAGCCAGCTTTTGGGTTCTCCATGGTGCAATTGCTATGTTCCTAAAACCAATCCCTCTCTTAAACTGGAACAAGGAAGTGTGCACCTTTCCATACACTTGCCTGTTCTGTTCCACAGACACTGGACTGCTGGTAGACTTGTTTTAACATTTTGGCCACCTAGTCCAAGACAAGCTGTGTCTAATGTTGACACTGCACCCAAAGGGTGAGGCTTCTCACTAAGTTGGTCTACCATGTGGAAGAGAGGCCTGTGCACTAATGCCTGGTCTGACTTAAGGGTTATTGTGGAAAGGCCATTTCAAGCTAGCATTAATAAGTATTACAGGTAAGTGATCACCTGAGAATGGCACGCTGCCTGCCTTGAGTTCCAAAGCATTGACATAGGGTTACCTCTAAATGTAAAAGAATATGGTCATGATTAATTACATAATTTATCCTTATCGCTACACCCTAGAAGTGCCATCATAGGGGGAAAGGGGGGGCAATGAGATGGGTGATGATGAAGGAAAATAAGAAAAGATACCATTTGTTATTATGCTAAACTCACCTTCTCCATAAGATACCTATGTTATTTATTAAGCAAATTGAAAGATTCAACTACTCCAAACAACACAAATTGTTGGTGTGAGCATGTGTGGGCTAGAGAGTATTATCTGCTGTACTGTGCTATGCTATATGCCCCGCTACACACACACACCACAGACACACACACGCACACACGCACACATGCACACATGCACATGAACACAACTAGATTCTCTGCATCTGTAATTTTGTCCAAATGTACATTCTTTTTTCTCTGATGAATATATGGGTCCTCATCCAGACCAGCCCTATCTTTGGAGTTGTGGAGATGGCTGTCAGTTACAAACTACATGATAAATGATCGTGTATTACAGCCCAGAGCTAGATCCGTCTTTTAATTGGAAAGTGACCAGTCTGGCACAGCCGGTTAAGCGAAGATGAAACCTGCAGCCAAGATAGGAATCTGCAGCCTTTTCTAACTGAATGATGCAACTACCTGCTACACAGGCAGAATTAAATCCTCACAGACATAGCCAGACAGACAAACAGACAGACAGACCTTCTGATTCAAGTGAGGCCTCCTGCAAATGGACAAAGCAAGGTAGCAGGGGCACCCTCACTTGTGAGTTCACTATGGATATATATAATATATTTTTCTAACACTTAACTGACCACTAACACCAAACTGTGCCCGATTGCACAGTTTGGAAAATACCTGACCCCTTTTCATCAGAAGGAGAAGCTTACTCTTTTAGCCTTTCCCATCCGAGGTCCCGGGTTTGTCGTTCAATCTGCTGGCTACTTGGTTTGCTTCCGCACTCCAAGAGACCTTGTAATAAGATATCAGCAAGGACCGATAACATCAAAGGAGCGATAACATCATAAACATTGAGCATGATCAAGGAACCTTCCAATGTCAATACACGGGAGTAGGTTATCTACAGCTGGCTGGCAGTGAGCCAGTTGGAAAACTGCTAACGGGAACATTTAGTGATGAAAAGGCTGAGGTTCTAAAGGGAATAAGTAGGATCTTATATATATGATCATGCACTCTTGCAAGATACATTATTCCAGAGTCGCTGGTCTGTGATGAATTTACTGGGTGGTGTGTGGGGGGGGGAACTGCAGAAAACCAAGGAGCACAGCTGTCCAGAGGGTGCTGGAGGGGGGGGGAGGTAGGAAGCCTGGATTTAAGGGTGAATTGAAGAAAGCTTGTTTTTCCCTCAATGCCTTTTTGCAGACACACAGGTAAGCTGGAGAAGGTAGGTGGCGTTGCTACCACTGTTTTCACTAAAGCTTTCTGACTGCTTGCTGGGGAGAGGAAGGGAAAGGAAATTGGAGATTGGGAAGAGGTCCTCAGACCAAGACACCTGAAGAACTTCTGATGGTGAAAGAATGAAAGTGCCCCCCCTCCCCAGCACTCCAACTCAGTTTAAAAACAAGATGTGCAGTGCTCCCTCCATCCTTGGTCCATTCCCACTGGGTCTTATTCTGGATTATGTGTTGGAGTAGGGGCTGTCATCCACATGTTGGTGCAGACTATGGCAGGCCCTATTAAGGTCCTACCATAATCTGCACTAGCAAGTAGATAGCAGATCCCTATTTTGAAATATAATCTTGTGAAAAGCCCAGGGTAGAAAAGGGCCCTTCTCTCATTTTTTTAAACCTTCAAGCCTCTTTTCTTCACTCAAAGACCAGATGTGTAGATAGATAGATAGATAGATAGATAGATAGATAGATAGATAGATAGATAGATAGATAGATAGATAGATAGATAGATAGATAGATAGATAGATAGATAGATAGATAGATAGATAGATAGATAGATGATAGATAGATTCAGAACACTGTGTTTCCCCCATTTAGAATAGACATTAAGAGAAATTACAGCATATTACTTCTGATTTTTTAATCTGTAAATCTGCAGCTTTAGTTTATATTGATTGGTTTATTCTTTGGTTGGTCAGATTGGCTGTTAAACAAAACAAAGCAAAACTTTGGTGATACAATTTTCAGCAAAATGTACAATTTGCAATCTATTCTGGGGCCCTTTGCAGTTCAATGCGACATCTGCAGGCTTGGTATGCCTTATCTTGGTTTTTCTAAAGCCTTGTGCTGAGGACTTTCATATGGAGACAGGCTGGTATGTGTTTAACAATCATGCTTCTTAACATTCTTCTGCTGCTTTGTAATCCTTGCTTCATTTTATTTTGAAAAGAAAGAAGAAAAAAAAGAAAAATTCACATTTTGTTTTGAATCTGCAAACTTTTTGCAATATATCATGAAGAAATGAAGTCTGAAATCCTCTAGCTAAAAATTAATGGACTTTTATGTTCAGTCTTGCCTGAGTGTTTGTTTTTTCCTATCTCAATCACTGAGAGAGTAGTTTCTCAGCAGTTACATTTAGGCCACCTCAAAAGTAGGTATACGCTTGGGAGCTTTGGGGAGTAACTGAATATGGGTGCCCAGTTCCAAAGCAATCATGGAAACCTAAGGCTGTGTTCACACCTACATTTTAATCAGTCCACTTTCAGAGTGGAACAACATAGCAGCAAAGTGACTTGTCCTTTTCCTTCCATGTTACCTAACTCAAAGGAGTATTTTCTGAGTTAGACAAAATAAAAAACAAATGGCTTGTCACTTTGTCAGTGTGTTATCTCACTCTGAAAGTGGACTGAAGCTGGATTAA
>MTQE01001134.1:13742107-13767195 GCA_014337955.1 Aspidoscelis marmoratus | reverse complement strand
CACTCTGAAAGTGGACTGAAGCTGGATTAAAATGTAGGTGTGAACACTGCAAATCCAGCTGCAAGATGACCTTCCTTTTACCCATCTCTTAACACTCATGTCCAGGAAGAGAATAAATTGCTTAGCTTGTACAGGGATTCTAGTAGTCTGGGATCTCTAAGGTAGAGGTGGATGGATCTACCTGCGTGCTCCTTTCCATTGGTCATTAAGCAACTGACATGCAGCAGTTCTGGTTCACTGTTCTGATGGAGCTTGAAAAGAGTGATATTTACATAGACATTGGGACAAGGATAAACAACAACATGGGGACCTCTTCCAGACAACATAAGGATTTGGAACTGAGATTATGTTAAAACATTTGCATTAGGGACGTGCATGAATATTCGTAGGCATTCGAAATCCAATCAAATGTGCCAAACGTTGACATTCGAACTCGAATACAATGTCCCAAAATTCAAATGTAAACATTCAAATTGAATTTTGAACATCAATTTGTTCAAATTATCCAGACATTTGTATGTGCACATCTTTCCCACGTCCATACATATTTGTACAGATCCATATGGGATGAAAATGGGTTGCATACGGCATAACTACAGGATGCATACAAATTTGTATGGATGCATATGGATGTTTGTGGATGTGGGGAAGATGAGTATGTACCCACACAAATACTGTCGACATTTGTATGTGCAAATTTGAATAAAAAACTTTGAACAAATAGATTCAGATTTGGTAAATACGAACAGAATCTTGTTAAATTTGAATTTAAAAGATTCAAATCGAATCAGATTTTTGGGAATTCGATTCGATTTGAATAGAATGTCAAAAAATTGTGCATATCTCTAATTTGCATTACTAATGCTCTAAAATAGCTAGTGTAGCCTTGTTTCTAGTGAAAAAAGAGAGCACTGAATCTAAAAGCAGAAATACAGATCATCAATTGATGCTTCTGCTGTAGCATACACACCTCTTAAAGTCTGAGAAAAATATATGTTAGGCAGAAAAGGAAAACCCACACTAATTCAGCATTTACTTTTTTTTATTCTGTGAGATGAAGGGCTCGCCTTTCATTTGTGAAGCTCAGATTTGCACTTTTAAAGAAGTGGCTTTAACCAAACACATGCTTGACACCTCATTAAAAAAAGAAAAATGAAAAAGTGCAGGCAACAAGACAATCTTGTAAATGATAGATTCAGAATGCTTCCCACAGTGGATCTTTCTTAGTTAAGACATTTATTACAAAACTGTCTTGTACTCAAGTTTTGGATCTCTGTGTGACATCTGTGTTTTGGCTAAAACACTCAGAAAGCCCTTGGAGGATTTTAAGCATTTCCTTTAAGTGAATGTTGAAATTATGGAGGGCAGTAGTTTATCTTCTGCATCTTCTGCTTTGTCCTGATGAGCCTGAATGTGACAGAAACAAACAAACATAGATGTATCATTTGAAGAGATAAAGCCAGTAATTCCCAAACTTAGTAAATTGCTGAAAGAGATTTATTTTGGAAGCTAATTTGCTTCAGTTATTCTCAGTTAGTGCAGTGAAGTTCCATTGGACTAGTAACATTGGCTGTGCCCAAACAAGAATTCCAAACAAGATTCTAGGTAGTGTCCACAAGGATGCATAAGTGCATGAGTTCCCAGGGTGGCGGGTGTCCAAACATATCTACCCTGGCCAGTCCCTGAACCACCCCAACCCACGTCTAGTGTACCCTTAATTTGCCTCTATTTAAAATGTTCTTGGGGTGCTTCAGTTGGGGGAAATTGCCTTTCCCTGTGTGTAGACAGCAGATGGGGGTGTGTGGACATTTCTTCATGCACAGGACCACATCAGGGCCAAAACGACTGATTTCCAGCTCCATTTCCCATCCTCCAAAGCCACTCCATGATTATCACTACTGCATATGGAGTTGCTGCTTCACATGTCAGGGCCTTGGTTATCAGGCCACATTATCAGCTTATTTAGCTGATCACCTGTCTCAATATAGACATGGGAAATCATTAAGATCTTCAGGGGAGGTCCTGCTGCAGCTATCACAAAGTGCTGAATGACTTCTTTGTAGTGGTGCCCACCCTCCAGAATAGTCTCCTTTTGTGAGATTCACAGAGTACCTACACTTCTGCTAGAGTAAATGGGCCTATTTGCACTTAGGCCTCTAGTATGCAATTAGGACAGCTCTGGTATCTGTACCAGAGCTATCCTAATTGCATACCAGAAGCCTAAGTGTGAATAGGCCCTGGGTTAGGGCACTCCAAAATTGTCTACTGGCATACTGGGAGAGATGTATTGGATGGTTCCATACCAAAGTAGGGGCATTTCACTGGTGTGCCATAGCTTGTCTGAAGGCCAGGAACTTCAATTTCTGGTCTTTGAAGCATTTGGACCACCACCACCCCCGATGCCAATTGCAAAGCTGGCATGAGTTTCAGAGCTGGCATGGGGATTGGCACAAGACATACCTTTCCAATGTAGACTGCCTCATTCTGTACCAGAAGCAACAAATCACAGCTTGGGAGAGGTTGCTAATACAAAGACAGGGTTGCCTGCCCTGTCCTGGGATAGCAATGATAAGTGGGAAAAGGGGGTTAGTCTTCCACACCACTTCTCTTCTGTTTTGAGTCCAAATTTACGAACCTGCACTGGAGCAACTGATGTATGATTTTTGTATCATTTTTTTGGTCCATTAAAGATACAAATATTTCACTATTTTTTTTTCATTTGTATCTTTCCTGTCACCAACACTATTCTTTCGTCACACGTGTCCAGCTAAAGATACATTTGCTTAAAGTTAATGAAATATATGCTTACACAGTAATATTGTTCTCTAGAATGAGGTCAAAAAAGCCCCACTGCTATGAAGAGACAGCATTGTTACTGGATATGACATTTGGAAGCCTAGAATAAAACAGAGCTTCTGTAAAGCCAATCCTGTCAGCTACATATACATGCAGAGACAAAACAAATGAAATGTATTTCATGAATTTATACACAGGGAAAACAGCAAAAGTTTGGCAATATAAGGATAGCATGACTTGATAGTTATTTTAAATTATTTTAAGTCTGAGATGCTGATTATTGGCTGAGTAACTTAAATAGCAACATTCTAAAGGTTTTTTTTTTTTTTAGGTGTGAATGGATGCACAGCCAAAGACTGCACCCAGACATCAGTTACTTATTCTGCTATAATTGGATATTCTGGAATAAAGCATGGCTGCTCTGGATGCAGTTAGTAGAGTAAAAGATAATAAAAGATGAAGAAGGAGATTGATTGCCTGGCAATATTGAAGCAGGATATGCATTACAGTGGCTATTGCTACTTTTAGGATTGGAATGCTTGTTTTGGCTGATGAAGCAGAAAATGTACTGTTCCCATGCAGTCCGCTGTCCACATTGGTATTTCCGTCCAGGACTCTTTCTGAAAACGCAGGAATAGGGATATGCATGAATATTCAAAATATTCGTTATTCGTTTGAATTTGGATGAATTTGGACATTTGTATCCAAATCGAATGTCCAAATATTCGTACTTTAGTATACATACGGGAAGAAAACAGGATGCATATGGGATGTGTACAGTTGTGTACGAGATTCATATCATTGGATACATATCAAATATTTGAACAAATAGATATGAATACCAGTTCAAATGTCTAGTCACTTGTCTTTATTTGTGCAAATTCGGATTTTTGAATATTCAATTCATTATGAATCAAATATTGAAAATTGCATTTGTGCACATCCCTTTGCAGGAACTGCCCTGTACGTTGGCACAGAAGTTATGTCCACATACTGTTTAACATAATAACCTTTTAAAACCATAATGTAAATAATTCTACATATGTACAGACTTGATCTTACTCTTGTTTATACTGATTTTACTCTTGTATGGTTTTATCTTTGTACACTTGATACTTGATATGGTCAAGCGACTAATCAATAAAGTTTATTCTATTCTATTCTGCAGCTTCAGAAACTAAACTTTGATTTATCTTGATCTGTCTGCTTTTAGAAGGGTTTTTTTTTTCAATGAATATTCTTCTTTCTTTCTAGGTCTCCCATTTGGGGGTTATTTTTCTTGTTTCATGCATGAATATCTTGCCTGCTACATTTTATTTCTTTATCTGCTTATCAGCTTTCAAACAGAATCGATCAACTTCTTTCAAGCCCCATTCTTTGTCAAATAAGCTTTTTAATCTCCAACATCAGTCCCTTGCAAGAAGTATTCTGTACCTACTACAAGTCCATTGTACTAATTCCTAAGACTCTAAATCCAGAAATGATTATTACCTTTTTCCTATTCGGTCCATCTCCTAAATTTGCTGGCTTCTAACCTAGACCAGTCTTCTTCAAATTGTTGCCTTCCAGATATTTTAGACTACAGTACATCAGCTCCCTAATAATAGAAATAATTGTTCAGATTGAAAGTTTAGGCAAATGACTTCATGCTGTGTGGAGGAAATAAGCTAATGAAAATGAAAGCAATTAAGGCTGCATCTACATAGTTATTAAGGTTCCCCCCCTCTACATGACCAGGGCCAGGGCAAGCAAACATTTCCAAACATTACGTGCGCTCATGCCACCCCTACGGCTGACCAAAGCAACGTAGCAATAATCCAGTTAAAACCATTTTGAGGCCATATGTAGGATTTCATGGTCAGATTCCATCTAGGAGTTTGGGGGCTGTTATGCTGTGTTCCAGATTTCTTCTTCTGAGAACCTAAGCTTTCAGATATAGCTGTGATATCCATCTTCAGAGGTCTTTGCTCTTGGCTGTCAGTCACCCTTGACTTGATTATTGGGTAAGGCTGCATTTACACCTTGTGATGAGGCCAGGTTGGGGCTGTAATCAGTTTTTGCACATGCACCACCACTGTGGGGACAGATATTGCTTGGTCATGAGTGCTTTAACAAAAACTTGGATGCCATGTCTCCCCTGAGTGTTAAATGGCAGCTGAAGCAAACCTAGAAGTTGTTTATGGTGCATAAACACTGCTGCCACTTTCACAGTGCAATGACAAGTCACACATTATGACCAGGAGAATGCAGAGTCAGAGGCAGTCAGCCCCCTTACAGGTAGACCCAGCCTACCTGTAAGAGAAAAAGAAAGAGAGGCAGGAGAAGGCATACTGATGATGTTGGTTGATAGAAAGTCCTTAAAGAAACACTGTACATTAGTATTTTCTTAATCTCTTGCAAGCATCATAAACATATTTCAGTAAAATCACCAAGATTATATCCAATTCAATGGCACGTAATAAATATAATACAGTTTTTACAGAGAAAAGTGGAAAGTGGACTCAGGTGAGAAAGAAGGCTTTCTTTAGACCATTCTTATCTAGAAGTAAGACCTGATCTCAGTCAGTTCTTTTATTATGAGTCAGTTTTCTAACCATGTACCTTCTCATATTTAGTTTCTTTGGGACTATAATTCTCATGTTCAACTGCCACTCCAAGCACCTGCAAAACATCTGGCCAGTACAAGTTACTAAAAAGCTATAACTACAATGGTAGGTAGGTGGATATAGACAGACAGACAGACAACGACGACGATAGATAGATAGATAGATAGATAGATAGATAGATAGATAGATAGATAGATAGATAGATAGATAGATAGATAGATAGATAGATAGATAGATAGATAGATAGATAGATAGATAGATAGATAGATAGATAGATAGATAGAATGGGAGTTTTTAAAATGTGAATTTCTAAAACAGAATATATTTTTAAAAACACACACATATACACACAACACAAGTACCTTTTGGTGCTCCACAGGACTATGACCTAGATTCTTTGGCGAAATAAATATAAATAAATGGCTATGGATACTTATCAAATGCAATCGCCTTTGAGGTTCTCATATGCCACATTCTATTTGATATTCAGACACGGCATACCATCTGCTGATGTTTATTTTTTCCCCCAGCAAGTAAAAGCCTTTGTTTAAGTTAAAATTCAAGTGACAGAATCAGAACAAAAGGAAAAAGGGCAGCAGAACCACATCTGAATAAATTCCAAATATGACTTCTAAAGGCAGACAATATAAAAGCTATAATCTTAGTTTAACCCCCACACTTTTAAAACACTGTAATTACTCGACATCTGCTGTTAACTCTGCTTTGCTATTGGATAACCTTAATTACCCTGTAATATTTCCTGACACTCCCCCAAATATGCCTCATGGATAATAATTCATTCACAGTTCGGGCCCATTATTAGCTACTAATTCAAACAATTGAGACAAAGACAACGAACAGATGACCTTGAGCGATTACCTACTTGGTAAAGGGGATGTATTTTGTGCCTTTGTAAAGACACTACTGCTTTTTCTGCTCACACAAAAGAGTCTCTGGAATTAGTTAAAAAGGAAAGCAGACGAAAGAGATACTTGACAAATGCAAAAGGATTCCACTCTCTTCTTGAATTACACCATTAAAGATCCTTCCTCAAGTATGTTCAGTTGCTGCAGTTACAAGGCCTGTCTCCTACTCCATAATAATCCAGAACAAGAAGACCAAAATGAAATATGCCTGGCTCTGTAAAAAGGCTTCCTTGAAAGTCATTGGTTACATCCACACACAGAAAGTGTCTCAAAAGCCTTTTAATAGCAGCCACATGTTAATAGATCCTTTAATCCACATTCAAGGCCCAGAAAATAAATCTCTTGAATACACTCTGTGTCCCTTACAGTGGATTAGGAGTGAAATGGGAATACTAACACCCACATACCATCACCACTAAGAAATTTATAATGTGTGTCCAGACAGCCTTCATAGACTTGGGTGTTTTTGGAATATCTCTTTCTGCTGTAAATTTTAAAACAGGTACTCACCCATCATCTGGCTGGCAATAAAATGTGTATGATACGTAATTTAATATGATACATAATTTTATATGCATAATACAATTTAATATCTCTATGGCTGTACAAGAACAGAACTGAACTCAAAACAATCAGAACACAGTAATGTATCAGGAAAAATAATAAATCAATAAATAAAATCAATTGAAATTTGCGATGGAGTGCAACTCAAAGAAAGTTTAACTAAGCTCCACTTGGCTAAGCCAGGGCCAGTTCTATCATTAGGCACAGGGAGCTATTAATAGACAATCTAGCAGAGTATACAGATTGCATATAAAAGTGAATGCATTAATGATTGGTGGCCACTATGGATAATGAGAGAGAAGAGGTCAGACCACATCTCCACCTATGTGTTGAAGATACCTCCATTGTCCACCAAAGTTGCCACGTGACATCTCATTTCCGTTTTTGGCAGCAGGGAGCACCATGTGACAACTGAACCAGTCCCTTCACTGGTCTGATTGCTCTTCAAGGTGGCTTGTATGCCTGGTGTTCTTTCATACCCTATATGGTGCTACTGTGGAAAATGATGTCTCCACAGTCAGACAATGAGGCTTGGAGGACACCATATATAAGAATGTCTCCCCAACCACCCAGAATGGATCCTGGAAGTGGAAACATGACCCAGACTAGACGGACAAAAGGGAGGAGGAAAACTGCCATATAAAAATTGACCACCAGTGTTTTACCTGTCAACACATTTTCTGTTTAATGTTAGCTATCTCCACAAGAGCAGCTAACTGAAGACAAGTGACAGCTCAATCCAGAAGGAGAATGGAAACAATTGCAGAAGTCTTTGCAGTGAATGAGTCTCTTAACTGTTGTGTTTCTTCTCTTGGCATCCAGGACCAAGGCCCACAGTGTATTTTTCCTTCCCTAACAAAGCTAATTCATCATCAGGATAGGGTTGGATGGATATAGAATACATGTATGAAATAGAAAAAGTGGATACCAACTTGGTGCAGCTTGGTATGGTAGGGCATTTTGCCCTCTTGGTCTTTATTGGCTTGAAGCTCTTTAGTGTTTTGTAATCCATCACTCTACAAATTACAAGCAAAGGTGAGGGATCCTTGGTCGGGTGGTTTTGTACTAGGGAAATAGAACTGACTTTTCCTGGAGAATATAATTTTTATCTATTTACAAACCTGGCCTGAAAATCAATGCAAAGCTTTTCAGTCTTTCTTTATGGCAGGTTCTGCATGATGGTGGAACCTATGTTCTAACCAAAGATTTCTCTTTGAATGAACTGCATTAGTCACACTGTTACCCCCAGTGGCTGTGGCGTGCTGCTTTCATATTTGTCACCACTCTGGGCAAGGGGAACGCTGAATTGGGAAACTCTTATTCCCCATTCTGTGTTTCCACCAAAGGTCGTCTTGGAGAACATAGGAAGTAGTCACAGAAGTTGGTCATTTTCTTGTGCTCATGAACAAAAAATTTATGGTACTAGGTAGATCCGGACAACATGGTACAAAATTCTATCAGAGCTCTCCCCAGTGTATAGAGCTCTAATGAGTGTAAGGGCAGAATGAGTGCTACCAGGATGCATTGCCAGAAGGTAGGCAGCAACAGGACTAGCCTACATCCTAGGCTGGGACCCAGAAGGATTTTGCCAGGTTTGACTTCTGGAGACATTCCTGGACCCTGGTAAAATGTCCCTGCACAAAAACTTTGATAAAATGAACTTTTGTACCCTGGCTTCAAAGTTATCAAGGATCAAAATGTTCTGCACAAATGATGGCCATTTGCCTTGTCCCAGAGGTCCCTTCCACATGTGCCACATCTTGCCAAAGAAAACACTGAAAATATATATATATATTTTTAGAAAGGTTCATCGTGATTAACAGATCAAAGGTCCAGAAGACAAAAGTAAAGAAACAATCTATCCGCAAAAATTATATTTTGAAAGGAAATCCATGATAGGAAAACTAGTGATGAGGAAGCAGGCTGTTCAACCTGTCCAGATTGAATAGTGCCAATCAATTTCAGGATGCCAAAAATGGGACCTGGAATGTTTCCATCCTCGGGCACCTCTAGATATGCCCCTTGTTCCACCTTAAATGTCCCCCAAACTGGAGGATCAGATGCTTCATATTTAAGATGGAGTTGCTTCTGGTCCTCCAAAGAAGAGATCCTTTGAATTTCTGGTGCAGTTGCATTGGCCAGACTGGAAGCTCCATCACCAGCAGTAGGAGTGCAGGGAAGGCAGGTATGTGTGCAGTAAAAAGATGCCAGTTTTCCAGCATCTTTTTACCTCCCTGGGGTGCTGGAGGAGGAATGGTACTGCAGGAGTAAGTGGGTAAGTGGGTAATATGGAGATAAAACTAACATCTATGCAAATGAGTTAGGATCATCATTAAGCAAAGCACATGAAAAAATCCTGGAGGCACCCATCACCTGGCCTTGATTTGCCTTCCAATAACAGAGACAAAAGTGCCTGAAGGGATTGGTCTAGGAATGCATTTTTGTCAATGTTCCATGACCAGGAGGACTTTCAAGGAGTCATCCCACACACAGAGTACAGTAGAAAGGGCAAGGATAAATTAATGAAGTAAAAGTAAATATATAATCACATTAGAAAATGACTGATATGAAAAGAAAGCAACCAGCAAGCCTGTTTACATGATAAAGCAGACTTGTTCATTGTTTTGCATCAGTAGTTCCATTACTGCAGAATATTCAGTATGTTTGACCAAACCTTCAGAAGAAGCCAAGTTAATTTTATGAAATATTTATTTCTGAAATGGAAGCACAAGGCTGCTTATTAATAGGAATCATGGCAGTCCAGACCTATGGAGAACACAGGGAGCTTTCTAAGTCCTCCTCCTGAATGCAAACCCTACATGTTAGTTCCGTCCACATCCTGACTTGTAGTGTTCAAGCCAAGGTCTCCCAGATTCTGCTCCCAACCTTCTGTCCCAGCACCAGTTTGAGAATCATTGCTGTAGAGCACAGAAGTTCTGAAACCAGATCTCTCCTATTCTGTACCATTTTAGTTCTGTTATTCTTGTAATCCTAAACTTTGACTAACTTTGTACAGCACCAGGTACACTGATGGTACTTTATAATCAATCAATCAATCAATCAATCAATCAATCAATCAATCAATCAATCAATCAATCAATCAATCAATCAATCAATCAATCAATCAATCAATCAATCAATCAATCAATCAATCAATCAATCAATCAATCAATCAATCAATCAATCAATCAATCAATCAATCAATAATGGTATTAACAGCAACAACAATAACAATACCATCTAGAATTCTAGAAATCAGACTTCTAAATCATGCCACTCTTAACCACTCTATTGACCGTACAGAAGTTAGATTACAGGAGTGGGTTAGAGTTGCAAGATCTTTCCCATTGTCCCTGCATTTATGGCCATTCTCAGTTTGAGCAAAATGCCAGCAGAGAACAATAATTTGACATGCTCATGTTAACCTTTTTTTTTTTGTTACTTTATTTATTGTTGTTCACTTATTTATTCTTGCATAGTTCATAGCCTTTGGTTTGCAGCCTGTAGCGAAATCTCTATTCTCACTTCATAGCAACATAAAAACCACACAAGTCTGGATGCCCATATGCATGCTTCTTCCACTGGCTATCATAATGCTGTGATACTGACTAGGGTGTGCATGAATGCAATTTTCAATATTCAAAAATCTGAATGTATCCGAATAACAAAAAAACGAATGTCCAGAAATTTGATTCAATACGAATACATTTGTATATTTGCATGAATAATTCAGACATTCGTATCTGTACAAGTACATACACATCTTATACGTACCTGTACGCATCCATACTCATCCTATATGCATATAGATGCATAAGGGAGCATATAGGATTCGTATGGGTGTGAGATGCGTGTGTACCTGTACAGATAGGAATGTCCAAATTATTTTAACGAAGAACTTGAGATATTCGTATTTGTTCACATACAGAAATCTGAATGTCTAGACATTTGATTCATATACAAATGTCCAAATTCATCCAAGTTTGTACAAATAACAAATATTTTTCAATATATGTGCACATCCCTAATGTTTACAAGAGGAGGATCTACCTTTAAGTATGTGATGAAACATGGAAAGCACTTCCTAAGTCCTTTGTTATGATGGTTGAAGATCAGAGGAGGAATGATCCAAACAAAGGTGGTGGGGAGAACCGTCTTCAAATCCTGAGTGTGCCCCAGATAATTTCAAGACCAAATAGAGTCTCCACTCTTGCATGTACTTTGCTTAATGACGATCCTTACTCATTTACATAGATGTTAGTTTTACCTCCATGTTCTGATTATCTGACATAAAATTTTGGAGAAGGCAGTTGACCCACTTATCCATGTACACCTGACCTACTAGAGAATTCCTTTCCCTACCACTTTGGCTTACACTGTTTTGCTCAGTGCTAGATAATAAAGATGTAGCTATGCTTTTTGTGTGAAGCAACTGAGAAAATCATTCATAAAAGGTTTACTTGACTGAAGGAAGCAGCCTTTTCATCTCAGGCCTGACTGATATTCTCTGTCTGTTTGCAACCTGATATCTCACTTGGATGTTGAGATGGCAGTTTTATGAGTGGATTCTGCTGTGAAATGTTTAGGTATGGAATGCTCCTATTCAAAGTTCATCGATATACCCCCTCTACCCCTGTTGCCTACATTTCTCCCATATAACACCTAAAGGCTTCATCCTGATGCCTGGCAAGAAGAATACATTAGAAGAGAGGGGCCCCAGCCTGGCCTCCCTGTAGATTGGTGTACAGTGCAGACAGCACATTTTTTCAGAGGTAGCAGCTGAAAGATTTCCAAATTCCCCAGCTATCTATCGGACTTGAAATGGCTTCAAAAATCAGCCATTTGGGGTCTAATGTATAATCAGTCCAGGCAGAAACCATCCTCTGTAATTTGCCTCCACTACCACTTGTCACTACCACGGCAGGAGGAGAGGCAAATAAGGGCACGCTCCATCACTGGAGTAGTTTGCCATGCTCTAAAGTCACATTTCACACATGCTGAGGTAGCGGTAGCTGGTAGGCCAAGTGTTCATGGGAACATTTGTCTCACAGAACCCAAGCAAACTCCAGGCGTGCCCTCCAATTTTTCATCTCAATGCAGCAAAAGCATTCTGTGGTATGTTAGGTCTTAATTGTATGGGGGATTTGTTAGAATTGTTTTCAATTGTTACTGGTGGTGGAGGAGGAAAGAGGTGAGTCTGCAGATTTTAAGGCTTCCCAAGCTTGTCTGAACCATCCATCAACACAAGGGAAATATCATTTGGGGTATACTTTATAAAGGCATGGGGTCGTAAAATGAATTTACTACCCTTATTACTCTACAGAACACAATTGTTTGAATATTAGATGAGTCCTGACAGCTTGTTTAAAGCCCCAGGAAGGAGGTGCATGTATAAATTGTCTTACTTGGATTAATTTACACATATCTCTATTTCAAATTTTACCTCCTGATTGCCTCTCTGCCCCCCAAAATAAATCTCTGAGGAATAATGCAGTTATAAAGTGTGGTGAAGGAGATGTCTCTGGACTCTGGTGCAATGTAATACACAGTATTAGCAATAGAAGGTTCACTACATTGCCCCTAAATATTCTGCCTTCTCACATCTAGTTAGAAGAAAAAACCCTGAACAGAAGAGCATACCTTATCATAGCTATTAAAAATAAAACACAACAAAACTGGATGAAATGGCTCTATTTGTTCACCAGCCTAGTTCCTATATCTTTCTCCAGTGTGGAACAGAATCAAAACTATAAGCCAAGGTGTCCCTTGGCAATCAGTCAGTACTGTTCACCAGCCTCCCAACCGGATTGGATCCGACCCCTGTCCAAGCCATTTGAGCCTGCACCAGATGATGTGGCTTGTCACATTAAACTAGGTTAGCATTTCTGGAACTGTATATGGAAGGAAAAGGAAGAGCAGTTAGTCCAGCAGACATTGGAAGGAACAGGGGGAAGGGGGAGCAGCCATAAGTGGTACGGCTGAAACTTAGACATGATGTTTTGTTCTTCCATATTCATTTTGGGATGCTTAAATGGAGGAATATATTAAGATGTTTCATTCAAATCTTCTAGAGAGTTGAAAGCAAATGTGCAATGTAGAAACTTTAAAGACAAGAAGAAGAAGAAGAAGAAGAAGAAGAAGAAGAAGAAGAAGAAGAAGAAGAAGAAGAAGAAGAAGAAGAAGAAGAAGAGTTGGCTTTTCTACCCAGCTTTTCTCACCCATTTAAGGGGACTCAAAGAGGCTGACAAAGCTTTCTGTTCTTCTGCCCACAACAGAACACTCTGTGAGGTAGGTGGGGCTGTGAGAGCTCAGCAGAGATCTGTGACTCGCCCAAGGTCACTCAGCTGGTTTCGTGGAGGTGTGCAGAATCAAACCCAGTATGCCCAGATAAGAGTCCGGCTCCCTAGCCACTAGACCAAACTGGCTTTGATGCTTTGATTATTCAAATTAGATTGCTATTGTCTGTCCACTGCATCCTGAAGTCTGCCCCCACTAGTACCTGTTTGTTCCATGACATTACCTATCTAAAATACTACTTAATTCTGAGGTAGTACTTTGGATTTTGCACAGGTTAACCATCTCTGAGCGCTGGTAACTAGAAAGACAAAAGAGGACCTAGGCTCTCAATTCCTGTATTTAGGTATGTATTGCCTTCATGGTTCACCTCTCACTGACCATTTCCAGTCCCCAAAATGCCACAGAACCAGCAGGTTTAGAGGAGAAAGCCCAGCCCTCAGTGCTTCCTATAATTACATTTCCATAAGTGATCTGTGGCATTCTAAAATGAGTTTTCATTGCACCTTCATACATGTATTAATTTTAGTTTAAAATGTTTAAATCTCATTACTGCAGAAAGCTCTTTTTTAAAAAAATACTAATGAAAATAATTAGGTAAAGAAACGGAGAAAAATAAGATGACAAAACATCTCTCTAAATATACATCCATCAGCAATAGTGTCAGTGAAGCTGAGTGGTGCAAGAAATTAGGAGAAAGGAAGCATGAGTTTAGATACATGTCAGAAGAGGTGTGGGAATCCTGCTATAATTGGTATCCCTCCAACTGAGTGGGAAAGGCATCAGGGGTCAAAATAGCCACATATTAGCAACTGGGTTATTTTCTGGGTGGCACATAATGCATTGGGAAATCACCCATGGCACCACTATCCATCCACAGGGTGGCAGTGTGGGTGAATGGGGCTGACGAAAGTGTTGTGGAGAGGTTTTGTTGTTTAACCACAAAAAAAGGTGAGATGTGAGGGGCATTTCTGAGGCAAGCGATGTGCCAGATGGGAGTATAGGCATATGGATGTGACACCCATTAGTCTCTTTACAGGTGTCTTATTATACTGTACAAATGCAGCCACCTTTTCAAAAAATGTGCTCCTGGTATTCTAACAATATTTTAATATCAAATCAAGGTGTTGTTGAATGAATACTTTTCATCTAACAGTAGTCTATGGATTTAATTTAGGTCCTGGAAGGTTCCTCAACACAGACACACACCTAGAATGGTGCTGTAGTATTCAGTGTTACTGTATTTTGTTTTGTTTTGTTTGTTGAGAAATCAGGCCCCTACACAGGGAACTGACTGATTTATTTGTTTGGGCTTTTAAAATTATTATTTGTACATCTATGTCACTTTTCAAACAGAAATATAGAAATATAAATAATAAATTCAAAATGCTCATGCGAATAAGGAAGTAAGGTTTGTCCTAGATGTAATAAGAGGTTTTCTATCTATGAAACATTGGGGAAACTGTACAGTAGGAATGTGCACAAATATTTGTAACATTCGGTTTCCATATGAATTTGGACATTTATACACAAATTGAATGTTATGACATTCGTATATCAACATTCAAACGAATGTTTCCGGATATTTGTACAAATAGTTCGGACATTCTTTAAACTGGAGAGATGGAAAGCGGCTGCGCCACACATCTGCAACAGATCTAGATTGCATTCAACATGGATTGAAAGCAGATTAAAAGTGGATTCAAGTCAGATTTGTTATGGGATGTATATCAGATACGTATTAATTCATATTGGATACATACTTGTTCGTATTGGATATCTGTACGAATTCATATGAACACATTCATATTTAATCCCACTGCATTTGAATGAATAGGGATTTTCTAACGTTCAGTTTGTTATTAATTGAATGTCAAAAGACTCATTCATGCACATTACTGCTATATAGGCTTTTCAAAAACATCTGATTAGCTTCCATACTATATAATATATAATGCAAGGGCATCCAAGGACACAAAGCCATTTTATGATTTTTCCCTCAGTATGAAACCTCTAAGAGGCAAATGAGTACAATGTTCTGTATGATTATGATCCTATAATATCTTAGAGCCAAATGCAGAGGGAAGATTTCTATGCAGAACGTAGACATTATCTCTTCCCTCACCTATATTAGTTAAAAATGTTACCTTTGGAAATTCAGATATGTTTGGCATGAAAGCTGGGGGAAGGGCTGGATGATAAGCTCTAGCTTTGGTCCTTTGCCATCAGAACAGATGGGCACAAAATATGACTAGCCAAAATATCCTATATGTGCACTAACTGTGAAAGTTTAGGGCACTGTTCCCAGCTTGTATTGCCATATGGTACAGCCTCAACTGTCACTGTGTACAGTTAAAAGAGCTATACTGGACTTTAAAAAAAACTCATTTAGATGATGATGTAGATAGATAGATAGATAGATAGATAGATAGATAGATAGATAGATAGATAGATAGATAGATAGATAGATAGATAGATAGATAGATAGATAGATAGATAGATAGATAGATAGATAGATAGATAGATAGATAGATAGATAGTATGCACTGGAGGATGCCTGAAGCCAAACTAGATGGTAGATGCCCTGGGCATTTGACTTTCATGCCCTTGGGACTTCCTCAGGGGACCTGCCACCAAAGGTGTGAACGCACACCCTGATGATACAAATCATCTAATCTGATAGCAGAATAGACTGTATCATGTGGCAGCAACTTAACTCCCCATGGTTAGCAGATTTTTGGCGGACAAAGCTTGAGTGAGCATAGGTAAGGACTGCAGTTGTCTTCCTAACAAGACATTTAAAGTTCTTAGAAGTATATAGTTCTCTTGGAAAGTTCCATGGCAGATCTCAGCTCCAAGGGTTCTTCATGCACCACTGAGATTAGAGCTATGGAATTCACAGCAGTGATCTTCATGGCAGCAGGGAGGTTGATGACAGCCACCAAGGAAACCTGTTAAGTCACCTTGGATGGACGCAGATGTGGCAGAGCTGCAACCACAAATAGAGAGGCACATTATAACCTCTGTAAGATGCTCATACAACCTCCATGAGCCCTTCTGGTGTCGTGAGGGTCAAAATCATACAGACCACAAGAATTAACAGTTTGCAGTCAACAGTGAATTCTAAAGTTGAGGATTTGGGGATGCATTTTTCAAAGCCCAGCCATAAATATATGTTGCCTTGACATTTTGAAAAGACGAGACATTTATTGTCTCTCAACTTTGAGCACTGAGTAGAGTTTTGACCCCAGTCTGAAAAATCTTAAAAGGGGGGGGGTTGATTGGAAGAGGAGAGGCAAGTAAAAACACAGCTAAACTTTTATGATTCTAATTCCAGGCGCTGGCCTATGTTTTGCCACATTGTCTCTTTTATTATAGCTTTCTTCCTCCTTCTACTCAAAGATGAAGGAAAACATAATAGGCGCTTTCTTCAGGAAATAGATACAATCTTCAAATGTTCTCTCTTAAAGACAGATTAATGAATGGATGCTTGTTTTAATTCCTCTTAAATTTCATTGAGCTATGTTGCTTTGTAAAGAAATGCTACTGTACGCAGGCAAAACAGGAATGGCGTTTCAGCACAGCTCTCCATGTCCATTGCTATTCATTTGGTAATTACTGCTAGCACAGGTCTGTTTCCACTTTGCATACATGTTTATAACATTCAGCCAGCATTTTATGGGGTGTTTAGTTTCTACACAGGCAGAAGTTTTAACCCTTTAAGGAGAAATAAACTGTGGTTTATTAAATACTGGACAAATTATTAGCATAGCTCAGGCTAAGTTTGTGATCAAAGTCTGCTAGGCCCCAACATTAAGGCCATTGCAATGTTAATTTTCCTACCAATTGGAAAAGAAAATGACGGAAAAGACCCATATTTTGAAGCAAACTTCCAATTAAGTGTTTTTCTTAATAAGCTATCCTCTTCTAAAGGAGCTCTTGGAATCACTGTCTACAAGCATTCACCTCCTGTGCTGCTTATCTTGTTGGGTCTCATTTCATACACAAACCCTTAGTAACCATTTCCAGGACAAAATTGGCCTACCATCCCACCAATCTCTCCCTCATGGGGCAACTCATAGCACTGCTGGTGAAAATGCAGTGACTTAGCCCCTTGAAGAAAGTGCCCCTGGAGGTATGGAGTGAAGAATCAGTGCATAAAAGTAGGTGCAAAAATTGTGCTATGACTTTTCCAGGTTCCTAGTGAAGGAAACTGATATTTTGAAATGGAATTCAGCTCTGAGTTGCATTTTAACCCAATGAAGTAGTAGTATGTAATTACAGCACTGCCTTTTATTCTTTTACCCTGCCACCACAGCTGAAGTGAGGACTTACTTTAATGTAATTCTTTATTTTAAATGGCTGACTTCCATTACAATGTCTTATGCTTTTAGAAATATTTCTGGGCAGAAAACACTGAAAATGGGGAATGAAAGTTCCACAGTGTTGAACCTGCTTCCTTTTCCACAGCACGTGACTCAGCCCTTGTAGTGGCAGGAACCACCATGGTGCAGATCCTACTTTCTTGGTGTATAGAACACTAAGACTCTATTGTACATTTCAGCTGCTACTTTTCCACATACGTAATACATATGCATTTGAACAGGTATAATGATACTTGAAGCTAATTTTCAGAAACATGGCCTTGACATAAAGGGTTTTTACTTTTTAAAAAAATCTTGGAAATAAAGTTCTGACTATTCAGTTTGTGCAGACTAAAATTCGCAGCAAGAGTTTTAATTTGGACTCCCAAGCCTCAAAGTTGCTGCCGTCTTGTATTTTTCCTCAATTGGTGTCATTCTGTAGAATCCTGGAAGGCTTCTCCTATCTTCTCTCGTAAAACAAAAGGACAAGATTATTTCGGACCCTGAACTTTTTAACCACTCATGGAATAAACAGAATTTATTTTCTCTGGACACATTTCTTCAGGCTTTTTGGCTGGTCAAGACTAAAGTGTTGCGCCTGCCTAATCATCTGTGTGATTCCTATGTAATCATCTTGGAAGGTTAATGGGGTCAGGCTTGGTTAATGCCAGATGGAAAACTGTCTGAGATGCAGGGTAGACTAAGGCTGTCTCCATATAGTACAAGGATATGCTAGCTCTTGAATGGCAATGTTTCTCTACAGCTTGGGATGCCAGAATCAGTCCATGAATTCTGTTCCTTAGCTCATCTGCTTTCTTTTTCTATGAACATGGTGAGTTCCTCAAAGTTGAATCCAATACTATGCCAGCCACCCAACTGTCCTGCAGCATGCCAGAATGCTAGATATATTGTGTGATTTCATTCTTTATTTTGAATATGAATTTTGAAGACAATACATTGACAGATCCCCAACTCCGCATCAGGGCTGTCTGCTGGTCTCACTGGAATGTTGACAACCTGCTGTCTTTTTTAGCACAGCTGGCAAACTCTGTGAGCAGTATAAGATGATCCCAAAAAAGCAATATCAAACCACTCCCATATAGTTGCAAAGAAAACTGCAATTATTTGTCCATGCATTATATTATATGCCTACATTATACAGATTTGTTTTAGCATCTGGTTAAAACACCCTTCTTTACCCAGGCCTTTGATGTTTTAGCTTCCTCTGGGTATTATCCTGCCAAGAAGGGAGGGACAGTTATATTTTAAATATGTTTCAGAACATACACAAGAATGGCCCTGCTGGATTGAGCCATCACCCATCTAGTCCAGCATCCTGTCTCACACAGTGTCCCACCAATTACTTATGAGCATCTCAAGCAGAAGACAAAGGCAAAACCTTGATTGCCCGAAAATGTGATCCATGAGATATAAATAAATAATTAAATAGAAAGAAAGAAAGAAAGCTTGACTCTATGGCACCTTCACCTATACAATTCTCAGTCTTCTACAGAGGCCAATGTTGCATTTTCTCTTGATCTTCAAGGCATCTGGGTGTATGCTCACAGACTTGTTCAGAATCAAGGCTTTTATAGCAAAATCCTGCCTCTTACGAAATGCAAATACCCCCATGCTGCAAAAAAAGCAAACACCATCCTAGGATGTATCAAGAGGAGCAATGATTCCTCTTCACTCTACCTTGGTCAAACCTCATCTAGAGTACCGTGTCCAGTTCTGGGCATCCCAATTTTAAAAAGACATTGACAAACTAGAGCAAGTCCAAATGAGGGCTACCAAAGAGGCTAGTTGTCTGGAAAGCATGTCCTACAAGGAAAAGTTGAAGGATCTAGGAATGTTTAGCCTGCAGAAGAGAAGACTGAGAGAAGACACGATCATGGTCTTCAAGTTTCTAAAGGGCTGTCACAGTGCAGAGGGATTGTCCCTATTCTCACTTACACAAGATGGGAGGACTAGAAACAATAGTATGAAACTTCAAGGGAGTAAATACAATTTAGATATTAGGAAAAACTTCCTGACAGTGAGGGCAAACAGTCAATGGAATAGGTGGCCACAGGAGGTAGTGAGCAATCCTTCACTGGAGGTCTTCAAGAAGAGGCTGGACCTACATCTGTCTGGGATAGTTTAGGAGATATTGCATTGAGCAGGGGGTTGGACTTGATGACCCAACTCTATGATTCTATGATTCTAAGTACTTAATTTCACTGTAAGAGCTGACACAAAGGAGGCAAATCATCTCTAATGTAAGGCAAAGGATTTTTGATGTCTACATGAATCGTCAGGTTATTGACCCCCTTCCAACAAGCAATTTGGATGACACAACTGAGGTTTGCTAATCAATATAATTGCATGTTTCTGCCTCCTTTCCATTGCTGTTCTATGGGCTACTTTATTCTTGAGGAATATATTTCAAGTGACAGAACAAGTATGTTTCCTGCATCTTCTACATTCTACATCTGGAACAGTAAACAGACAAAACTCTTCATCCAATTTGGTGTCCCTTAAAATTTTTGTGCCCTATATGATCAGCATTATAGTTCATTATAAGCCCAAGGTAATGGTCTTTCTCCCTTCTGGGCTGTTTGCCATTTAATGTAGATTACCAGACGGGGCATAAGATCAAAATACCTTTTCTAAAGGTGTTTTTAACAAAGTGAGCTTGAAACACATTTTGTCAGTTCAGGTATAATGGTAAGCTGTGATTTTCTGTAAATCAGGAAGAGAGTGAAGGAGCCTGTAAGATTCAGAACTGTTGAAAACTCATTCACAGAGTGCCAAACTCAAACTCACAGTGTCAAGATCAAATGGACCCATCCATTTACTGGATATAGAGAAAAAAGGGAACTCATGGGGGCTCATGTCAGTTTTAACAGGAAGGGGGAGATATGGTGATGGAAGCATTTAGAGAAAGGGTGTTAGACATGTTAAAGCTATCACTCCTGCCATTCTGTCTCCCAACCTTCAGAATGCAGGGATGCTTGTCTGTCAGCTTCCTTACTGGCATGATGGTGCTATTGTTAAATGCCAGGCCAATTCAAAACAAGTCATCTGTCATCCATGACTTGATTATGGATGAAAGGATTGTCCTGCTATGTATTACAGAGACCTGAGTTGGTGAGTAGAGAAACTCACAACTTACTCAGATCTGCCCCAGCATACTTGGTGCAGCACAATTCAGGAGTCACCATAGCCAGTAAAGAATGTATCTCTCACACTGATGCCCTAATCTGTTCTATGACTTGGGTAGAAGATCTGCACTGCCTGCCCATTTGTTTCTAAGCCCATGTGACAGAGCCAGGAGGTCCTTTAAGACTGTCTGGTTGCTGCACCTTCGAGGTTTTAGATGTATAAAAGTTTTTCCCATGTGCAAGAAAAATAGTGCCACGTGAAATAGAATCTATACAAACAAAGGAAGGGAAGTTATCAATTTGGGGAATTAAATGTTCTGATGTAGTTCAAAATTATAAGAACCTATTTTAAATACATTTCCACCCTCACGGCTGTCATTTGTAATTAAATGCATTTCCAAAACTCTTTTAAAGGGGAGTCTCTGGTGCATAAACGTAGACATGGTAGTGAGAGCTTAGAGGCTCTGTGATTAATTATATGATATGTATGGATGCTATCTCAAGCAGCACTGGAAATATGAGAGACCGTAAGCTGCAGTTTACAATAGGAAGTGTGTGATCCTACCCTTTTAAGTCTTGATTAAAGGAAAAATTAATTGCATAAATTGCAGGTTTTCATTTTTAAAAAAAATTTCTCAAGTTTTGCAAAATCCATCATGCAACTAAGGTGATTTATGATTAAGGAGACATCCGTGTATTTTGGGTTAACTGAAGTATCTCTGGGTGCTTAAGTTCTGTGACATTTATTTGACATCACTTCCTTTTTAGTGATGGTTGGATGACCACTTCCCTGCTGCATCATTACGGCTGCCAAATGCACATTTTCCTCAAGCTGCAATGAAACTAGACACTCCATTTTTATTTATTTATTCATTTAATGGAACTATAAATAAATAGTACCTGTACACAAAGTACCTGCATACTATCACATTCAGGTTAACAAAATTGTATTTTCAAGTAACAGCACTATAACAGGACTAGGGATATTAATAAATAATTGAAATATTCATTATTCAAACAATTTCATATGAATTTGGACATTCATAGACAAATTGAATGTCCAGACATTTGTATTTTAGTATTCATATGAATACAAATATTTTGAGTTGTTCATATGAATCATTTGGACATTTGTACATGTAGGGATATGTACGCATCATGTACATATGCATCTTGTGTGTATCCAACTAGTTTTAATTAGCACAGATGCCTATCTATAAGATCAAGTTCATCAGAGTAGGAAGAAGGTAGATCCTGGTAGATCTTTTAAAATCTCATTTGTTTAACAGGAACAAGAGAAGCCTTGTTCCTCTCTTTAACCCTCATTGGTAGGAAACTTTGCCCCCTAGACAAGTGAAAGTAGTGACGTATCTGCAGCTCAAAAAATGTGATTACTACAATTTTATGATTTTACCGTTTTAGACACCCTCTCAGGGGAAAATCAGGAAGAAATCACAAGAGATATCACCACGGGATCAAAAATATGTTACTGGTTATTTATTCTTGTATATGGAAATAAGTGATATATATGTTGTTATTATTTGTTTGACAAAATAAAAAAGTACTTCAATAAAAAAATAAGTGGCACACAAAACTACTCTATAAATTGCATTTTTTTTAACCGTACAAATAAATGTTAAATTGCATTCTTGACAACTTAGGAGTTTGCCAAGACCAAGCTTTTCTATATGGTAGGGCAGGGTGCTTAACCTAAGTTGAATGGTGTATTGAGACAGTCTTTGCATCTAATTCTGGCAGGATTCAAATGATGCTTTTATAGTGTGCAAGCATGCCATAAGAGGGCAGTGTCAGTGTGGGACTGGGCCATGGGCCTACAGTAATCCTGCTTTCTTGCCATCATTAGGCGAAGACTGGCCTCCTCATTAGTCATCAAGTGTTCAGTTTGGAAGCAATCAATGGGTGCTTTTCCACTGTCACTAGAAGTTAAGTACCCATTAATGGGTACAAAAATGCCATTACGTACCCATTAATGGGTACTTAATGGGTACTTCTAGTGACAATGGAAAAACACCCAATAGCTCCATCCATATTACCCTCCTTATGCCTGAATGGAACCTATTTACTCATAAGTCATAGTAGGGATGGGAGAACAGCTGGGAAGCTCATCAGATTTGATGGCAGCATTATCAGCTTCCCAGATTATTTTTGCCTGTTGCACCTCCTCAGAGATGTCATCACAGCCTAATTCCAGTATCTAGATGTACTTAGATGCTACCTCCCTGAGGCTAGGGATTCAGGCACAGCTGCAAAATGGGGAGGGGGGAGAATGTGATGTATGAATCAATAGATCAAAATACTTGACAACTGCAGAGAGATCCTAGTTCAGTTCAATCTGGATGAAAAGAATCAAAATACATTTGTTCTTTTTCTTTTTGTAAAATAAAGGACAAAATCCTTGACGTGTCTCTGCAACTGCAGAGAAACCAATTGACTTCACACTGGTTTAAAAGAAGTATCAAAGTGATGAATGGTCACATACAAGTGGTTACTCGGCGATGCAGGCAGATAAATGCACAATCCTATTCTCACCATTTCATATTCCCTTCAGTGACCTGACTTAGCTGAATTAAATACGTCCAAACTACTAGAAGCTTCTAGTATTCTTATCACCTAACTAGCTGGCACATTGGTTCTGTTCAGTAATAGCCATCCAAAAGTGTATGGAAGTCTTGTCCTCAGATTAGTTGAGTTTCTTTAAAATCCAAAGCATGCTACAAAACCCTCTTTAATCTGATATTCTTTGCTGAGACATTGGGCCTGTTCGCACTTGGCCCTTTTCTGCAGTATATCTCAGGATAGGGATGTGTGGCCCACATGCTAATGCAGACTTTGGTAGGCCTCACTTGGGGCCTGCTGTAGCCTGCACTAGCATGTGGACAGCAAGCCCCTGTTTCAGGATATATTCCAGAATAAAGCCAAGTGTGAATAGGCCCAAAAAATGATTTTGCCAAGAATTTTGTACTTTAAGGAGCCCTGATGAATCTATGGACAGTTCTGCACTGGCTGGCATACTTGACCAGCAAGTGTACCAGATAAGAATGTGCAAGAATATTCAAAACATTCCAAATTTGATTGATTCCGCTCAAATTCGACATTCAAATTTGAATTCAATGTCTATACTTTCTTTTTTTAACATTCAAATGGATTCAAATGTTTTGAATCGTTCATATGAATTATTCAGACATTCATATGTGCATGGATATGTGCGCATTACAGGATGAAAACGGAATGCATATGGGATAAAAACCGGATGCGTACAGATGCGTATGGACACATACGAATGTTGTTGACATTCGTATCATCAAATATGAATAAAATGTTTGTATGAATAGATACAAATGTATTCCAATCGCTTTGCATTTGATTACATTCATTTTTTTCTCTATTTGTACGAATTCGGACATTAGAATATTAGATTCAAATCAAACGTCAAAAATTGCATTCATGCACACCACTAGTAACAGAAGCCCCTCTTCTGCACATTGGTGCACTCTAAGGGAGGCCCTTTTAGATTGTACCGACATGTGGAAGGGAAGCCCCTAGTACACTTTCTTGTCTGATGTGTCAGCAACTGCAAAACTGTCATATATGTGGCACCTCCACAGGCACTGATCACTACTGATTGTGACTGCAGTTAACATGCCCATTTTTGTTGTGCTAGCAGTGGCTTCTGGGATGTCTAATGAAGCTTTTGAATAACAAATCCCCACAGTTCTTCTCATCTTGGTAACTGCTAGGGATGTGCACGAATATTAGAAACATTCGATATTCCTACGAATTTGGTGAATTTGGACATTCATATATAAATCTAACATTAACAACATTTGTATATTGACATGGGGTGGGTGGGAAAGCAGCTGTGCCAGTCACATCTGCAATGGAACCAGAGTGCATTCAACATGGGTTGAGAGCAGATTCAAAGTGGATTCAGGGTGGATTTGATGCTTTCAGAGCAGATATGTTATGGGATACAAATCGGAAACATATGGGATAAGTATCAGATACATATGCATTCGTATCAGATACTCTTTTGTATTGAATAGAATCCTACCACATTTAAAGGGGATCCATTTGAACAAATACAAATTTTCTTACATTTGATTCATAAGAATCTGAGGAGATTCTACTGATCTAATGGATCAGTTCTTATTTGGTGCAAGGTGGATTGCTGTATTTCCATGCTTTTTATTTTACTACTGGGACTGGGTTTCTTTGAACAGGATGTCTCCAAGTTCTCACAACTATGTTCATTGTGCATGTCCAGATGCATCCATAGAGGCAATTTAGTTCACACTACACCCATTTCCCAGATGACTCAGTCTGTGGGTATGATTGGGGGTGCAATTTGCCCATCTCAGCTAAAGCAACTCT
>MTQE01001134.1:13690714-13714740 GCA_014337955.1 Aspidoscelis marmoratus | reverse complement strand
ATGGGTGGGTGGGTGGGTGGGTGGGTGGGTGGGTGAATGAACGAACAAATGAATGAAGATCATACAATAAAAGGTTTGCATATAGGAACCCTAAGTCCATTCAGCTCAGGCTATAACCTCCTAAAGCATAAAGCCTCCCCAAAGGAAAGCAACAGCATTCCGGGTCTCATGAAAATGGGGACTCCATTTGGAAATGATAGGAACTCAGTTTGGCTAGAGTTTATGGAGGAGGAGAGGGAGAGGAGGAGAAGGACGTGGGGAGAGGGAGGGAATAAATAGGAGAACTTTCCATTCTTCTTCACTACCAAGTTTTAAAATCAGTTTCAGTGTTAAAAGGTATTTTCTGACTGATAGGCTTCGTATGCCTGCTCCTTATGGGCTCTCTCTTTATCCACCCACACAAAGGTTCAGGAAGGCATATGTTAGTTGACTGCAGCTGAATGCTGAAGCTGCTTTTCTGGAAAAGTGAACAGAAACAGTGGGACGGTCAACTTCATTATCCATATGGAACTGGGAGTATTTTGCTGGAGTGGCAGAGAGTACAGTAATCAGAACTGGCACTGGTAAAGAGAAACTTGTCTAGAGATGGAAAATGAAGAGTGCGTCAGATGAAGTGCGGACAGAGCAACGGGAATTACTGTATGAGCTCTTCTCATCATTTTGTTCTTATAGCACTCTAAGGAGCACTTAGTGTGAAGTGGGTGCTGCCAAGGTATAGGAATGTGTGTATCCTGCATCCTGGAAGTGCACAGGTATGTAGCCTCTGCACTGCCAAATTGATCCCACAGCGTGATTAAGGCACGACACATCGGCTAGACGAGACAGCATCCATGCTTTGGAAAATGTTTATCCTACAAGCAAGAACTGAAAAGTAAGAAAGAAGTCATCTGTCTGTTTTCTGCAGCCATGTGCTCCACCAGTAGGTATAAGAACTTTGACTGCTTTGGGCTGGTGCTGAAGGAGAGGAAATGATTGGCCTAGATGTTATTTTATATTTTATCTTATATTTATATTCATATTTATATCCTGCCATAGACCCACTAGTTTGGTCTGGAGGTTAGGGAGCCAGACTCTTACCTGGGAATACCGGGTTTGATTCCGCCCTCCCCCACGAAGCCAGCTGGGTGACCTTGGGCTAGACACAGCTTTCCTCTGAGCCCTCATAGCCCCACCTACCTCACAGGGTGTCTGTTTTGGGGAGAAGAATAAAAAAGCTTTGTCAGCCGCTTTGAGTCCCCTTAAATGGGTGAGAAAAGCGGGGTAGAAAAGCCAACTCTTCTTCTATACCCAAAGGTCTCAGGTTGGGTAACAACATTTAAAATCCAATACATTAAAACAGTAAACAATCTATATTACAACAATAATACCTACAAATAACTACCAGTGGCTACACGTGGGAATGGAAAAAAGCCTCCATTTAGCTGAACGCCAGGACAAAGAGGTATGTCTTCACTGCCTTCCTGAACATGTACAGCCAGGGAGCCTGACACACCTTAACATGCATGTGGTGCATGTTATATTTATTTTATGGAATGCTTCTTTCTGTATGAAGCTGATAGTAATATGTTGCAGTGATGTAGATGCCTTAAAGCTCTTCTTTTAAAAAAAGGTAATATCTTAGTGAATTCTGCCATTCTGCATGAATGTAAAAGTGAGGAGGGTTAAGGGAATGCAGGCAAGTCAAACCTCTATTTCTTCTGCATATTCTGGTTCTTCACATATCCCCACTGTATGTGCTAACACTGGAAATAGAATGTAAAGCACTTCCGGACACATTTATTCTGGATTATCCATGTTTTATTTCAAATTATCCTAATAATGCTGATTAAGTAAGTGCTGTCTGGATAAAGCTTCATCCAGACAGCACTTACTTTATCTGCATTATTTGGATAATCTGGAATAAAACACATTCAGATGTATTTTATTCCAGATTATCTATGCTTTGTTTCAGACGATTCAAATAATGTGGATTTAGTAAGAGATCTGCAATCATCAGTTTCCATGATTGGTGAAAGAATTATATAAATGTAAAAAAAGGGGGGGAGAGAGGAATATATTATTTTAAAAAAACTGTGGAAGAAATAGATCCTTAAACAAATGGGAAAACATGAACAGGTTGAATAACAGGAATAGACATCTTTTGTATTTTAGTCCCTTTTAAGGTGGGAAGGAGAAACAATCAAATCAGCATCTTTGAGCTGATCCAGACACAAGGACAAGATAGCTTCCTTCGTCCATTTCACGGTTTTGAATGTGTAGCCTGGTTTGCCTCAGACGGGCATAGTGGTTTATGAGGAAACTACACTACATGTGTAGTGACTTCCTTCCTGCCCATCTTCCTGTTTTTGTCAGGGATGTGGCAAAAAGCTTTGGCACCTTTGCAATTCAATCAAATTGCAAAGGTCCAAGGTTTCCCACGTGAAGGCAAAGGGCCCTATTTTTGTAGGCCAATCTTTCCACGTGGAAATGAAGCTATTGGCCTTTTGGTGGGAATGTTTGTTAAATATGGCCACCTGATGCTTTCTTGGGTGACTGGGAAGGTTTCCCATGCTGGAGGCCTGGCCAGAAGCAGGCCAGGTGGGCAGGTGGGCAGGGATTCCCTCTGTGCTGCCTTCTCTCCCATCTGGCTGCTGGAGCTGAGAGCAGGCAGGGGGAATCCCCATTCACCTGCCTCACCTCCCGCCTGGCTTCTAGCTCCAGCAGCTCAATGGGAGGTGAGGTGGCATGTGGGAATCCACCTGCCCCATAACACCTTGCCTCCCTTCCAGAAAAGCAGCACTGATATTCAGGAGGCAGCACTGCCTGAGAAAGTGGCCAGAGCTGGCTGCTTCTCCAGAAGGGCCTAAGGTCCTCTTTGCCCTGAGTCTTAATCAAAGGTTTGGGGCAAAGGTGAGGCCTCCCTACATTCACCCTCCCACTGCATGAAGGTGAAAGATTTTCCCATTAGCTTTGATGTGAAATGAACTGGAAAAATAGCCTTTGTGCACACCCCTAGCTCTCGACTCTTCTCATCCTTTCTTCATATGATTAGGAGAGGCACAACAAGTTGGAATAACATTCTTTTAAACATGAAGGCCCATTTAGACCAGTAATGGAAGCCTTAAAGGAAAGCCACTTGAAAGAGCCAAAGGAAATAAAGCTGCTGCTAATAAATGCTGCCACTGTGCCCAAGCCTGTAATTCCTGTCTAATGTTGCTTTATCAAGAAAATAACACCTTCTGTGGTGTCACAAACAGTCAAGCAATACTGCTGTTCATGCATCACACATCACATTATAAGAGACACAGTTAATAAAGGCATACTTCAAGCTAATTTCATGAGACAAGTAGGCATTCTGAGAGAAGAAATGGATGAAATACTGGTTATGAGTTACAGTAGTCATTAATCTGACTTTGTCTTTTTTCTCTCTAAAATCCATCAGTCATGTTAAATGTCCCTGAGAAGTGGACTTGTAGTAGGCCTACGTTCATGAGTTTGCTACCTTTTTATATTTTTGGATCTCTCTCTCTATTTATCATCATCATCTGTCTATTTATTAATTGGGTCTATTAGTGGACCAGTATAGCCCTGGTCCAGAACATGGGAGGTATGGAAATGGCCTCCTGTGTTTGGTACTTCTAGGGGGTATCTTTCAGTTGTGTGCCATAGTGTACTATCAAAAAGCAGACTCATTCCTACCCCTCAACGGCAGGTGGAGATGCAGCTATGAAGCTCACACAAGCTCTGAGGCCATGATGAAGGCTGATCCAGGTCATCACTGATGATGCAGATAGTGATTGCGCCCGTGCCTTCCCATGGTCAGAATCAGTGGGGCTGGCTATTCCAGACCCACTAATTACTACTAACAGAAAGGGCCAAAGGTTTATCTTTGGCATACTTATCATACGGTCCTTGGACTAATCAATAAGTTCTTTGATTCTTTGATCTTTGGCATACAATGTCTTTAATAACATAGGACGAGCTTACTTAATAGATTTCTCTCAGTATAGACTTGGGAGATCATTAAGATCTTCAAATGGAGGCCATGCTGCAGTACCTCGAATTGTTGAATATCATGACTATCCACGGTTAGACTGTCTCGGAGTTATACCCACCCTCTGGAGTAGTCTTCCCTCCAATATTCATAAAGCACTTTCTTTCTTTCTTTCTTTCTTTCTTTCTTTCTTTCTTTCTTTCTTTCTTTCTTTCTTTCTTTCTTTCTTTCTTTCTTTCTTTCTTTCTTTCTTTCTTTCTTTCTTTCTTTCTTTCTTCCTTCCTTCCTTCCTTCCTTCCTTCCTTCCTTCCTTCCTTCCTTCCTTCCTTCCTTCCTTCCTTCCTTCCTTCCTTCCTTCCTTCCTTCCTTCCTTCCTTCTTCTCCTTCTTTTTCATCCTAATTGAAGACTTATCTCTTTACAAAAGGCTTTCCAGCATAAATGGCTGTTTTTAACTATCATCCTTGACTTTAACATAATTTCTATGATTTTAGTTTTTATTTTCCATATATGAACCAGTTAAAGGTTATATTTTAATGGAAAACAGTATACAGGTATTTTAGATAAATGGATAGATATACACAGAGAGGGATAGAGATAGGGATAACTCTCTAGATCCATAAATATACAGTATAGTTTATATATATGAATAGATGATAGATTGATAAGTGATGGAGGGAGATAGATAGATAGATAGATAGATAGATAGATAGATAGATAGATAGATAGATAGATAGATAGATAGATAGATAGATAGATAGATAGATAGATAGATAGATAGATAGATAGATAGATAGATAGATAGATAGATAGATAGATAGGGGATGGATGGGTGGATGGGTGGGTGGATGGGTGGGTGGATGGGTGGGTGGATGGGTGGGTGAATGGATGGATTTGTCTAAGGCACATCTGTCAGGAAGGGTCACAAAGAAAAGAATAAATACACATGAGCTCACTACACAATTAATTTTAGCGGTATCAAGTCACAGGCTAAGGGCATTGAACCCCCTTAATGCATCTCTTGTGCAATTATACCTGGAAAACTATGTTTAGCTGAAGAAACAGATAACAAAGTCTATAAATAGTTTCAGAGGTAAACACCAAGGAGTCACAGGAATTGCTCAAGCAAGTTAAACCAGTCTTATCTAGTCATTTAGAGGTAGGAGATATAAGAGACTACTAGAGAACAGTTACCGAAAAGTCACATCCTCATGATTTAGGATACTTCCAAATCACAACAGATTCTGTAAATCAAGATTGATGTCTTTTCTCCACTCCTCCCTCCCTTCTTTCCAATATGGAAATATTTCTGATTGTATATCCACATGGAAATTCTTGCCATGTAAGTTATTCCTCTTGACTGTATAATTACATTGTAGTTTGAGTGGTTGGCACCAGAATTCCAATAGATATATCCCATGGAATTGAACTTTCTATATTAACATAATAAGTAACCAGCTTGTTTCCTGCGTATGCCTACATTGGAACAATTTCCTGCAGAAGCGGGGTGGGGTCATCTGCATTCAGACAGCCTGTTCCATTCCACACCTTGACTGTTGCCTCTAAAGAGTCCTTGGAGAGACCATTGAGACTCCAAAGTTTGGGAACATTTTCTCCTACTCTTCAGAGCTTCTTGCTGGGCCATTTTACAAGTGAACCTACTTCCAGTGATTCTTCCTGGAGCAACGTCGAAAAAGAGTCCCTCAATGACTCTGTGGCTTGGTATACTAGCCCTGTGCTGGTTGTAGACCTCATCTTTGAGGCTTCCAGCTATATGAGCTAGGGCATCATTTTGAGCAGCCTAACCCAGCCAATGTGGATGCAGTATAGTGGAGTCAATATCTACCCTGGTTTGCACTTGCAGGTAGATGGCAGGTCCCTATTCTGCAACAATGTTGAAGGCAGAAGGAACTTTGGATGGCAAAGTGGAATACACAATTTCAACAAGATATTGGCATTAAAAAAATCAATCATTTTTGTAAATCAATAATGATAGAAGTAACAGCTGGAAAAAACAGACTGAATCCAGAAAGTAAATGGCTGCATCCAGATGCTGCTTACTTATTCCACTCTATCTGGATAACCTGGAATAAAACATGGATATTCCAGAATATTCATGCTTTACTCCAGAACACCCAAATACTGCAGAATAAGTAAGCAACATCTGGATAAAACCTTAGTGAGCCATAAACAAACAGGCTAAAAAACCACCACCTGTAGCACTGCTGTTAAGAAACAATTAACAGGAAAAAAATCCCATGGTTGAAAAACATGCTGCCTAAAACAGCACAGACCTATTGTCTAAAAGAGAGCTCCAACAACTACAGGAACACATACAAATGGTTTATTTTTTTTGGGGGGGGGATGAACAAGAAACTCAAGCAGGTCTTTTTGTTCAAGCAGGTCTTTTCACAAGACCAATGTGACTAAAAGGAAAAAAAAGTATATAAAAAAAGAAAAGTAAAAAAGAAATCCAAGAGTGGATGCTTGCTCTGAACACTGCCTACCTTTGCTTTTTTTTTCTCCCAGCAGGACATCCATATTGAGATTTGCAAGAAGATTTAGTTTGTATCTATGCAGAGCTATAGGGATGACCTTTTTTGCCCCCCCCCAGCAGAAGGGACTTAAATGTTTCTCTCCTCCTCAAACCAGCTAGTGTTGTTAATGTAGAGTGTCTAGTGATCATCATGACGTGAACATGGGATTTCCAACATTTGTGGCGCTTTTTACATTGATTCAGCTCTCAGTGGCCATTTTACCCGTTGAGCTGAATTGTAGAGGCTTCCTGTACCTGGCATAGCCAACTGACATGGAGGTTGAAAAACTGGCTGAAATACACAGGCATTGGCACACCTCCCAAGCTGAATTGGGCAATGGCTGTTTGAATGGCCTCCCAGGATGGCCAAGCCATGTCCATTTTGAATCCTCTTTCCAGCCAGCACTTGGCCACCCCTCTGGGCACACCACCTTAGGATAGCTTCTACTTGTGGACTGGACACTGTGCTTCCATGCAGGACCTCCTTCCTCTCTTATCTCACCTTCTCCTCTCTTTCTGTCTCACACACAAACGTGCAAACTCTCTATGCTTCCCTTCTCCCCAAATATTTTAAGGGTTGGGCCCAAACAGGATACTGTAGAAACTTTGTGATCCAGAATTTTCAGATCAGGACTTTATAGAAAGAAAGAAAGAAAGAAAGAAAGAAAGAAAGAAAGAAAGAAAGAAAGAAAGAAAGAAAGAAAGAAAGAGATGGCAGGAAATACATTCCATATGCTGGGATCTTTATAAAAAGTGGAGAGTAGGCTTTGTTGTGGTGACATCTGTGCTTTGTCTTTATAAATCAGAATATTTCCAACATGTTTCAGAATGATGAAGCCAAGACGAGTACTTGTGGTGTTGCATGTTGGCAAGGTGATTAGTTTAGGTTTCCTCATAAGAAGCACTGTCCCTCCACCAGCCATCCTTCATCTTGTGTGTACCTTAATACAGCCTTACAATACAAGAGCTGTTAAAAAGTAATTTCCATCATAAAGATAATCAAGAATCAGTCTGACCTTGTCCCCATGCAAGCCGTTTGGCACTGTTTGGGCTTGCATGGGCCGGGCGCGGGACAGAGAACGACTCTTGGGTGTCCCCATATCATTCCTGGCATTGCGGGACAGGTACACGAGTTGGGTGCAGATGGAGACATCCCCATGCGAACCGCGCCGAACCCTGGTATGGGGAAGCAGTGCCACCTCCTTTCTACCCCCCCCCGCTCATTGGAAGCTGGATTGACATCAGCTCACCCCTGTGCCACATTCCCCCCCCTCCTTAGCGGCACTGAAGGCCAGGACTGGGCTGGGAGACATGGAAAAAAGTTAAAACAAAGTTTACTTCATAATAATAGATTTATTTTAAAAAAATTAAAAGATTGAAAGCTGCCATGAGGTTTAGTGGCAGTAGGCACTTGAGCAGTTTTTTGCACCTCTGCTCCACCAGGAACCACGAGAATGCCCGTCAACTTCAAAATGCAGAAAATGAAACCGAGGAAACAGGGGTTGGAAATGGAACAAAAATCAAGCCATTATGCAGCCTGCCTTGACATTTGTGAAATGGGGTTGCAATTACTTCTGTGGAAATGCAAAAAATTAAAAAAAAAATTAAGCCATTATCCAGCCTGCCTTTGTGATCGCCATTTTAAAAAGTCAGCAGCTGCATTCTTCAATGGACAGGGCAGGGACAGCAAGCACACCACACCTCCCAATGACATGAGCCCCAATCTCCTTGTTAGCCCGTGACCGTCCCCATGCGTGGTCCTGGCTCACTGAGCAATGCATGCTGGCCCCCCAAACTGTGCTGAGACTTGTTTTTTCAGGCTTCAAATCTGGCACCCCTTCTGGCATGGTTTGGGGGATTTGGCATGCTTTTTGCAGGCCAAATCCAAAACGCGTGGGGACGCCCCTTGCTGATCCCACGTTCGGAACCATACCAAAGTAGCATGAGGACACACCCTGTGTCTAACAGATTGATGGTTGAACCACATTTCAAATATTACGTCCAATTTTGGTTCCCCACCTACCCACCCATCCCACCACTGAACTGCTGTTTTGGGGAAAAGTTAAGAAAAACTATGTTCATCTCTTCAATTAAGAAATAACAACAGGGCTGCAGCAACATTCCATGAAAAGAAGTTGCAATATTTGGGGTCTTTTAGTTTAGAGGGAGAAATCTAGCAGATGGCTTAGAAACAAAAAAGTTATATCTTAAGGGGAAAAAAATCTCCCTTAAGCAAAATATTTGAGCCAGTAGAATCAAGGAAAATAAATATCTGAAAATAAGCTGTCCACACCAAAGACTTATCTCTTCTTGAGAGTTTTGTGATATAATGATTCAGAGAAATCAAGCTTTTCACATGAATTTTGAAGGAAACATGAAATTCACAAATTGTACAGCTTGTCAAATTCCTGAATGAACTGCACCAAACATCACGAGAACCTCAAACTTCATTGTATGTTATCAGACTAGACTTGTGGGTGAGATAAAACATTTTTGAGTAAGTAGCACACATTTAAACTGTAGCTTTTACTGCAGTAAGGTGTGATAATAGCCTACCAGTGGCTAGTGGTCATCATGACTACAGACTGTGTTCACATGCATTTTTAAGAGGAAAAGCGAAAACCCATCTCTAAGGTGGCTTAGGGTCCAGCTTCATCTACGTTTTAGTCCAGCTTTGATCCACTTTCAGAGTAGGATAATATATTGATGAAGCGACAAGCGTTTTCCTTCAACAAAATCCACCTTTGGGTTAAATAATGCAGGAAGAAAATGGCTAGTCACTTTGCTGATGTGCTTTCTCTTTCTGAAGCTGGATAGCAAACAAATACCAAACAACAACCACATACACAAACCATACAAATCAAAAGGAACATACAAATTGCAACAGTTTAGTTTCAGAAAATGTTGCCTCCATGACAAGGAAGATCATATGGCATTCAAAATACAGGTACTTCCTGGATTTTGCTGCTGCTGTTGTTTAGGACTATTACTAGGTGATATGTAATCTTGCCCTAGTGTACATATGTCAGATTCTTTAGAATTGATTCTATGATAGTTCTGAGCCTTTGGATTAAGGCTTTTTAAAGGCCTGTTTGTTTTCCATGAAAGCACTGGGTTTGGTACACAGTCTTTCAACTAGAGAAGAAGTTTATATTATATGATTGTATGTTAACATGGACTAAGTGAATCATCATACACTGCTGCAGTTGAGTTCTGTTTGTTTTGCTGTTTAGATGGAAATATGTTTGAATTCTTGAAGATTGCTTGGAGATTTACAGAGACAAGAAGATTTTGAACTGGTGGAAGGTGCCCAGGGCAAAGTGTTTCCATTGTCTCAGGCCTGCCCAAGGACAGCCTACGGGCCTCCCCAGTTCGACTGCCACAATCCCCTCTATATATACTTTGCAGCATGTATGAGTTTTGCCACTGTCTCTTTTGCCTCAACACATTGCGACAAATGTTTCTGATGGACATATCCTTTAGTACAGTGATTCCCAGAGTGGTCCAGGTGGACCCCCAGGGCTCCACGGGAGACTCGACGGGGGTCCACGTTGGTGTGAAAAAGAAATGGGGGGGTCACAAGTGGTAAGTGGGGGTCCACGAAAATTTATCTGGTTTCGATAGTAAAGAACAAAAATGTTGGCGTGGCTTTACCTTTCAATGTAGGCAGATAATATTTTAAGGTCAGCGACTGTTACTTGTAAAAACTTGCATATTCAATGTTTAATTTTAATTCTATTAAGTCTGTAATCATATTATTTTAATAAATAGAACACAAGAAAATATACTATTTTTATTTTTACCGCTCCGAATTTAGGGTTGGAAATCAGCCGCGACGCGAATTTCCATCGTTAGATCTAATCTTCATATTTTTTGACGAGTTTTGGGAATATGGTAGAAATGTAGCAGCAGGGGGTCCACTGAAATCAGCAAAAATTTGAAAGTGGTCTACGAGAAAAAAAATATTTGGGAACCTTTGCTAGTATGACATCTTATTTGAGAAGCACTGGGTCGAGTATTACCGAGACTTCACTAACTTGACAGAATCATTCATGATTTTTGTGATGCTCTTGGTCATTGATTGGATTGGGATGGGACAATGGGGTAGATAGATACAGACAGCCACAAAATGTGGTTATATTTTATGAAAAACTGTACAGGGAACAGAAGAAAGTAATGTGTCATTTTTGGAGGGGAGCAACATTCTAAGGGAAGTGATAATCATAAGATTTTTTTTTAATTTTATTTTAAGTTTAGTCTCAGTGAGAAAAGAAAATATTTGTTAATAACATGAAGGTTGTCCACTCCATAGACTTGCTGGAAATTCTCAGTTTCCAAACAAAGTAGTGTCTGTCTTGAAGAACATGTTAAAAAAAAACATCCACACAGGCCCTAAATATTTATAACCAGGCGTTACAGTACTGTCAGGAAATACAGCAGATATTTCCAAAGAATTCTATCATTATATGCTTCTTAATGTGTGCTTAGAATGTTCAAATTGCTCTGGTGCATTATCACAGTAATCCTTCTAGCAACCTTCTAAAGTAGGTCAAAATTGTTAACCCTATATATGTGTATATATGAGGCTGAGAGAAAAACTGCTTGGCTCTTTGAATGAGATTGAAAACAACATTTCCCCTGCTTTCTAGAACAACATCAGCTCGCCTCTAACATCTTCCTTAAATTCCAGATATCTACCTCTCTCAGAGGAAATCCTGCAGAGCTATCATTTTGTTGTTCTGTTCTCTTAATCTGATACTGGTCTTTATTCAAACCAGAATTAACCACAGCAAGCCATACTTGGCCATGTACATTTTAGGATACAATCAATGCCACTAATAGACATGGAGACAGGAAGATCTTGAATTGATGCTGAGCGTGTTATAGTGTTCCTAGCTAGCATCTTAACAAATGCTTCATCTTTACCACAGTTCTGATGCTGTTATATTTTTTGAGAGGTTTTGTCTTCGTTATGGATAACATTGACAGGGAATCGTTTGTGGATTGAATTTTTTTTTGTCCATCTGAAAGGCCTTTTGCTTATCTAGAGCAATGTCAATGCTGAACAGGATACTGTTTTACAACAGGTACTCAGATTAACACATTGTTCCCCCTGTGACTCTGTAGAAAGGTCTAATTTTTTTTTGTTAGCAGCTTATGCAAAACTATAGACTCATTAGTGCAGGGGGTTTAAGCCTCCTAGAGGTCATGATGTAAATTGCTTTATGGAGGTCATCTTTGAAAATGGACTATAAATCCCTCAAATAATAACATCCATATATATTACCAATAAGCAAAGCTGTTCCTTCACTCTGGAAATTCAACAAAAGAACTGTACAGGATGAGAAGATCTTCGAAAAGAAGATGATGCGACAAAGGAAAGAAAGTTGTTGAAATTAATTCCACAGATACTTTGCACCTTGAAATGAAACCATTAGTAGAAGCTAAAGTTCACTGTCCTGGAAACGTGGAGATGCGCCCAAGTGAAAACTAATGTGAATTGATACAACTGCAAAAGAATGCCAATGATAAGGATAATAATTACAGGAATCCATAGATGTGGAGTTTGGTGGGATGCCCAATTTTTGTTTCTTTTAATGCTTCTGAAGTTTTTCAACACCTAACAGTAGGGTGGATAACAATAACGGAGGAGAAAATGGAAAATGCAAAATCATTGTTTAAGTGTGTGAAATGGGCCACTTCTGTTAAACTGGGGCTAAGACAAGGGAGCGCAAAGCTGACAATCTTTTCCATTTATTTCCAAGTAAGACACTGCCTCGCATTCCTTTTGTTCAACAGGCGATGAAACGGGCAGGTTTTTCGGGGGTCGCGGGCGGAAATCCGCGGCGTGGAGGCAACAAGGGAATAAATCAATGTTTCTTTGACACGGGATGGCGTCGATCGAGCCTCCACCGTCCTCCGATCCTTCAATGAACCCCGAAGGAGCCCACCCCCGTCCATCCTCCCCAAGCAGGCTGGAAACATTCCCTAGAACGCGAGGCAGCGCTTAGGCGGTCTGGAGTGGAAGGCGCGCACGCTTTTCTCTGGGCTCCCCTCTCCCCACAATAGTCATCTATGCACGTGTGAGTGTGTGATGTGTGTGTGCGCGTGTGTGTGCGCGCGCGCGCGGTGCGTGGAGGGGGGCGCGCGCGACAGGGCTCCGCCGCCAGTCCCCACCCACCCACCCACCCGTCTCCGTCGAGGAAGGACTCCGCTGCGCGCACGCAGCCCTCCCGCTTGACGCATCCTGTCACCGTCCCCACGCGCACACGCACACAAAGCCCACAGCCCTTCTTTCACACGGGAGCCTGACAAGGAGGAAGGAGGACCCGGACGCGACGCGACGCCCCGCCGGCTCCGAACTCCGCTCGTCCTCTTTGGCTCGGGATGGATGGGAAGGCGAGGCGAGGCAGCCCAAGTTCGACCCGCGCGACCAATGGCGCGGCGCCTCGCGCCTCACGTGACGGCGCTCCGCTCGCTCGCTCGCTCGCTCTCGTGTCGCTTTCTCTCGCTCTCTCCTCCCGTCCGTCCGTCCGCACCCGCCCGGGCTCTTTTCACACGGCGAGCCGAGAGTTCGCGGCGAGTCAGGCTGCGCCGCGTCGGCATGCGGCTGGGTTGTGAGCACTCAAGGGAGCGGCGTCGGCGTCGGCGTCGACTTGGCTCGCTTCTTGGCCAACACTTGGCCTTCCCGTTTCTTCTCTCCCAAGCCAGCCAGCCAGCCAGCCAGCCAGCCCGGCCGCCCCAGAGCCCGACGTGCAGCAGCGAACCCTTGGGATTCTGCAGCTTTGCTAGGCTTCTCACGCCGCGCTCGGCTCGGGCTGAAGGCGGCGGCGGCGGGCGGGCGGACGAACAGACAGACGGACGGACGGATGGACGGGGTGATTTAGCGCAGCAGCAGCAGCGACGGCGGCGGCGGCGGCGGCGGCAACCCGGTGAGTGTCTTGCCTGGCTTTCTTTCAAGTCAGCTCCAGGGTTCTCCCTGCTGCTCCACCCCGGACACCTTGGGCTGGTGGCGGCCCTGGTGGTGGTGGTGGTGGTGGCGGCCGTGGGGACAGATGTCAAGTGTTTGCCAGCTTTCGCACGTCTGTGCTCTTTTCAGGCACTTCTTGGGCAGGTTGGGACGTCCGTTTGTCCGTTCGTGCGCTCCGAGGGGGTCTTTGGAGAACGATAGAAAAATGCCACCAAACTTGGAAGAAAGAAAGAAAGAAAGAAAGAAAGAAAGAAAGAAAGAAAGAAAGAACAAGTCTCGCTCAGGGCAGTGTCTGCATTGCAAAGCCACGCCGGGTCTTATGATAGACAGCGAACTGCTTTGTTCATAAGGAAAAATGGGGAGGGGGGTAAAGAGGGGGAGGGGGAGGGGGCTCCCCGCCTCCGTGTCGTTCGCTCTCTTATTTATTTTCTGTGTCTAATCCGCTCCGATGTGCCTGTAGCTCAGGGGAGGGAAAACGAAGGCAAACTTTGCCAAGTCAGCTGGCAAGGACGCGCCACACTTTGCAGACATCTGACAGTTATTACAATGGGTCGGACTTGGGGGGCGACGGCGGCGGCGGCCGGCGAAGAACCTTCGGGGGCGAACAGCCGATCGCTTGTAAGCAAGGCACCGAAGTAAGTCCCCTCTCTTTTCCCATTGTTTTTGGGAGTTCCTTGGGGAACGTGCGAGTGTGTGCGCGCGTAATTGCGCGCGCGTGTGCATGCGTGCGCTTCTTCGGAACCCTCTTGTTCGCTTTAACCGATAGTATTATGCGAGTAAAGTTTCTTTTCTGGCGAGGGGGGGCTCCTCCTCTAGCTCGGAATAATTCAGCCGAGGGGGAAAAAAAAAAAGAGAGAGAGAGTTTTCCAACCCAACCCCCAGCATCTTGGAATCCTGCCTTTGATTTCGAATTGGCTCAAATTCCTGGCGGCTTAAAAGGCTGGGGTGTGGGACTCTCCGCAGCATAAGATCAGACAAGGCATATTAAGGCATTCATAAAGAGCCTCCTTGGTGCTTTACATACAGATCAGGGGAAAAGATCTCTTTCTAAGTGGCTTTTACTAGGTAAGATTTACGAGTTTTCAAGCAGAAGCAACAGACAAAGCCTTGGATTTTGTTTCTTCTGCCCCTTCTTTTTCGCCCCCTTCTCGCCTGGAGAAGAAATTGAATTCAGGAGTCTTGGAGCAGAGCAAGACACACTGAGATTTACAGCTCATACTCTCATAAAGAATTCTAGCCAGGTTCTGAGGCTAGAAAAATGCAATCCTTTATGAGAAAGTTGCTTTCCAAAAGTAGCTTCGCGGTGGCGGAGCGGTTTGGGACCGAGGTAGAAGGGAGAGGAGAGAAGGAGAGACGGCGGAGACAATAGAAACCCAATTCAGAGCAGGCTGAGCAAGCAAGGTCTGTAAGAAAGTGGAGCCTAAAACGTACACACATGTGCCAAAACAAGAGAACAAAAGTGCCCCTGCCTCCACTATGTGCTCTTGCACGGTCAAGGTTGTGTGTGGATTTCTTGGTAACAAAATAATAAAAAAACAATCCTTTCAATATCTTTTTAAATTTTTAAAAAATGGTTGAGAGAGATTCCAGACGTTCTTAATTACAGCTTGAAAAAAAAGAAATCTTTGTGGTGGGCACAGTCTCCGCTTGCAGGGGTTGTTAGAAACTAAACCTAAGGAATGTATTTTCAGAAAAAAGGAAGACTTGACTTGAAATTATCTCCTAACCTTTTTTTTTTTTTTGCTACGAGAAAGAAGGGAAAGAAACACAAACAAAGCAATACTCTTATTTTTTCCTGTTCTTTGTCTGCCGTACTGTTATCTACACCTCCCCCAACCACCGCCCACTGAGAGCTGAGACACCTGAAGGCCAGACATAATGATCAACAGAGCGCTTTACTCCAGCCTGTCTGGATTCCAGCCAGGTTTCCCCCTCCCATTCTGCAATCAAGGAGGCTACAGGCAATGCACGCCAAGCTTATTCTTCAACTGCATACAGAAGAAGGGTGGGAGTCCTGCCCACACTGTGGCAAGACTGAGCTGAACAATATCCCCTTTCTCTAGCCGGGCAAGGATCAGTTTTAACACATATTATACATTTATATATATTCCTCCCAAGCACATTTGCAAGCCACTCCACTGTACAGTATGTATGCATATATGTCTAGTCCATTGTCCACATAGGTACACTGTGTGTTCCTCATTACATTTTTCTCATTATATTGGTCTAGTGGTCAGGGAGCCGGACTCTTATCTGGGAGTACTAGGTTTGATTCCTCGCTCCCCCATGAAGTCAGTTGGGTGACCTTGGGCTAGTCACAGCTCTCTGCTGAGCTTTCACAGCTCCACCTACTTCACAGGGTGTTCTGTTGGGGGAGAAGAATAGAAAGCTTTGTCAGCCACTTTGAGTCCCCTTGAATGGGTGAGAAAAGCTGAGTAGAAATGCCAACTCTTCTTCTTTATAGTTTAGTTTACTATGCATATGATATGCATTACTATGACAGTCCTGTGGCACTATTCCGGTGTTTGTTCTGTGTCAGCATCCATATCTATTGTTTATAGAAAAGTTTATAGATAGTGTGTGTGTGTGTGTGTGTGTGAGCGTGTGCCTTTGCCTGTATCTTCAAGAGTATGCCCACAAAACTACATACAAAAATGGCAAGAACACTAATCCTGATACAAATTTGTATGAAGCTTTTGACTGCTGCTGATTCTCCTATTGGTAGGCATCTTCTAATCTATACCACTTTAGGAAATGCATTGCTTGCTCAGAAGCTAACACTTTTTTCTTTTTCTTTTTTTCTTTTCTTTTTTTTTTTTGGAAGTTTGGAGCAAAATGTTGGAACTCCTGCTGCTTACTGAATGTCCCATAATAATATGATGTGATCTGTGGCTAGCCAACTGCACAATTCTATGCATGTTCAGTTGCATTTCAGCTGAAAGTTCAATCGTATTTAATAGAAGGCATCCTAGGTAAATGTGCACAGGATTGCCACCTTGAAAAGCTAATTTTGAAACAATAGTAGGTCTTCTTCGTGTGTAGTGATCTTGACTAGAATGGTATTACTTGAGGGCTATAGATGTCTTTGGAGTGGCAAAATCTTTTGGGAGTTTTTGTTGCTGTATAATTTTTAGGCAAGAGGCAGGATAAGGCCACCTTTACCAGTCAAACCAGCTTCCTAAATTCTGCCGTGGTAATTAAGAAAGAACCACGAAAGTCGCATGACTATTAAAAGAAAAAGGGTACACAGAGAGAATGTCAATGCAGTAGAGTCAAATTGAAAGTCTGCCTTATCTATATACTATGTATCCTTTTTAAAAAAGTTTATCACATGTGATATTCCTTTGAATAACAATGTTCCATTCAGTGATGTGCTCAAATGGTAAATTGGCTCTACATATTTTCCTGCGACTCCTCTCAGTAAGAAATTTCACGCGAAACAGAGAGAACTGAGCATAACAGCAGTAGGAGTGTAAGGATATGAAGGAGGGGTGAACCCCTATGTGATGGGCCATTTCAATCTCTCTGCAACTCACTTTGGTCCATAGAGGATCAAAATGCAGTTTGGGCATATCAGAGCAAGGACTACAGATGATATCTCATCCGCTCTCTGTTCAGCTAGAGCTAGATCAGCCCCTGGCAACAAAGGATGGGAATGTAAGCTTGGTACATGAAAAGCTATAGGCCCTTTCTGCACTGGGCCATATTCTGGATTATACCCCGGAATAAGGACCTGCCATCCCCATGCTAGTGTAGACTATGGGCAGGCTCTGCTCTTAGCCTGCTGTTGTCTGCCCCAGCATGCAGACACCAGATCCCTATTCTGGGATAAAATCCAGGGTAAGTCGCAGTGCAGAAAGGTCCTAGTTTAAGCACTTAGTGCTGCACTGCATGAAATGCCATCAGTGCCAGGAGAGCAGCCTCTGAAGAGTTTAAGTCATCTCTGATGTGAATTACACCTATTTAAGCCTTTGGTGAACAAAGTCTCAGATATATACGAACTCAGGAGTACATCCTGATAAGTCCCACGGTAATTATTGCCATGCAGACATGTAGAGTGGCCATCAGTAACCATTGATGTTGTGCAGCTATTTTAGTCGGTAATGTGGCTGTGCTGGTTACAGATGGTGGCAGTTTTAGACCAAAGCATCTAAAGGGACACCAGATGAGTAAAAGTTGATGGTTGAGAATGCATCTTTATATGGCAATCCCCTGTGTAGATGCTCAGAAGCAAGTAACTCTTGAGTTCACTTGAGCTTTACGACATTTACAGTAAGTATGCATGGGATTGTAGTTGTGAGATTCTTAGTGCTGTTCATGAGAACAAACTAATCTCAGCATTATTAATAGTAAATAAATAGCAGGTTTGCTTTTAATATCATTTTCACAGGTTCAGTTTCTCATTAAAACACTTCTTTTTTTCTTGTCTGTTCAAACCCCCAAAGCGCTTGCTGCAGCTTACTCGTTCCCTTCACAATCTGCTCAGACAGAACTCTGAAGTGATTTCATAATCATTTGTGGCTTAAACGCTTCAATGGCTGGTAAAATTTTCACCATTATGCTGTTTGAATGAAAATCTCTGAACTGTGTTAAATACCAAAGCAAAAGCAAAATCTTGTGATTTACCTTAAAAATGCCCAAAGTGCCCTCCAAAATGGACTTCTCATGTATGACCTAATGGTGGATGAAAATATGTTGGCCATAATCGCATTAGCACAGCAAAATGGAGTCTCTGTCACTAGGATGTAGAGAACATAAACCAACCTGTAGGAGTTAATTATCTAGCCTTTTACTTCTGTTGTATGATGGAAGCACATCTGTGTCTGAACCATAATATCCATCCTAGTTGTACCAAGCAAGGTAAATGCATCATAAGAGGACGATAAACTTTAATGCAGCCTGTTCCCATGTTTTGTGACTTGAATGCAGCCTAGGTTGCAGTCTGGAGCACATAGAATACATATATTTGCAATTGTGAGTTTAAGTTATTCTCAGAAATACTATTCTGGAGTCTAAAAACCTGAATTCACTCATGTGAGAGTGCATTCTCAAATTCCTCAAGTCTTAAGATGAAACTAGTATGTATCAAGAGTAACTTATGTAGCAAGAGTATCTCAACTAATACAAGCTGTATAGTACAGTAATTTAAACAAATGTACCATGGCATGCTTGGTACATTTGATTCCATGTACCATGGAATCTTTTTATGTCTTTTAGAGGTGTGTAGTAAAGCACTAGGCTTGACAAGGGAGGTTGGCATGAGAGAAACATTTTTTTTTTCACTGAAAATCAAAACTGCTCCAGCTGCTTCTATGCAAGAAAGTCTATAAGTGTCCATTACGGATATGCACAAATGTTCTAAACATTCAAAATTCGGTCGAATTCAGTTGAATGTGGATATTCAAACTCAAATAGAATGTTTATACATTCCAATTTAAACATTCAAATGAATTTCAAATGTTCCAAAACATTCATCTGAATGATTCGAAACATATGTACAGATACAAATGTATAGATACATATCTGTAGACATCTGATACGTATCTGTATGCATTTGCGTACAAAATGGGTACAGATACGTATGACTCCTACGAATGTTGTCAACATCTGTATCTTCAAACATGAATGTTGTTGACATTCGTATCTTGAGATTCGAATCTAACATTCAAACAAATATATTCCAATGTATTCTATTCGAATCGGATTTTGTTGCATTCGGATTCTAAACATTCACATCAAATTGAATGTTTTGACATTCGATTTGAATTTAATGCAAATGCAAAGAAAAACCATCCGTGCACATCTGTAGTGTCCATATCTTTTCTGTGGAGAAGAACAGCTGAGACAGTTTATTTTCACTGGGATAATGTCAGACAAAAAGTATTTTTTTAAAAACCGGTTCTTTCAACTTCACAACCTTGTTGTGTTTGGAAAAACAAAGTTGATAAGAGGGGGAAATGGTAAAATGATGTCTCCATGTCCAAGCAAATGTGCATTCTGTGATATCCAAAGGTAGCAAGTGCAGAAATCTCATTAGGCCGCCAATGCTTTGGCCTTAAGCGGTATTTATTGCCATCTGCAGGAAAAGTATACTCTCATTTAATCAATAGATCATTATTTAATTGTGCATATTTACTCTACAGGGTTTTAAAAAAAAGTTTGGACATTTGGTTACAGCACAGCACAGAGCTGAATTAAACATTCACAAAAGAGATTTTTCAGAGGGAGTGAGTTCCCTTTTTCCTTACAAGACCGACAAAAATAGAAAGAGACTGTGGTGTGAGCTTGCATAGACAAGCCCACTTCATTAGATGTGTCTTTGGGTGCATTCCCATAGGCAATATGGTGCTACTAGAGTCCCCTTCCCCTTTTGCTTTGGATTATCCAGACTAACATGGCTACATCTTGGAATCTTTTCCCTTCCATCACTTAAAAAGAGTGAGAGGCCCTGTCCCCAAGCAATTTAAAGTCTTCTAAAACTCTTTTTTTGCCTCTGAGTGCCCCCATGCCAGGGTTTTTAACGAACTCCCAGAGCTACAAAATGAGGAAAACCCGCAACAAAAAAAGTGCCCTTTAAATAAGACTTTCAGAGCTCTTTTTGGAAGTTGCGGGTTTTCCTTGCAACATTTACCTTGGGGATGCTCCGTGGCAAAAGGGGTGGGGATTGCCGCCTGCACACACAGCAGTAACACAAGCAGCTTCCCTTACTAAACCTCAGAACTAAAGAGCCAGAATCACGCAGAATTGCAACATTTTTGCAATCGCTATGAGGTGTGAAATGGGTGGATTATTGCTAGGGGTGGATTTTGACAGCAATAACAGGGAAAGTGGTGAGTGAATGAGCGATCGTGCGCTGGACAAGGTGGATTTTGACAGCAATAACAGGGAAAGTGGTGAGAGTGAATGTTTGCCGGCACGAGAAGCCATTTCGGGGGGCGGAAGATCTGGGAGACGAACAGAGAACCGATGGCTATTTTTCCTTTGGACTTGTCAGGGGTTTCTTCCTGGTTGTGGCTGCGCCAAGCGCAGTCCCTCCCCATTCCCACTGGCACCCTATCAACAAGAACAGGGGTGGGGAGAAAAAGATGCGCGCAAAGAAAACACGGCTCCCATGGGGGCGGAAGGTGCGTTAAAAACGTACATTTTGCTGAGCCTCATGCGGACGCTTATTCCTGTTTTGCATGGCCCTTTTAAAGTCCACTTCAATAAAGTGACAGTAGAGTGACAGTAGAGAAGTAAATAAGTCTTTTGGGGACGCAGCCAGAGAGAATGTATTGTTGCAATATTCCTTCTGCATAAACTAGTTATCTTTTTCTCTGTTTCTGATTCATTTTCTCCTTGAAATGCCTCTTGGGATGATTCTGGGTAGAGGATATGGATAGGGGATGTAAAATGGCTGCCAGGCTGACAATGTCGTTGTATGGCAAACAAGAGATGAACTAGAAAGTTGTTAAAGTCACATTTAGCAGCAGCCCCTTCCAAAGAAAATATTGGAGGATTTCTCAACTACCATGAAAATTTTAATAAAATAAATGTCTTCTCCTGATGTATGTGTGACTTCACTAGAATGGAGGATTTTGAGAAGCCACTCATATAGTTCAGTGTTGGTAAGCTCATATCTATAAAATCCAACTTTTTAGACATCAGTATTTCTAAAAGAAGTATGAAACTGGATTTCCATGATCCTGTAAAGTTTTCATAACTCTGGTTAGACCTTCAGAGCCTTATCAGTGCTATTTGTGTGTATATGTTTTTGTGTATGTATATACCTATCCCTTGTTAAGATATCTCCTTCCTCTTAGTTTCTCTTAGTTAAAATATTTCTGATATAAACACCAGTGTTCCATAAAACATAGAAAGATGCATTTATAGGCAGTTAAAATAGTACTTTTCATATTATTGTGTGTTCATGTTCTTTTTCCCAATACTCATTTTGCTCTATGTGCTCAAAATGTTAATGGTTAGACAGAGGTGTGCGAAACATCTTATTTTAAACTTAACGACAGGGAAGCATGAATTTGTTACATGGTGATCTCATACTTCTTTGGGGGGCTGGTTTTGCCATCTCTTGCCCTTGTAGTCTGTTTGGAAGAGGCAGAGTGAGGATTCTTGTGAGTGATTTCAATCACCATATTGAAATGCGCTGACCTCTGTACCAGCTCTGCCTTATAGGTTCCAGAAATTTCAAGAGGGTGGGAGGAAGTTGAGCCCCCTTCTCAGAAGGCAGTAAATACAGATCAGTGCTGGGTTTGCCATGCAACAATTGCAGGTTTCTCAGCTGTGAAGATGCTTGCTTGAGATATACTCTGAGCTGGTTTGCACACCCATCTAATCAAAAGAAGAGCCAAAGAAAGGGTTTGTCCTGTTTACTTACGTGGGATGTTATGATTGTTACTAAATATTTTCCTTACCTATCTTCTGCTTCCTCAGTACTTTGAGGTTAGAAATATACTCAGTCTCCTTCTCCCTTGCAACACACTTCAGCAGCGTGATCAGAGATTGATTAGCAGTCACCGCTGAAGGAATCTGGCAATAACACCTTCTTGAACAGATTGGCTTGATTAAAAATGTGGGTATAGGAAATAATTGGAATTTTAAGAATGCTTCTGAACTTGCATTTTGCTGCGCGAAAATAACTGGTCGGCAAGAAGCACATCTATAGAACCTTGTTTCACAGTTACAGTTTTGGTGGAGCAGTAGCTGAGTCTACAGTGGTATCCTTATCTAACAACAAGAAATTACTGTCCTTTCCAGCTTTTGGCTGACTCCATGCAAATCTGTGTGGGATTGCTTGTAGGTGGGGGACTTGGTGAGAGAGAATTCAGAAATCATCTAGGGTCATAGGTCACCAGTGTGCTATTCAGAAGTGCAAAGGAACCTAAAAAACTTATAAAGCTGCATCTCCATTACACACTAAAGGCACCCTAGGTGAGGTGAGTTTCCATTACTCTTAATAGAGACCAGCTGCCCCAAAGGCCTGATTAAGGTGACTGCTGCTTAATGAAAACGCAGCCTTACGCCAGGTACATATTTATCTGGCTAGAATGGTCAGTGGAGATCATTCCAGGTTGGTTCACTTCAGGAATGGTTGATGCCATTTGCATCCCCATACCTGCCCACCAGTGGCAGGCATACCATGTTTCAATCCTTGTGACCATGTTTCAGTCCTTGTGTCCAGACAACAAACGCCTTGCACATACTCTTTACAAGGGTGGGGTGAGCCAGGTTAGGACCCAAGACCCAGAAGTGCCCTGTTGACATTGCTTCTGTCCCATTCCTGATCATGCAGGACAGCTTTTGCACAGCTGTGAAGCCATCCATAGCAGGTAAGCCTCGGGAACAGGAGGAAAGCCTCAGGACTGTTTCTGGTAGATAGAGGTGCAAATGACTTGTTTCCACAGTCTGCCTGGAATTGTCTCTGAGTCAAATGCAAAAAAAAAACCCCTTTGTCTCCCCAGAGGAAATAAATAAATAGGAAGATAGTCCCCATGAGGTGTGCTCAAAATTTTAAGATGCTGCCTGTGTTCCAAAAAAAGCTTAGCAATCTGAATTAGAAAATACACTGTGGCTGTGTTCACACCTCAATTTTAATCCTGCTTCAGTCCGCTTTTTGAGCAGAAGAACACATCAGCAAAGCGAACAGTCATTTTCTTCCCACATGATTTCACTCAAAGGCAGATTTTTTGCATTAGAAAATGCTGAAAGACAGCTTGCCACTTCGCTAATCCATTCTGTCACTATGAAAGCAGACTGAAGTTGGATTAAAATTGAGGTGTGAACGCAGCCTGTTGTGATGCCAAACTCTTGATGACGCTTAGTTGCGAGTACTATAGTTAATTCATACTGTGTTTCTTATTACCCTTCTAGAAAGTATAACTGAGGAGAGTAATCATAACGAAAGAGTGGCAGAAGTGAAGTGGCTGAAGCATCTTAATTCCTCTGACAGGTTTATATTAAAAATCCTAACGTCTATATGCTTTTTCTTCTGTGACTGTATTTTTTTTTTAAAGAAAGTTTCTGTATTCACTTATTTATTTATATTTACCTAAGGTCTCAGGGCAGGTAACAGCATTTAAAAATAGACGTATTTAAAATAGAACCATATATAAAAAACAGTATAAAACAATGTCTGCAGTGGGGGCAAACTGTGCCACATTTAGCCATTGAAGGGTCCTGACGCACCTTGAGACGGAGACTGTTCCACAGCCTGGGGGCCATTACTGAGAAGGCCCTCTCTTGGGGGCCACCCATCTTACTATTGAGGGTAGTGGGATAATGAGGAGAACCTCCCCTCCAGATCACAGGGCGCGGGCTGGTTGATATGGGAGAAAGAGTTGGGGCCTTATACATTAAATTTAACACCTTGAATTAGGCTCAGTAACGAATCAGTAGCCAGTGCAGCTCTTTTAAGACCAGTGTGATGTGCATCCAGCCAGATGTCCCAATCGGCAACCTTGCAGCTGCATTCTGCACTAGCTGCAGTTTCCAAATTGTCTTCAAGGGCAGGCCCATGTAGAGTGCATTGCAATAGTCCAATCTAGAGGTTACC
>MTQE01001134.1:13640045-13650579 GCA_014337955.1 Aspidoscelis marmoratus | reverse complement strand
AATAAGGTCTCACAAAAGTACGTAGAGGGAAGAATTGTGAGTAAAGCCATTGCTGCCACATACACAGGTCTTCAATCCTCTAGTTGCTGGGAGCACAGCCACATTGTGCATGACCTGGCAGCGCAATGACGTGATTCCATTGTGCCTCCTATGCCGGGCACAGGCAGTGCCTCTTTGCTCCCAGTATCTTGTAGGCCACAAGCCAGAAGCAACCTGCGGCCTCCAAGATACCAAATGGCAACGACATGCCCAGGTACCAGGTACCAAAAGGGCTTGGCGTGTCACCTGTGACATATGTGTCATAGGTTCACCATCACTGGTTTAGGGAGAATTTATCTAATTCCAACATCAGAATGTGCCCATTAATTATTACTTTGCCTTGGTGTAATTCCTAGCCATGTTGGGTTAAATAGGAGTCAGATAGGATAAGACCATGGTTGCCAACAGAGAATGAACGAATGTATGCTGGAAAACAGCTACAAATTTGTCATTGTTTCAGTTCTGACAGTAAGATAAGAAATTCAAGATTTGAATGCAAATAGATTATCTCTTTGTGTGTGTGTGTGTGGGGGGGGTATTTTGATCGAAGTAATAAACTCTACAAATCTCAGTCTTTGTGTAGCCAGATACTAAATACTGCTGAATTATATGCTAAGAGACTGTCAGGCATCCTATATAAGATCCTGCCAGCATCTAAATGTCATTCCATGTTTACCAGCTGAATGTCAATAGTACAGTGTCAATGAAATGGCGCTGGATCTCATAATATCAGATAGCAAGTTTTAGCAAATATTCAGAGAGAAGCTGTTTGATACCTCTGAGAATTTTTGGAAGCTAATTAATTTCAAGCTGTATGGATAAACAATAGCCTCTGATTTCCTAGTGTCAAAGTATTTTTGGGGAGCTGAAGTGTCACAAGGTCTTTTATGTAATACATTATTTTCCTATTCAGTTTATTCATGCATTAATGCCATTATGCTCACTGTACTGAACAAATGTTCAAGAGGTTCAGTTTATGAGAGGTTCAGTTTCAACTTGTTGAAATGCATCTAAAATTCTATTGACAATAGTGGTCATTTCAGTATGTTCCTCTCTTATAGTAACAAATGTCATTACCTATTCAACCAGTTTAAGAGAAATATAGTGTACCTTGTTTAATTACTTAATATTTGCTGAGAATAATAAACATTTTCTAGAGATCAGGAAACAATATTTATTTGTTCCTTTATTAATCTATTATATAGCTGCATTATATATCATCTATCTACCCATCTATCATCTATCCATCTGTCTATCATCTCTCTCTCCTCTCTCTCTCTTTCCCTCTCCCTAAGGGATTAATGAAAATTCAGTAGATCCTAATGAAAATTAGGATCAACAATGAAAATTGATAGGATTAATTCCCCCCACCCCATTCAACTTGCAAAAATTAAGGTTTTTGTCCCTACACCAGTCTCTTTATTCCAGCAGGATAGCTTTCAAAAGGTATTTACAAAACCATTTAAGAAGAAGAAAAATACAGTGTATCAAGTAAAAAGAACTATCAATTTACTCAGTATGTAATCATACTCAAAATGGCTTAAACAACAGCTTCTAAATACAGTAATAAAGTGCAATGTGGGTTTAAGAACAGCAGAGAAAGTAACATAACAGCCTGCTTTCAGAGGATTCAGAGTGCATAATAATATCTCAAGTTAGTATATCCTTTTTTGAAAAAAAAATACAAGCATAAAATTGTTATTTGTGTGAGTGTTAAAAACAGTAGAATACTTAAGGGAGGACGAAATAAATTGGTTCATCTGTAGGTAAACTGTTTGTTTTTTGCCATCTACTGGAAAGTTTACTGTGATGGCACTTTGCTGTCCTCAAAAGTCAGGTCATTTACATCCAACTCTGTAGCTTCAAAGCCTGTGATTATAGAGAAAGCCCCCTTGATGCAGGTAACTTCTGCACATGTGCCATAGCTAACATCATAGATAATTCAAACTAATGGTTCCCTCCCCCCAAAAAGCCTGCTTGCATTCCCATTACTAAATAGTGAGGATTATTTCTGAATCCAGCAGCGAGATTTACCTCTTTTGATTCAAATATAGTGAGCTCTCAGAACTGTTTCAAAGCTCTTTAAATCTTGAATGGGAACACAGCCCTAGAGATGTAATCAGGAGAACATAGATAATTCTGGAGTGTTTTGTCCAGTCCAGGCGCATGCTGGATGGCCAGCTGCTTAGTACCCATGCCAGCCCATCTAGCTTTGAAGTTGACGAGTGAAAGTTCTCCAACATTGCAAGTTACAGACTGGAGACATTTTGTCAGAACCTAGAAATCTCAGAAGTGGCTTGATGCCTAGCAGCAGCAAGAGCAAAGTTGGCTTGCACAACTCTATAATTAGAGGAGATCCAGAGGTATATCCCACTCTAAAGTGGACCTGGCACTGATGATGTACAGTCATCAGTATCCTGGGTCATGCTGGCATTGTCCAAGAGAAACAAGCCAATCCCACCACCATGTTAATAGAGAATACCCCCCATCCATTAGTCAGTTTCTAATGAGGGTTTTGAATTAAAAAATATTGTAACAATCGATGACGAAGTAATCACTGCTTCTGTTGCAATATTTCAGTTTGATCTAAGCTTGCAATTTAATATATGTTATATTGTTAAAATCTTTACTTCGTAGGAATCTATAAGACTGTAGCTTAAACTTGTATAAGTAGATAGCAGATAATTTACAGGAGGAAAATTGGTATTTAAGCCCTCTTTGTACTATACACTTGTAATTTAGAGTTGCAAGGTCCCTTAAATACATTAGCATATAATCTTGTGAGGATTTAGTCATTAGACAATTAATTTTCTGCATACTGTATAATAAAGCTTAAATTAACCTAATGTTGTGATACTGGTATAAACATGATTAGTGTTTATTTGCAGCATTGCTCCTTTTCAGTCTAGTAGGACAATTCAGCAAAAAATGTAAAAAGATTTTTTGAGAGTATAGTACATCTCTTTTTCTAATTAAATGTTCTTTCATTCTTTCTTTCTGTTCCACTGAGACTTACAGGTGAACCAGTAATCTCATTGCTCCGGATATGTTCATTTATATTTTCGCTGTGTTATTGTCTTTTATGTTGCCTTTTATATACAACGATGTGAAAATACATATTTTAAAAATCATTTTTAAAAGAATAAAAACCTTAGTTTTTCTGCTCTTTGGAAAATGTGAGCTTTCCCTTTGTGCTTCTGTTTGGTGGGCATTGGACTGCCTCATGGTAAAAAAGAGAAGAGGAGGAGAGGAGAGGGGGAGGGGAGAAGGAGAAGAGAGGAAAAGAGAGGAGAGGGGGAGGGGAGGGGAGGAGAGAGAAGTACCAGTGTTCTCTGTGTGTGTTTGTGTGTGGGTGTGGGTGTGCAATTTGCCCATCTCAGCTAAAAGCAACTCTTGCTAATGCAACTAGGCCAAATGATACATCCTGGGTCACTGTAACTTTCATAATATCTCTCTCAAGGAAGTCATAACATCCACAGTACATGTAAACAATGTGCAGCATCCAAGGATGCTGACAGGAGCTATACACATGCATAAGCAATCCCCAGAGACAGGCTTCTATTGGTCCTCATCATAACACCATATATGGCATTTCCTATGTAAGCACTATCCTTACATTAGGCTATTATAACTGGTCATATACTGGTTCTGCCCAGTCCTCTTATTGTAACCAAATATGGGTTTCCTGAGTGTATTTTTCAATTGTTCAGAGACTGTATAAAAGCCTTGGCATGTGTTAATAAAGAGGGCTTAAGGCTTACTTCTTTCACTTGGCAACCATCCTGCATGTGAGTCCTAAATTGTTACTACAGTGTGTGTGTGTGTGTGTGTGTGTGTGTGTGTGTGTGTGTGTGTGTGTGTGTGTGTGTGTGTGTGTGTGTGTGTGTGTGTGTGTGTGTGTGTGTAATCCCAATGTAGGAATACCTTGCAAATATTTCTTGAAGGGATAGCAATGTTTATTGGTCCATAGTACTCTCACTCCAAAGTACATGGATAAAAATTTAGAGAACTACTGAACAATCACTGTGGAATGGAGACTGATGTATCATAGTTGGACACATATACATTTATGGAAACTTTGCTCTGATACTTGATTTCCTTTCCATTGTAAGATAGCCTTTTCTTTATATAGTGAATTTTCTTTATATGGCCATTTGAAGCACAGGGTCTTTGCTTGTATTTTACTTATCTCATTTTTTACTGCTTTTCTGTTGTAATTCAGTCCCATAGGATGCAGCCACATTTTAGATTCAGAACCTAATTATCTATTTATAGGCACTATAAGGCAGGATCCACACAACTCTCCCATGGGATGGCCCAAAGGTCATAGGATCTACACAATCTCATCCTGCCATAGAGAGGTGAAAAATGTTATCACAAGCATTTTTTTTCCCTACAGAGCAGGAAGAAACACCCCCGCAACACTTTCCACTGCTCTGCCACTGTTACCATATGGACGCCTGACATGTCCTTCTGGGATTATTTCTTAAATCTTCAAAAATAAGCCTATTTTGGAAACTCCAAAGCCAAGGAATGAAATTTCTCCAGCTTCAATGTTAGCACTTCCACCAGCAAGGAGTAGGGGATGTGAAGTCCACATTTTCCATTTTGAGGGCAAAGTACTTTGGTCCTAAAAGGAGAAGAATCCGCCATCAGGTTAATCCTGTCTATAAGTAAAGGAAACACCACAACTGCTTTAGTATGGTGTGTAGAAACTCACAGCTTCCATCCAAGCACCTTTAACTGTCATATTTGCTATGTTTTGGATTTTATTGGCTTTCATACTTAGGCTATGCATTTCTGGACATACATCCCTCATTTTGTCTGATGGTCAATCTAGTATCCCTTCTCAAACTGCTCTGGTATGGCCTAGGTGTCTAACTTGGTATGCTGATGTGATTTGAAGTTATGAAGTCAAGAGTAAAACTGAGCAGGAGTTAGTTTGGATATATTTGGAGATGAGGGAGCTGCTAGATTTCAGTTGCAGCCAGTGGCACACTGAATATCACCCCAAATCACCACCAAATACATGCCTACCACCAGAGAACAGCTTCCACGTTTCATATGCTGATTTTTTTTTCTTAACCTTTGTGCTGTAGAAGGTTTTGGAATTTGAGAAGATAGTGAAGCCTGGATGGAAAAGAGTAGAACTGCTATTTCTAGAGCATGGTTTGGTGGCTTTATATAGCTTCTCTTCCTTTTCTCTAATGTGGAAATAATGCAAAATGAGAACAGTTTTCCATGTGCTCATAACCAAAGTCAACCACCAGCTTTTCTAGAGACGTAATGTAGGAAGCACCCCACTTCTTGCCTGTTCTTTTTTTCTTCTCCGTACTGTCACAGAGCAAAGAAAGAAAAAGAAGGAAAGAAAGAAAGAAAACAGAAAGCTAGTGTTACGTGAAGCACTCTTTTCAGGGTCCTTTGTTGGATTTAGTCTTTCCTTCCATTGCATCCTCCTTCTGCAACTCAACTAGGTTCTTTTTACACCTGTTGCACTATTGTGCTTTATATGGCACAATTAGATTTTGCGTGACATATATTACACATTTTGGTATTTGAGTGATCTTTCATACCTTTGTTAACTGACTTTCATCCTGTCTATTGAAGAAAACCACATAATTGAAACAGGTTTAGTTTTCATCCTCAGTCTTGAACTTAAGCCTCTGTATTAATTGTGCCCTTAGAGTACATTCACACTTAGCAAAGAAAGCACTCTTAAATCACACTTGTAGCCCAGAATGTTCACAAGAGCGGAAGGGGAGACTGGTGTGTGAATGGGGCCTCCTGGGAACTGTGCCTTAAATTGTCCCTAAGGGTGCTTCCGCACAGGGGCAAATAAAATCGGATCTCTGGCACCCAGATTTATTAAAACCAGCTCCCAGGGGAACCAGTTTTAATAACTCCGGATCCCCGGTAGATCCGGTTTAACAGCGTAGATCCGCATCTAAGAGATGCGGATCTACCCTGCGCCCCGTGCCTCCGCACACGTGGCAAGGATCCGGATCGCCGCTTCTGGAGCCAGGGTGAGCTTCTCTAAAGCCCGCCCTAGCCCACCCTGGGGGGAGCGCGGCGGTTCCTCTCCTTACCTCTTCGGCGTCGCCCCGAAACTGAGAGCAGGTGCGCAGAATGCAGCGCGCCTGCGTCCTGCGCTCCTCCTGAGTGGCCGGGGCGGCACCTGGCAGCCCCTGCCCTCAGGAGCCATTCTGCGCAGGTGCGCTGCCCTGACTTGCGCGCCGGCCAATCAGGCGGCATGCAGGACGCAGGCACACTGCATCCTGCATGCTTGCTTTCACTTTCGGGGTGACGCCGACGAGGTAAGGAGGGGATCCGCCGTGCTCCCCCCAGAGTGGGCTAGGGCGGGCTTTAGGGAAGCTCGCCCTGGCTCCAGAAGCGGTGATCCGCCGCTTCTGGGGCAAGGGTGAGCCGAAAGGTAGGAGACCCCCGGCTCGCCATGCTTGGCTCCGGGGAGCCAATCATGGCGGGCTGGGGGAGGGCCATGGGTTTGCACACTTGCGCTGTGCGGCTGCATCCGAAATGGATGCGGATTCACAACACAAAACCACATGATATGTGGTGTGCAAGAAACACCCATAAAGCGCACATTAAGTCCGGATAGGTGCGGACGCACCTACCGGAAGTGTGCTATTTAGCCCCTGCTAATGCGGACGCTTCAATAGCAATCCGGTTTTGCTGCCGAAATCCGCATTAAAAACAGGCTCGCTGTGTGGACACCCCTCACCGGACGTGTCCTAATTAGCGACCCCATGTGCAGAGGCGCACATTAGAATGTGTGCTTAATGGATGTTAAAGGGCGTGAGCGGAAGCACCCTACTCTGCCTCAGAGGTGCTTTTAAAATATGTGTGAATGCACTACGAGGTCTATGATCATCCATGGCCTCACCCAAACAATTGGCATGTTATTGAGTACTACTAAATGAAAATTTGTAATGTACACTAAAGGAGGCACGTATTTTGCCCGAGAGACCAAAATGTTTGATTACAAACATTAGGTATTTATGAGTACCTGGATTTTATTAAAAATGCTGTCCTTGGGTCTTGTTATATATTTCCACTTAGTTGTGTATATGTGCTCCTAGTACCTTATATTGGGGATTACCTTAGATGCAGTATAATTTTTAGTTATTTTATATTTGGCCTGCATCTAACTGGACTATATTTTAAAATATATTTTGATATGACTACACATGAACACCCCTCTCTCTCTCTCTCTCTTTTTTTTTTTTTTACAAGCATCATAATTCAGGTATCAATTTTCTTCCTTTCTTGTGTTTTCACGTTCCAACTCCTAGGAAGTATCATAGTTTGTTGCTTTTGTTGGGCAGTGTTGAATCATGACCACCACTATGCAGTTCTTTTTGGCAGAGATGCAGAAGTGATTTTGCCATTGCTTACTTAAGGGGAGAGGCTGGGGATTGAACCAGCAACCTTTGCCTTTCATACAGTTTCCTCTACCACTGAAATGCAATATAATGGCTAAGCCAATATAATGGCTCCCAATATAATGGCTAAGGCAAGTCATATCTTTGTACTGAGAAATATTTTAGCTGCCTTTCAAGATCAAGCCCTTCATAGTCAATTTCCCTAAACTGTTTCACTGCTGAATTTCTTGTCTGCTTGTTCTTTCCTTATTAAGTGTTGATCGAAGCAAACAGAAGTTAATTATATCTATTTATTCTCCATCTAGAATGAAGTTATGATCTTTAGGTTTTTTTCATATTAAGATGCAGGCCCATTTTGAGACTATACTCTTTCATCTTGGAAAGGAGGCATTTCAGATCATCTTCACTTTTAGCCAGTATTGTGGTGTCTTTAACATAATGAAGGTAGTTTATAAGTCTCCCCCAAATTTTCACTCCATGAGTTTCATCGTACAGTCTTGCTCCTCTGATGATTTGTTCTGCATGTAAATTGAACAGATGTGTGGAAAATATGCTGATTTTAAATCATTCCATTACTCTTTGCTCCATTCAAACTCTTACTTCTTGATCGCTGTAAAGGTTGCACATGATAACTATTGAATACTCTGGTACTGTATATCCATAGTGTTTATGGCAGTCTGGAGGTTTTCATGATTTATACAAACAAAGACCTTTTGGTTCTTTTCAAAGAACCACTTCACATCTGTGATAATATTTTTTGTTCCTTGCTCTTTTGGGAACACCGCTTCATGGCAGCTCTCAATTTTAGTATGATTGTGTTTAAATACTGCTACTGTCAATAGTAGTAATAGTAGTAGTAGTAATGGTGGTCATTATTATTATTGTGTTATTGTTATTATTAACAACAACAACAGACCACTCTGCTGGTTTCTGCATGCATTATCTGCCAGTACATAAGATCATCATAATGACCTATCTGCATTCAAGAAGAAGTGGGTCAATTTTCGGGATTTGATTTGATTTGAATTGAATATCTGAAGATTTGAAATGATTCAAAGTTTAAAATTTGAATGTATTCACATTCTATTCAAACTGAATACATTCAAATCTATTTGTACAAATTTTTTATTCATATTTGAAGATAGAGATGTTGACAATATTTGGATGTGTCAGTAGGCATCTGCACGCCTTCGTATGCATCCTGTTCTTATCCTGTATGCATCCCATTTTTGTCCTGTACATATCTGTAAAAATGTGTACGGATACGAATAAGATACATACACATATGGATGACCGAATAATTCATACAAATGATTTGAAAGATTCAAAAATTCATTTGAATGTTCAATTTGAATTTCAAGACATTCTATTCAAATTCAAATGTTCGAATTTGATTGAATTTGACTGAATTTTGTAAAAGGCAAAAGATTTATGTGATCTGAAGAGAAATCAGAGTATATATACTAAAAACTTGATTGAATTTTGAATGTTTCGAATATTCATGCACATCCCTAGTCTGGATTAACGACATAACAGTATCTGGTGATAGCACAGTTGAAGACAAAGAGCTTGAGAAGATAAGGAAATATCAAGATTTGAACATCAAAACTGAAAAACAAACCCTGACAAAAATACCCTTGGTCCTCAATTAGAACATTTGCATAGTGACAAAATCTCCATACTGTCCTGATCCATACATATTTTAAACTAATATATTATACTATCCTATGTTTAGAAAAAAGCTGATGCAAAGTGAAGATCAACACCAGATAAAGATCTGGCAGCTGTGATATCACATTGTATATATAACAACAACAATAATGGCAAGCATGAGTCCTAGGGGATACAGTAAAAGGTTTAATTTAAGAGCAAAAAATGAGGAAACTTGGGGTGTTTTTCCACTGTCACTAAAAGTACCCATTAAGTACCCATTAATGGGTATGTAATGGCATTTTTGTACTCATTAATGGGTACTTAATGGGTACTTCTAGTGACAGTGGAAAAACACCCTTGGAGACTGAAAAAGTAAGAGGAAATGAACAGATCAAAATATTCTGAAATTTCTAACTGCAAACAGATATGCATCTTGTGCTTAATACTTCTGACTTAGACATGGTTGAGAAAAGCCATGTGTAGATTAATGATTTGGCAGTACCTGGCTATAGGAGAGTAGAGGGGAAACAGTAGGAAAAGGCCAGAACATAAAAAGACCTGCAAATTGAAATCAAGTGTCTATAGGAAAGGAAGGTGATGGTTGTGGAAATAGTTATTGGTGCATTTGGTTCTGTTCCAAAAGAACTGAAGTAAAAGCTTGGAAATAGATAGAACCACTGTTCATCTGTTACAAAATGTAAGGCTACTGGAAACAGCACACATCCTGCATCACTACCTCTTGATTATTCTAGGTCTTTGAGTAGGATTTGACTGTCAGACTACCAAACCAGCAATAAACATCTGCTAGACTATGCAATAAAAATAATAGACCATGAAAATTAAACTAACATAAAGAGACGTAGGCTAATTTTAAATTGTACTGTAAAAAGTGTTAATGAATCTGATCAGATTTCTTGGTTTCTTTAATTAATTTTCAATTGTCACCTAAACGAACCACAACCTGGCTGATTAATTCTGCATCAGACTGAATCAGATGTTGCAGAGACATGATTAAATGAGCAGTAATATGGTAGTGGTGGTGGTTTGGTTCATTATTATCTATCACTTTCAAGATAGGGGGAAGAAATCTACTGGTTTCAGATATTTTCATACTGTGATTTCCATCAGTTTTGCCAGCATGGTACAGGAATGATCTAAACTGTTGTCTGAACAATGTCTGGAAGATCATCAAACTCCAATCATGATTTAGGTGATAAGAGAAAAAGTGGTCAAAGGCATCCCTTGGTAGCAGTGGCTTCCTCCCGTTCTATAAATAGTAATGTGATTTCTATATAAACAAACATCCCAGATGATGTGAGGAACCCTGTGATTTGCATTATCTCTGTGTATAGAATTTCTGAGTTGAATTTTTTTTTGAGCTAAGAAGTAAGTAACAGACAAATGAAAGATAATATAAGAACAATATTGAACATCATTGAATA
>MTQE01001134.1:13625370-13636959 GCA_014337955.1 Aspidoscelis marmoratus | reverse complement strand
TAGATATTGTTTAATTGTTTTTTTAAATGTCATATTGCTTTTAAAATCAAGAAAAAATATATTTTTAAAAAAAGAAGTAAGTAAAAACAAAGAAGAAGTTATAAGTTTCAGCCAGCCAAAAGCAGTGGAAAACCAATCCCCTCTATACTCATATTTAAAAAAAAAAAAGAGAGAGAGAGAGAGAAACCAATAAATGAAAGTCAGTAAATGCCAAAGAAAGCAAGAACTTTTAGCTTTAAATGAAACTCCAAGAGGAAAGCCAGCTGAATCACTCACTGCAGGGACATGCACAAAACAGGTGTCTTAACAGTAAATTCAAGATCTGCTTTTTGTCTCATAGTTTGGAAATGTAAAATACAAACTAGTCCCTTATTATTTCTTCTGAAGGCATAAGCAGATGGCATTGGATGGTATCTTTACTGGGTGTTTTTTTAAACTAAGAAATCAAGCCAGATGGCCAGTTGAGGCCAGCCAATGATGAGCCGCCCCCTTGAGCATGCTCAGAATGTCCCAGCCTATTCTAGCAGATTCAGGCCGGGAAGAGAAGGTAAGTCCCGTTCACGCGTGTGCGTGACCCAGGGATGGGTTGGGTGGGTGTTGGCTGGGGTTCCTGCCCGCCCCTGGAGCCCGATCTGGGGTTCGGGAGCGAGCAGGAACCCTGGGAAAAAAGGTGCCCAAGGTGCCCACACTGGGTCCATAGGAGCCAATGGGAGCAGCCAGGGGAGGGAGCGAGCTGTCACAGAGAGAGAATGTGCAAATGCTTTCTCTCTGAGACAGCTCAGAACACGTAGAATGTGCGGAGACGGTTTCAGAGCACTTTTTAGTGCTCTGAAACTCAAACACGTGGAGAGCAAATTGGGATGCTTGGGGGTGGCCTGGAATGGATCCGGCCGCCCGCAAGAGCGAATGCTGTGTCCCAACGTGCTCTCCTTGCGTTCAAAAAACCCTCGTGTGAAAAGGCCTCTGGCTTCTACTGCAGCAGCTGGTAGGTCATGAAGGTTTTATGAAGCATTCCTTATGGAAGTTTCACTTTGAAAAATCACAAGGGCCCCTTATTATGTCTTCCAGTGCATGTGGTTGCACTAGGTATGGACGAGTGGTTGCTGGTATCACAGCAAGGTAAGGACACATCCTTAATATTTCTCTCTTTGCATCCTTGCAAGAGTAGCTGTTAATATGTCATGTACAAAAAGAGCTGGGAGAACTTTTTATTAGAACACCTAATATTGGGAGCAAAAGCAGTGATTGCTTATGAGCGGAAAGACCATGCACAATGGACATTGCTATAATGAATAAACATAATAAAGAAATGTACAAAAAGAGCTTAGAGAAAATGAGTAGGATGACAGGTTTAATTTTACATGTCTGCTCAGTTTTGGCTTTGTCTGCATTCTGTACAGGATTTAGTTTTAGCCATTGGTTATGGATCATAAGTCCAGTGAAGAGCTATGAATTTAGTTTTCACCTCTCTTGTTTCAAGGCTACTGCCAAGACAATATAAAGCTTGTGGTGTACAATGTAATTTGGACAGCAAATAGATGATGCTGTAATTCAGACTGAACATTACATAAGTAGCTTATTACTGTGTCTCGATCTTACAAAGTAGACTTCAGCTTCCATAAATATCGGCCTTTCTGCAAAGAGGAAATGATGGTAATTTATCACCCTCATCTTCATCTCTCAGTAAGCCGAGATTATTAGAGCTATGTACTTAAAGCCCATGTGCAATTTCTCCCCCACATTTTGGCAACTTGTAGCATGTGAATTATATTCTCCAACTAGGAGATCACCTACCTGGCCATAGTACGTCTGAAATAAAACTGTGGTAATAATCTTTACCACTTCTCCTTGCACTGATAGTTTGAATGTGGAAGACTGACTGATTTTGCCTAAAAAACTAAGCCCATCTGTGGTGTGCAGCAGAATGTTCTAGAAATAGAACCTCAGTAAAATCAATATGGATTAGTCTGTATCCAGACAATACCAGTTTTACATGTATCTGTTCAATTGTTTAATTCTCAATCTTGTTCTTGTATATACAGAAAATTTCATATTCAAATGTGTGTTAGATTAGAAAGTAATATTTACGTAATCTTTCAAGGCATTTTCTTAAATGAGTGTGCTATATAATTGTCTTCTCTTTGGATGGGTAAAAAAGTATAATGTCTCTTATTTTAAAAAACACATTTCTGTTTTGTTTGAAAAGAGAACAAGGATATGTTCTGGTCACTTTAAGTAAACATGAAAATTTTCCTTGCAAGTCAGTGTATTTCAATAATTATGGAGCATTTATTATGGAGCATGAAGTGAGTTTGAATTATAACAAATACTTTTTTAAATCTCTTGAAGTAACTAAAATACGTTATCTTTTTCCATAAGACCTTAGGAGTACATCCAGACGGCATGAAAATACATTATGGTACTGCTATGATAAGAGTTGCCACATGTATTGTAGGCAACGCCATCCTAGTCCCACATTCTCATCCCTAAAATGAGCTAAAAACTATTGCTGGAAACTGCTACAACTGGTAGCAGGTTTTCCTGCAATACTGTTTTTTAACCACTAGCTTACCTCTCTGGATGTAGCAGCAACCAGAGCTCTGTCCAGCATAGATCCATGGAGGTTGAAACAGCTGACCACTCATGCATGGAGGTGGTCATGTGCACATCCAGGAATTCAGTGGTATCCAAACTACGCAGATTGCACATAAACAAAACACACAGAGTGCTTCCTCATTGGGCACTAAATACCCATTAAGTACCCATTAAGGATGGATTTTAAAAACCACATCCACACTACAACACCCATTAGAGACCCATGCATCCGCACTGGCTCTCACGCGATGGGTCTCTAATGGGTGTTAAGAGGCCCTTAATACCTTTTAAGGGAAGACTACCTTGGAGGTAGTCTTAATGGGTACTTAATGGGTACTTATGCAGTTAAGACACATCCATTTAGGAGGTGCCCGCACTGCAGATGTGCCCTTAAGTTGGCCCTCCACCCGCCCTCCATGATTGGCTCCTCTGGAGCCAAGCATGGCGAGCCGGGGGCATCCTATCTTGGGGCTTCCCCTCACCCCAGAAGCCACAGATCATGGCTTCTTGAGCCAGGGGGGCTTCACCTACACCTCCCGTATCCCACCCCAGGGCGAGCGCGGGTGATCCCCTCCTTACCTTCAGGCAACTAGGCCGATTCTGGCTACCGGAGCCCTGCATGCTTTGCGCGTGCGTGCAGTGCACCTCCCTATTGGCCGGGGCCACGCCTGGCTTCAGGAGGCCCTTTGTGCAGGCGCGTGGCCCTGGCCAATAGGGAGGCATGCTGCAAGGACGCGCAAAGTGTGCTGGCCCCCGGCAGCCAGAATTGGCCTGGCTGCCTGAAGGTAAGGAGGGGATCATGCATTTAAATTCCAGCAACCTATGAACATGGTAGAAGCTTACCAATATCTTTAAAATATCAAAATACATCCATCTGTAGCAGGAAACAAATATTCTTAGTAAGAAAGAATTTCTTCTGTTTCCAGGATACCTTTCTAAAGGTACATGAACCTCTCTAAAAAAACCTGAAGCTTATTAAAGTCGGAGTGACAATTAAAAAGCATTGTCGTGCTAGTTTTCTAAATAATAGCTGCATTTTTGTTGTTAAACCTGGAATTCCAGTAATGTTTGTGCAAGATTTTGTTGTTGTTGTTGTTGTTTTGAGCTGGAAAACTTTTGCGTCGTGAAAAAAGAAAGTATGCAGATTTAAAACAGCAACTTTTCCCACTGAAATCTTTACATCTAGCCCACGTTTGTCTGAATTAAGGAGCTTTGTGAAGCCTTAACCTACAGCTCACAGTTCATTTAGTGAATTTTCTTCCCAATCCAGCCCACTCCCCTCCGTTCTCTGTTACTGTCTGGCAGTTCTTTTAAGAGCTGACTCTCTCTCACTATGAGAGTTCCCCTTTTCTAAGCCCCTCTAATAGTGCTGAGTGGGCAAAAAATTACAGATGCGGGAAAAGCTGACAAATGACTGCATAACCCCTTCCCCCTCCCTGTCTTCCAATGCCTCCACAGTCTGCCAAAACATGCCTGAAAGCTACTGAAATAGACAAAAGCACAAAGATCCCATTTGCTCGAGGAAAATAGACTTCATGTGTAAAACACCCGTAAGAAGAATGGAAAGCTGGCAAGTTGTCCGTAGCTTCAGAGGTAAATTGCAGAGAAGAATATTCTTAAAGAGGATGAGAATTGTATACACTGAGTTTTTTTTTTTATTTAAAAAAATAGCTGCAAAGTGACACTTGAAAGGCATGATAACTTACATGGAGAACACTTAATAGGAAAGCTTGGGTTTCACAGGGTTTTTGTGTTCTTTGCTCTCTCTTTAAGGCGCTACCGCAAAATGAGGGCTGTCAATTAATTATACGGTTCAAACGTATCTGCGTATATTGACTGTGTGAGAAATGTTTGTTCTTGGACAATCCTTTAAAAAAGCATAAGTAGGTCTTGTTTTTAAGTAGGCATGCATAGGATAGACTCCTAGCATGTGGGATAGTTTCTGCAGCTAATACAGAAGAAAGCTTTTGCAGACAGGAGGCAAGGACTGCCTCTGGACTGTGAGAGAAAAATGGTGGGATCTTGTTTAGATCTTGTGGTTGGTTCTCACCATTGCTGCCAGAGGTAAGGTGAAATAGTGGGGCATGTCTTGTCTGGTGCTGCTTCTCCAATGCAAATTATGTCAAAAATATCCAGAATTTGCTAGTGCCTCCCCAACCCCTTTGTTCAGTATTTTCAGTCTGGTTTCACTCTCTACTTCTGTGGTGGGCATTTCCTGAAGGAAGAACCCAGGCCCAAGCACCAGGCAAGGTAAGCTTTAGTGCAATTTCAGGAAAAACCAGGTTTGAAGTTCATTTTCTCAGAATAGCGATGTTCTGGAATTTCGCCCTTATATCCCTGGATTTTGTTGGGGTTGCCAAAGATACATATGGCAATACCAATATAGTGCCAGGATAATTTCAGGTTTTATATCCTGTCTGGAGATGGAAGAGGGAAAAGATAAACCCATAATTCCTAGCAGCTACCAAAAGGGCTTTGTAAATTGTCACTAAACATCAGAACAGATTCCGAAGAGTCCTGGAGGAGCATAAGAAGCTGTGTTTTACAGAATAATTCTACTGGTACATCTAAGGCTTTGAGCAGGCACAGCAAAACCAAGCATGGACCTTTTTGCACTTCAGCCTGTAGTGAATAATTAGGCAACATCTGGGGAAGAGCATCTGCACCTAGAGGAGGCTGTTCCAGCCTTCAGGGCTCCCTGCCTATCCAGAAGTTGCCTAATTTTTCACCAGGTGTGGATCACAAAATCATGCTTCACACCCTTCCCCAATTACTTACTTAAAGCATCCAGCTGGGGAGCATTTGTTCTTCTGCTGGAGGAGGAGGTCAGCAGAGCGGCCACACAAGCGCACAGGCAGCTCTGTTGCCCTCCTGACACAACTGCAACTGTGCAGAGCATCGACATTGTCATGGAGGGCACTGCACTCAAGATGGTGATGCCCTGAAGAGGACCGACCCTGGGATCAATCACAGGTGAAAGACCAATTACACAGGGCTTAGGCTGTAAGTGACTAGTGCTCACAAGAGTGAGCGCTAGTCAACATTGGGTGATTGTGCTCCTTTCCCGTCCAGCGAACGTCAAGGGAAGTGCAAAAACACCCCAGCTCTGAGTCATCTCTGATGCAGCTTACAGAAGGCTTTGAGGTGGGATTGTTCAGACATCATTCTGTCCAACCCTGCTCTCCTGAATATTCTGTGCCAACAAAGGTAAATTAGAGAAGTCTTGGGAACACAAGGGCCACTCTGTCTCTCTGAAGTGCTTTTGAGATGCCCCTTTGTGTCTGCAACACAGCCTGAATTTGCACACTTCTGTAGACTTACTTTAAAATGCTAGGGATTGTTTCCCAGACATGCACATTGCCACTGAAAGCATATCTCTGACCACTTCTTCTCCAAACATTTTGTCTAGTGTTGATCATTGGATGTGAATCCTCAATACGGACACAAGTATTCTCAAATTCCATGCTTGATTCTCTGACCATTTCATGGTCTAGTCAAGGAGAGCCTAAATTATGCCCTTGTGACTTCATGGAGGATAAGCAGATTTTACTGAGTAATATATAGGATGCACATAGAAACATGGGCATAGCTGACCACAGAATTGCATGTTCCTCATGCACATTATCCCAGCAAATATTGAGACTCCATACACATTTCATCTGTCTGTACGGCTGGACCAAACCATACATGAGATGGTACTGTTTGGACCCTCATATAACAGCTTTCATGGTAGGGTCATGGAGTTTGGATCAGCCCAACTGAGCGAGATGACTGGTTTCAGGGAACACCTGTGTTCCACATTGTGTCCTGGCAAAACATCCTAGGGAACATCCCATTCTCTGCATGTGCCTCTTTGATGAAGAAGAGGGTTTGGTCATGGATGACAGCTGGGAGTTGCCCAGGTAGAGGGGGCACTGAGCTTCCTCACCAGCCAGCACGGCAGCAGTGGCTGCAGGGCTTTTGGGAGCAACATTATTGCGGTCACCAGCTTGGAGCACAACAGACAGATTGTTGCCTATCTGTGCCCATTGGCCAATTAAATACCGTGATGACAGCCACTGGGCCACTTGCTATACTTGGTTGTGTGTCCATTCTTCTCGCCTGTGCTTTGGCTGCACAATTTCCTCTGAATGTAGTCCTGCAATAGTCAAAGGGAGGGAGAGAGAATGGTGGGTTATATTTTAAGATATTTTAGTGTTTTCTGCGTTTATTGCATGCTGTGACTGCCCTTTGAAGTATACAAATGTAATTAATAAATATCTTCTCCTGTCTTGTCCTCCTTCTATCCTCTGGACAGCCCAGCCCAGTCCAGCCCAGAGGTATACCTGAACTACATGTATAGTGCCATATTGGTCACTCCAGATAATTGGTCTAATTGAAGGGAGCTTGAAAGTCCTTGAGGATGCGCCTGATGTGTTATTCTTGCTCTGGAGCACCTGCCAGCAACACTGGCTGCTTTCCTCCCTTTCTCCCTGCACCACTTTGGTCTATTGGTTAAAGAGCCGGACTCTTATCCAGGTTTGATTCGGCCCTCCTCCACAAAGCCAGCTGGGTGACCTTGGGCTAGTCACAGATCTCTTCTGAGCTCTCATAGCCCCACCCACCTCACAGTGTGTTCTGTTGTGGGAAGAACAGACAGCTTTGTTGGCTGTTTGAGTCCCCTTAAATGGGAAATGAGGAAAGCAGGGTAGAAAAGCGAGTTCTTATTCTTATTCTTCTTGGTCGTCTCTTTGCTGGTAGAAGAGCCTGCAAAACTGAAAATAGAGCAAAACTAACAATGAATGCCAATGAAATTTTAATAGCATTGAATTTGACTGCTTGGTTCATCTCTAGCCCTAGTATTTTTCATTTACAAAACTCAAGATTTTAGTGTTTTTCTGATGCTGCACAATCCACGTATGGTCTGTAACAGCAGCAGAAGGAAGAGGACACTGTTACCTAAATATGATGTTGCAACTTTCTTTGACCTGAATAGGGTCAAGTTGACTTTAGATGTGGCCAGTTCAGATAAAGCAAACTCCTCTTCTAATCTCTCAGCATAGGTAGGCCTGAGCTTTTGACTTATTTTGATGAAATTTATAGGGAAGATATGCCAATGGAGGGACATCTGTACAAGGTCTTAAGGAATTTCTACAGGACAGTGTTGAACATTTTGTGTTTTAATATTGATCTTAATAACTATTTTCATTTTTAATTAAAAAAAAAAATTAAAATCCTTGTTTTTTATATTCATGTTTTTATAAGTCATTTGAAGGTGTAGGAAACAAAGGTGTGATATAAAAGTATTATAAACAAAGTGGTAAGAGCTTCTGTTTTTAAGGCAAATATAGGGATGAAGAAAAAATCTATAAAATCAGCAAAAAGTATGTAAGATAGGGATGTTCACGAATATTGGAAAATTAAAAAATCTGATCCAAATTCATCAAACATCAATATTTGAATTCAAATCGGATTTCCAAAAACCCAAATTAATGAATTTGGTCGAATTTCGGATAATTGAAAATGCGTATTGGATTCAGCTGAGTAGATCTATTTATATTGCATGCGAATATCGTGGTTATTTGCACATATAATGCTGGATGAAAACAGGATGCATATGGGATGAAAACAGGATATGAATGTTCCCAACATTTGTATTTTGGACTCTGAATCAGATTTTCAAGAGTATGGATCCGGATAATCTGAATTCGAATTGGATTTTTGAAAATCCAGATATAAAAATGTTCAAATCGAATCAAATATTCGAATATTCAAATCAACTCAAATCTGAATGCAAAAAATGCATTTGTGCACACTTCTAATGTAAGAAGGCCCCCTTCCCCATAAAGAGGGAACACGGGGATATGTGCTTTGTTTTTGAAATATGTGCATTGGAAGAAGAGGACATCTTCCTCTGTGCATTTCGAACAAAGTTTAAAATTTATGCTATGGTTCTCAAAGGATAAAGAAGTGGAAAAACCACATTTTTTTCATCTCATTTCTCCTCAAGTGGAGGACTCAATGATACCCTACACTGTTTTATGTTGCACACAGCTCCTCGCTTGCCCACTAATTATCTATGACTTTGCACTTCTATTTTGCTTGCTTAAAAATAATTTTTTTAAAGGAAGGGTTTCTGCACAAGTGTTTCATTGTTTTGTTTGGTTTTGGCTTGTCCATCATATCATGAGGGATATCATATCCACAACTGAGCAGAAAGTATTGGTGCCACTTTATACAAACCCTTTCTTTTTTTTTATCACAGTGTCCCAGATTTATTTTACTAAGCATAAAGCGTTCATTTAGACCTGAGGCCTTTTCGCATTACAGCCAGAATGGCTGTAATGCAGTTAGGCTAAGACAGTTTGATACACTTTCCCCATCTGCATGTAGGCAGGAAAGGAATGCGTCTACATGTGTTCTTACTTGCCTACTTGCGAATGGGGAAAGCGTCCTGAACTGTCTTAGCCTGAAAAGGCCAAACAGGGGTCAGGATGCCCCTCCCAGGCCTGCCTGCAATTGGGTGAGGGAAGACCAAGGGGCGGAAAGATCTGGGAGAGCCCTTCCCTGGTCCCTGCAAGTTCTAGGGGACAGGATAGTGTCTCCTAGGGCTTGTAGGGACCCACTCAGGCACCCAGGCACCCACCCCCTGGCCCGGGGATGAGCGCATGCTTGTTCACTTACCCGCTGCCTGTGCTGGGTCTGAGTGAGCCAGCTCAGGCGGTGCCACCCCACTCCACGCGCACAGGGCTTGGAGCCACCTGAGCTGGCTCACTTGGACCCAGCACGGGCAGCAGGTAGGTGAACATGCACGTGCGTCTTCTGGCTGGGGGGGGGGTTTGCCTGGGTGGAATGGGTCCCGTGGGGCATCTGCTGGGTTCAACCACCTAGATCCAGGCGGCTGAACCCCGCAGCAGCTAACAATCTGCCCCGATGGGCCGGGGGATGTGGGTTTCCTTGGTAGACCAGCCCTACTCATTCAGCGCTTGGGGTAGGACCAGTCCACCAAGGGAACCCACATCTCCCGGCCCATAGACAGCTGCAGTCTGACCCCTCTTCACTCTGGAAAGGGATGAGGGGAGGCCAAAGTGGGTGTCTCCCCGATTCCTGCAGTTGTGATGGGACTGCAGGAGTTGAGAGTGAGCCACCCTCCCCCCCCCACATGCATGATCACTCACCTTGACAGCCCTGGGGTGCGATCCACTGCAGTCTGCGCAGGCACGTGCGCTCCCGGTAGATGGGACCCACTGGGTCCCATCTCCCGGAGTGCATGCGACTGCGCAGACCCATGGCAGATCGAACCCCAGGCCGGGCAAGGTGAGTGATCTGTGCAGGTCTACCAGCTGTTGGCCCAATTTCAGGCCAATCATGGCAGGGGGCGTGTCCCGCAGCTGTCAAGGAGGAAGGCGTGCGAACGCTTCCCTCACTGGATGGCCAGGGATGGGCTGGAATGCTCTGGGCCGCATGTAGAGCACAATTAAATGCTCTGCACACAGAATGCATGAGGGCACCCTGGGACAGGCTGAGGCAGTCCTCCCCGTGTTCCAAAAGGCCTAGTGCAAAAAGGCCTCTGTTGTCATACTTCAGGAAGAAAACAGAAAATCAAAACGGATTCCTGGAATCTTGAAAAGGTTTGTGGTCCTCTTAATGTGTTTAGCCCTGGAAAAAAAAGGGAGGGGGGAGAAAATGATTTAAAATGTGAACAGCATTAGATATAGCAGCTTTAAGAAACCCTACATCCTTTCTTTGTGCGAGTCTTTCATGGTTTATGTCAGCAAAACAGCTGCCACAAACTGGCACAGTCTGAGACACATCACTGGAATTAATCATCTTTATATGAATACGGTTCTGTGAGGTGAGGTGAAGTCACAGGCAATGGGTGGCAAGTCAGAAAAAAACATTTGTAGTAATATCAAGGGAAGCAGAGTCTGAAACTGAAGCTTATAGGAGATTGGTGACTTGTTACTGCCCAAAGCATTAGTTCAGTACATCTTCCTCTGCTTTTCCAGTAACATCTAATAAAACAAATGATATAATTATGTAATTGCTTTGTCAGTTTTCCCAGCCTGAGCAAGAGACTGCATGTAGGAGCTGGGCAAACTCTCCACGTAGCAATGGCCTGTCATGAAGCTTGTACTGCTAATGAAAAAAGAAAGTATGGGATGATTTTCTACAGAGTTTTATAAGACCAGCCACATTTCCTTGATGGATGAAGTTGTGCTTCTTCTAGCACAGTTTGCCAAAAGTGCCTGTCAGTTGTCAGATGTGATTGACGTGGGGGTCTACCACAAATTCATGTACTGGATTTTAAACAGAGGCCTTTTCAGCATGCAATGAGAAAAGGTCCAGGGATGGGAAATCCCCACCTCCTACTAAGGGTGTTTTCCCACTGTCACTAAAAGTACCCATTACGTACCCATTAAAGGGTACTTAATCGGTACTTCTAGTGACAGTTGAAAAACACCCTAAAATACTTCATCCTCATGGACAAAGCACTAGAGTGAACCAAGGCACCAAAAATGGTTCTGGAATTCTGGTTCCAATGTTGTCAGTGCTGTGGAACTGGATATATCAAGGGAATTTTAGAAGGAGTATGGAATGGCTTTCACAGTTTCCTGGGGGGGGGGAAGCACCCCAATAGGGTAAAATAAATGAAGACAATGTCTACTCCAAACACCTATGTGAATAAGAAATGCAAAACTGTAGAACAGAAAAGCAATTATAATTTCTAAAAGGGTAACAATACCCCACTAGGTTTTAGTGAAACATATAAAAATAATAATAGAAAATATCTCAATAATATAATGAAATATAAAAGATATAAAAGAGGCCAAACGTGTTTCGACACAAGCCTTCCTCAGTGGCCTATAATCAATAAAATTGTTAAAATAAACACAGCTCACATCTGTGACTCTGTGAAAGTATCAAACTTTCACAGAGTCACAGTTGTGAGCTGTGTTTATTATCTACAGTTTTGCATTTCTTATTCACATAGGTGTTTGGGGTAGACATTGT
>MTQE01001134.1:13614168-13625206 GCA_014337955.1 Aspidoscelis marmoratus | reverse complement strand
TTGGGGTGCTTTTTTTTCTTTGGCAGAACCCCCCTGTTCAGTTTTGGTTTGCACTTTGGGTTTGTTTGTTTCAGGGACTTGCGTAGATTGTTTTCACAGTTTCCTGACATATCCCATTCAAGAAAAGACTTAGATCAGTTCCCCTCTTATTTTTTTAAAAAATGATTATAAAATAAATTCTTCAAACATAATAACATTTTAGATCACAAATTATTATCCCTTCCAAAACAAAATAGCCTTTCTTATTAACCAGTTAGTATTTATTTAAAAAAATAAAAGGTAATTGTGTAGTTTATAGAGACTAGAATATTTGCATACCATTATTTGCAGCATTTCTATTACATTTCATGTTTTATAGTCTATCATTTGATAGATTTAAAGATGAGTGATTTTTTTGTTTTTAAGCGCTTATGGGCAGAAACTTTTTAGATTGCATACCTCTTCCTACTGAACGTACTATTAGACATTTATGAGCCCTTGGAACAAAATACTGTATGTAAACTTGGGGGGTAATCTACATGATCCCTGCACAGTGCTTATGAGAGTGCATTATTTGTGTAACACTGCCCCTTTCTTGAGCATTCAGTGTGGTTAGGGTGCCGGAATCATATCTCGTAGTCACTGGGTTTTATTCCACACTCCTCCGTGAAGCCATTTGGGTGACCTTGGGCTAGTCACAGCTCTCTTTCTGAGGGAGGGAAATGAAGGTAGCGGTGGAATCATGAATATATGGAAGTAATGGATGCATCTTTGCAATATCTATTATATATTAATAAAAATTAAAAAGGAAAAAAGTCCATCTGATTCTTGTTAAAATACATCCCTTTTCAGTAGGGTTTTTGTTTGTTTGTTTGTTTCTAATATCCATTCTGAGAATGACTCCTTTGAAAGCCACAAGCATTGTAGGACGTTATGATAATTTTACCTGACCCCTTTATTTTCCTCTGAGTCTGACAGACATTGAACAATAGGTCTCTGGTCAAAATTCCAGTTTTGTGGGAATAAAAGAAAAAAAAACTTCGGGGTTGCCCTCTGCCGTGGTCTGTGCAGGCACACCGACTGTGGTAGACAGGACCCACAGGGCCAAGTCTACTAGGCGTGTGCGCGCCTGCACAATAAAAACCCCAGGCCAGCAAGGTAAGCGAATGCCGCATGCTGGGGGGAGGTAGCTTGCTCAGTCACGGAGACACCCTGATTGGCTTTCCATCACCCCTTTCTGGGGTGGAGGGAGGCCGACCTGCGGCTGTCAGTGGGCTGAGGGACATGGGACCCTTTGGTAGACCGGACCCATGTGGGTCCAGTTTACTGGGTCTTATATCCTTTGGCCCATCACCCTTACTGCCAGCCTCTACAGGGTTAAACCGCCTCAACTGAGGCAGCTAAGCCCCACAGAGGTGCCCCAGCATCCCCACCCCAGGGCGCAGGGATGCGCATGTACTCACAGAGATCCTACCTTCTCACTGTCCTGGGTCTCAATGACCTGAGGCAGCCGGGAACGTGCACCATGTGCACGCGGCGCAGTTCGTGCTGTGTGCACGCAGCACGCATTCCCGGCTGCCCCGGGTCATTGAGACCCAGGACAGTGAGAAGGTAGGATCTCCATGCGCGTGCGTGCATCCCTGGGCCCTGGGGTGGGTGCGTGAGTGGGTTCCTGCCAGCTGTAGTGGACCTAATCGGGTCCTGTACAACTGGCAGGAACTGGGGGAAGCCGCCTGACAGGTCTGCCCACCCCTGGGTACTCCCACCCAATGGCGGGAAGGCCTGGGAGAGGCATCTCCGCCCCTGTCCAGCCTTTCCCAGCTAGGACAGTTTGGGACGGTGTCCCCGTTTGCACGTAGGCAGGCAGGAAGGCCTGTAAATGGGGAAACTGACCCAAACTGTCTTAGCCGAAGTGCATTACAGCCATTCCGGCTGTATTGCGAAAAGGCATCAGGTCTCTATTCTGAGATTTATTCCAGAATAAGGCCAAGTGCATAAAGGCCCCAGGTGCATGAAGAGTACTTAAGCTCAGCACTTGCTGTCCTCCCTCCACTTTTTCATTATGGTGCTGACTTCAGTCTTCCTCCTCCTTGGCTCCTGAGCACTGCCTGGGTGCTGCACAGCCAGTAATAGCAAGTTATTGGTCAGATGGGCCAGTATTCTGCCCCATTGTGGTCTGTCCCAGTAATTAATTGCTCCTGTGCCACTATTGGGGCCATCCAGCATGCTTTATGACTATAAATACAACTGCCCGCTATGTGCCTATGCTGTTATAAAGGTCCAACTAGCATAGAAGGGAGAAAGCACTGCAGAAGCACTGGGATAGTGTATTATCCTTTCCTCATCCTTTCCGTGATATAGCACAGATTGCAGGTATCTCTGTCTGCATGTTTGATGGGTACAGAAATGTGCAATTTTATAACCACATCTGAAGACAGATGCTTGAACTAACCTAGCATGATGTAGTAATTACAGTCCTGGACTGGGATATAGGAGTCTGGGATTCTAATCCCCGCTAAGCTGTGAAGTACCCCACAGGACTGTTAGAAATGGGCAATTCCGCTCTGACTAGTTTAACAGGCCAGCAAGCGATACTAACCAGTGTGGAATTGCCTCTGAACTCTTTGCAAAAAAGTCAGGATGGAAAGAATTAATGAAAAATGGCTTTCACAGATGTGCAAAAAGCAACAACAGTGCTTAAAATAAAATATCAATTTTTATTTGGATGTTTTAAATTGATTTTTAAGGTTGGTATGTTTTAATCTTTTTATGACCCATAAGGAAAATTGTATACTCCAGGGCTTGGGCATAGGGGAGATATGTGCTATCATTTCTCTTCCAACTGTCCCTCTTGTGGTAAGGACCAAAGCCTAGGATTTGCCTTTTTTACAGTATATAAGAGAAACAAAGTCAGTTATATAATATACTGCAGAAACAGAAGGGAAAAGGGATACATTTGTCCAAAGTGTTGAAGTGTGATAAGGTTGCTGCCGGAGGGTCCCATGTTCTGTTATTTTATCCTGGAGTGCAATCTTCAGGATTCAATTCAAATCGAGTACCCAAAAATTCAATTTGATTTGAATCTTTAAAATTCAAATTTAACCAATACATTCATTCGAATTTTAATTCAAATTTGCACTTACAAATGTTAGCAACATCCATATGTGCCTGTACACACCATTACACATCTCATACACATTAGTACCCATCTGTACATGTCTGTATGCATCCCATAGTTATCCCGTATGGAACCTGTTTTCATCCCGTATGGAGGCAGGAAAGATGTGTATCTGTAAGTATGCATCGTGTATGAACCCCTTACACATGCAAATGTCCAGATAATTTGAACAAATAGATCAGAAATTTAAAATTTGTTCAAATCTTTAAGTGTGAATTGATAGGCATTCGATTCAAATTTGAATGGTGAGATTTGGGCAGATTCGATTGAATTTCGAATATCTTCAGATATTCATCCACACCTCTATTTAGTATTGCTGAAAGAGAAAAAATAGTAAGAAAAGAAATGGGGCAGCCCATCAGTATTTAGTACTACCTAGACAGTCTCCATGCTGCTCACCCAGTCATATCCAATATTGTACAGCATGTTTCCATTTTAGATACAGGAATAATTTCCAGCTTATTTATGTTATTATATGTTATTTATGTTATTATGTGCAACTTTATGTGAATTTGTGTTGCCTTTTTGGCCATGTATTCCTTCTTTTCTGCTGACACAAAAGTGTCTATCCTATTCAGGTCAACAACAGATAGAAATGAGTTGTTTTAACCTTCCAAACCCACCTTTGGTTCTGTCAAGCTTGTTGTGACATGAAGTCAGTAATGCAAGTTAAAAGGTAGAAATGATTATAATCGTAGTGAAATTACAGTTTGCAAATAATTGAAGCTGAAGGAGTACTTATAAAAGGACAAGTGTGTGAGAGAGAGAAAGGTGGGGGGAAAGGGAGAAAAGAACCATGTGTAGAAATGGGGGGAGAAGTGAGTCTATGAAATGCAAAATAACACCCCTTTCTCTCTCTTCCTTGAACTACATGCACACATTTATCATGCTGGAATCTCCTCCATGATGTTTTCTGATTTAGCATAGAGAAAAGATTACACTAAAACTGCTATTCTTTCTATTACTAGCTGAACTGGGAGAAGCAGATGAATGACGCCATTAAATCAAGACAGCATTTTGATAAGCATTTTTTGCCTGCTGGGGAGATGCACATGAAGCAATCGATCAGATGTCCAAGGTAAAATATAGTTACAAGCCTGCTCTGTCCTAACAGTATAAACAGTAAGCTTTTGCATGTAGTGTCTAAATATCATAGATTTAGAATGAATGAATGATTAAATGATGAATGAATGATTAAATGAATGAATGAATGAGTTGCCCCATCTTCTTTAAATTCCCTTCACCCCACAACTGATTATTAACAAGTAAAAAGTTTGTTCATCTTATACATCATAACAGACATGTTGACTGTTCTGCTGGACTTCAGAATTCTGTTTTTACAATTAAGTGAAGATGTGCATCCCCTTGTCTGAGTTCAAGTTCAAGCTGACATCTCCAAATCTTTACAATTAAGTTTCTTTGTTCTGATGCTCTATAGGCAACTATCCGAAGCTAGAAGAGCATTACTGAAAACACAATTAAGAAGACTGTGAATAGTTCATAATCACATAAAAAGATCAGTAGCCAAAAGTGATGAATGTCAAAGCAACAGCTATATTAGCAAAATACACTGAAGAATTTTTAGTTCAGTGGATTCTACCTGTGCTCTCTTTTTCCACTTTTTCTGGTCACTTTGCTGATGTGTTGTCTCATTCTGAAGATGAACTGAAGCTGGATTAAACCTTAAATGTGACCACAGCCTAAGTCAATCACTTGATTGAACTGAATGTGTTGCCATGATATACGGTCCAAGCTATTTTATATTGCTGGTAGGATGTGTTTCATGTGATTCAAAATTTCCAAAATGTTGTTCTCTTTCTCTGTATCAGGCTACACAATTTGTAGACCTTCAGATGTTTCTGAACTGCAAATTCCAGTACTCCATTCATAACATTCTGAATTTGGGGTGTTCTTAGAAACATCTAGAAAACTGCAAGTGTAGCAGTCTTGTTGTTTACCACAGGAGTAGCCAAGAGGTTTCCTCTTCACCAAGTTCACTTCCTCAGGAGTGTGGAGAAAAGAAGATGTACTTATTTTTTTAAAAAACTCACTGTGTGGTCAGACAGACTGGAATTTAAGAATTATAAGTGAAAGGAATGAAATGAAGCTCTGAAAGCTATAATTTATCTTTCTGTGATGGCCTCCGAAGCAGCTGTTAGACACAGGCAAATTAAAGATCTAAACTCTTCCAGAGAGTTAGTCTAGGATCACAAAACTGCTGTGAGAAAAATAAACCTCCTGTAACGTCTAAACATTTGTTTGCCACGCTATTGGTTTTCTCTTCATAGTAGCTCTGCTTATGACCACGAGTGCAACCCTGAATAACTTTCCACTCAGTATTACTGAGTTAATAGTGACTCTTAGGCCTCCGAAAAACAGAGGGTTTACTCATGCAATTACCATCTTAAAGTTCACTGAGCTACTTTTCAGCAGCATGTGATGTTGCAATCACCACCAGCCACAAATTAGACCTTTCAGTATGTAGCATGTTTGCAGAAAATGCCCCGGCTTGAGCAGTCTCCTTCCTGCATTTTTTTTTCCTTTTGGTGCTGCAGTTATTAACAGTTTACGTTTTAACACTAGATACTGACTCATTGTTTCACCGTCGCTTTCCCGCTTCCTCCTTAATGCTTGGTAGAAGTGTAGTTAGGAGAAAAGGCCACCAAACCTCTCCTGCCCTTCAGGAGAAGCTGATAAATAAGGGGAAAAGGGATGATGACTCTCCTTTTCTCCTTCACACAGTTGAGCCTGCTCTGTGTATCCATAATCCATTTTGGTCAATAATGCCAATACTCGTGTGGGTTTGCATTAGTGCTACTTATTTTGGCCCATATTCTGCATCCTTTTAGCTTCTTTACCCTTTGCCCCATTGGCTCCAGTGGCAATGACATTGCCTAAATCATATAAATGAGTCTTTGACACAGAATGACAGAAAGCAGCTAAGATACTTGCTTAGGTAGTTTCCAAAAGACAACCAATTGTACCATCAACTTGAGCTAGGTGCTGAAGGGCAACTGAGAGAAAGCTAACAAACCCTGTGGTGGTTATAATATCTAACTCAAATTTTTACCTCAGTTTTCTTTGTTACGCTCACACACCTTTCTGTTCTCACCCTGAGACTCCTTAGGAGACTTTTTAAAATCTCCATCCCTCTCCACCATTATAAGTCCCCCTGTACTCTGATAGGATAAAAGTTCTGTAACTCAACAGTATTTAATTGCATATTGGGTGCAAAGGAAGGCAAATTCATCCAGTATCCACCCACTACATCAGTGTCAGCCTCCCCTTTTTAGTCCTGTTCCCCAATCACACCCAAAAAATGAAAATGGATCAGTTCTCTACAACGGCTTGAGACCTGTGACCTTGGGCTAGTCACAGCCCTCCTTCTGAGCTCTCACAGCCCAATCTGCCTCAGAGGGCGTCTGTTGTGGGGAGAGCAGAAAGCCTCGTCAGCCTCTTTGAGTTCCCATAAGTGGGTGAGTAAAGCAGGGTATAAAAGCCAACTCTTCTTTTTCTTCTGCTTAAAAATCAGGACTCAGAAAAATATGATTGAAAGGAGGAAAGTTCACGCCTTTTCCCATACCAACCTGCCCTAAGATCTGCAGGAGAGACCCTCCTGGTTGTCCCACCACCTTCAGCAGCAAGGCTAGTGGGCACCCAGGAGAGGGCCTTCTCGGTAATGGCCCCCAAGCTGTGGAATAGTCTCCCCCTTGAGTTGCGTCGGGTTCCTTCTCTGTTCACGTTCAGGAAGAAAGTGAAGACGCACGTCTTTACTCAGGCCTTTGGATAAGTGTCAGCTATGTTTCCCCCACTGTAAACACCATTGTTTTAATTGATATATATTGGATTTTAGATGTTGTGATTATTTTTGTTGTTCTATTATATATTGTTATATGATATGGTGGATTTTAAGGCTGTTACCCACCCAGAGATCTTTGGGTATAGGGCAGGATGGAAATATAAATAAATAAATAAATAAATAAATAAATAAATAAATAAATAAATAAATAAATAAATAAATAAATAAATAAATAAATTGAACAAAAAAGTTGTGAGCAGTGAGGTCCAGAGATGAGGAAGGATTAAAATGAAGGTATGATCACAATCATTGAGTGCAGTACCTGCAGATATTGTGTATTACAGCTGTCTTGATAGCTACCAGTCTGACCTGTGGTCTTGACATCTAGAAGGATCCACATTGGCTACCTCTACCTTAGAGCTGGAATTAGTGCCTTACCACAGAAAGAGAGAGCCTAATGCTTTTTAAAAAGTTCCCAATCAAGATAATTTTTGGTGCAGCAGAAGTGAGCTGATTTGCATTTTATTCAGATGACGTGAATGATCAGCATAGTGATATAATAGGCTATCTCGCTTCTCTAGCATCTTATGCTGGGGGTAGTTAACCAATAATGAAGAGCATTTGCCTAAGCAGAGAAAGTGAAATGAAGAGACAAGTATGTTGGTTCAAGCTGAGTAGGGAGTCAATGGCTTGTTTGCCCTCTTCATAGTCTGGCTGGCGATAAATAGCTGCTTTTACGATGAGCAATGCTTACCACATTTGCTGACAAGCAATTGCTTTCTCTCTGTTTAGTCAACCAGACTTGTAGATAAAAGAAGTTTGGAAAGAAGAGGGGGTGGGTTTTCTTTCCCTGCAGTGGTGAGAGACAAACGGACAGTAGCTGCGCTTAGTTCTTTGCTCAAGCAATGGTGGAGTTAAAAAGCTCCAGTAAATGTCTGATGTTATCTGTAGCTTCCTTTCTGGCGATGTCTGCTTAGTTGTGGAAGAGAAGAGAGGAAGGACGGCTAATGTTGAGTTCTCTTGTATCATACATAATATTTAGAGGTGAATTTGTTTAAAAGTTCTGTGCTCCAAGTTTACAAAGGATAATGGCTAGAGGTAAAAGGAAAGTTGGCATTTGTGCTCCAAACTCTCAGCATGTTTTCTAGCCCTCTAACCCTTTACCCAGATTAGGAAAGCTTTAAGGTCCTTTCACACTTCTGAGATTAGAGCTCTGGCTTCACATAGATAGACAGATAGGGTTTTTTTTTCTTTTTAAAGATGCAATGGTATGAACTAGACTGTGATATGAGTATGCATCGTGAATGCGCATCATACCATCTGTCTGTTCCATTTGTCCATGTGGTTCTGCAGTCAAAACAAATCCGTCAACCCAGATTTGCTGGTGGTAGGTTGCCTAGGAGCCAGGATTACAGCATCTCTCTCTCTCTTTGTGGTTGCTGTCTTTCATGATGTTGCTTGTCTCTTCAGTTATATTCCATGATCCACCCCATTTTCTGATGTCTTTTGAAAACTTTCAGTGAAGTATGCACAGCTCCTCTAGGTTGGAGCTAAAAAACTAAGGAAAAATGATGTGGGCATTTTTTAATACTATGAAAATGATGATGATGACAACACCACAGTTAGCCTAAAGAATGTTTTTTATGTCCTGGGAAACCATTATTTTGCTGACCTTTTATCCCCAGTTTAATCTGAAATTCTTGTATTGTGTAGGCTTTGGAAATTTTAACAGCATAAAGGTTTTAGGCAGATGATTTCATGATGTTTCGTGGAGGAATATACCACACAACACTGAAATATTTGTCCTTTTTCAGCACATTTGCCCTTTCTCCATTTTCAACTATCAGATATCATTTTTCAAAGGATGGATTAATGCTTTCCCTGTCCTTCTCTGTTTTCCTCTCTCTCCATATTCCCTCCAAAGAGATTCACAATATCAACCCTAAATTTTAACCATGCTTTCAACTTATATTGTCAGAAAGAAGCCATCAAAGAAAAGTTCCTACCTAAATTATCATGAGTATATTGTGCATTTAAAATTAAGAGGCTACAAATTTAATTCAGCTTTAATTTGCTGCTACACTGGTGTTTCCAGTTATCTTGGCTGTGTCCAGACACATTAATACTTCACAGCAGAATGTGCAGTCATGATTGGGCATTAAAACACAACAATCAATGGTTCGCCATGACGCATGGTACTACGCATTACCTTAATCCTGGATTAAGGACACTCACTGTGTAGTATTAAGAAAATTCAAAACTTGCCACCAGTCCAAGCAGGACAGTGAGAAGAGACGAACTAGAGCAGAAGGGCAGCTCAACTCTGACTGGCTGCCTCATCCCACTTGACCATGTGTGCCAACTCAGCTCTTGCAGCTTCCAAGGAGGAAGCTACAGAGCTGCTTTTTAGTCAGGATGGTGGGCCGTTGCTATGCAGCAGGCAAGCTGCACTTTTAGCTTTAACTTTGGATTTCTTCCACAGGTCTGGATGCAGCCATTATATATTTATCTAGTCCTTTAAAAAGAACCCATGTGTTGTATAGGCCATCCTCCAAACTTTTGCTGAAAAAGTTAATGTTTTGAGTGGAATTTTCTCAAAAGTAATTGTGAATAGGATAATTGAAGAATATACTTTCTATTTTCTGAACACTTGCTACTAGAATATATGTCTGTGAAATAGTGACAAGTGGTAACAATATCAAAGGAAACTGTAGTGCTGAGATCCAGTTACCTGAATCAGTTGCCATTCTTTTCTTCTTTTTAATGTCATACCGCTGCACATTTTTTATAGTGCCAAAAACACCTTGAGTCAGCCTTACTAGGAATAAATACCACTGAATTCTATGATATAGTTAAGAGTCAATTGCCATGAGAATCTTGAGTCTCATTTGTAGCAGTTTGGGGGCTGTTATGCCAGAAGTGAAGTGATTTTTAAAATTACTTGGCCCAGTGATGACCAGGATCCATAGGCACAGTAGAAGGACTGAATGGTGATTCACAGCTAGCATGGAAAATCTATAACATGGAAACCAACTTTGATCTGTCATGGAAGTGCTTACTATTATGGTAGATGAAAGGGTGATCTGCCATACTATTGGAGGGTTAAAGGTGAATAGTGAATCACCATTCAGCCTCCCCGCATTGTACCCACTGGCACTGGCCACTGCTAAAAATATTTAGATTTCACAGCTAACAGGCTTCTTCAAACGCTAATAGTCTAGTGCTTTAAAAAATTATTGTAATGTGCAGAAAACCCATGCGACATTGGCTATTTAATAGACTCCATCCAGTACTTTCTCCACTTTTGCAAATCCAATGACTTTCCCATTCATGTTTATGCTTATATATTAGTAAATTAAACTTAAATAGAAAAAAGTGCAATCAAGGGAAAGTAGTGAAACAATCTGAATTTTGTCCTAAGTCCCTAGAAATAAAATTTTGTGGGATAAATTTAAGCAGTAAATAAAATAAAGTTAATTGTTCACAGATATCTATGCTTACTGTTTCATGAAACTAAATTTATTCAAATTTTCATCCCAAAGTCATTTCCCAACCTTGTGCCCTCCAGTGACCTGCTATCTGGGGCTGAATGGAACTATAACCTAAAATGCATTATCTATTTTAGGTTAGCATCAGCTACATTTTTGAACTTAAGAAAATCAACTGGCATCCAATAGTAATGAATGGGTCATGGCAGACCATAATAAACCTGGTACCGCTGTTTGGGATCTTGCTTTAAAATTGCTCCATCAGAGGGTCCAACATATCCAAAATAATAGTAAGCTGAAGTAGGGGTGTGCACGAATACAATTTTCGGGATTTGATTCGAATTGAATACACAAAAATTTGATTTGATTTGAATGTTTAAAATTTGAATTTAACCAAATTAAATTCGAATTTAGCAAATTCTAATTTGTTCATTCAAATTTTTTATTCAAATTTGCACTTACGAATGTCGACAAGATTCGTACATGCCCGTATGGATCTTCCCCGGGAATGCACACATCCGTACGCATCCATACATGTCCATATTTTATTTATTTATTTATTTATTTATATTTATATCCCGCCCCGTACCCGAG
>MTQE01001134.1:13592233-13612425 GCA_014337955.1 Aspidoscelis marmoratus | reverse complement strand
CTTCCTGGATCCACCCGGTCATACCTTGCCGGCTAGCTTTAATCAGCCACACAAATGTGTACAGATGCAAGAAAGATGTGAATCTTCAAGTACACATTTTGTATGAACCCATACACATACAGATGTCTGAATAACTTGAACAAATAGATCCAAAATTCAAAATTCAAATCAAATCGTTAAATTCAAATTTAAGGACATTCAAATGTCAAAATTCAGTCAATTTGATTGAATTTTGAATTCCTTCAAATATTCATGCACATCCCTAAGCTGAAGTTAATGTCCAAAATTTGTTGCATGTTGACAAAAATACTAACAAGCACTTTTACAAAAGTTCCAGTATTCAGTGTAACAATACGTGCTGTATCCATTGGGATGCCTTTCTATTTGAATCATGGTCATCCAAGTGCACAGATGTCAAAAAGAAGGATCAAGCAAAGTGCCTTCACCTTTTATTCTACATCACTTATGGAGATTGTGAGGCAAGGGTTTAATCATGTAACAGTGGAAAAACAAGATACAAACCATACCAGATCCAAAAGGAAAATCAGCAGTACTTCTACTTTTGTTTTAGATTTTGGATTTAAATAGTAACAGCAGCAAAAAAAAAAAAAAAAAAAAAAAAAAAAAAATCAGTATCAAAACACTACTCAGATGCACTGGTTATGTGGAAAGATGCCTACACTGAATAGCAGAGATATGTATGTGAGGAATTTGAACAGGAGTTAATCAAATCATCCAACCGTGACCTATTTCTCTACTAAAATAATATAAAGTCTGACAACAGAAAGGACATCTCGCACTAGATCTGCCATTACGATCTCCATTCACTCCATTGCATTTCATCATTGCTGAAATCTCTGCCTGTTGTGTAAGCTTTTCCTATATGCTCCAGTACTTTGTGGCAATTAAATAAAGCTTGGAAAGGCAGTTTTTGACCTCAATTTGTTGGTTTTCATCAACTTAAAAAGTCTGACCTTAAGCATTTTCTTGGGGGTGGGGAAAAAAACCCTATTTGTGTTGCATACCATACATTGTTGCATTATCCTATAGAAACAGCTGCTCTGTAAAAGATTAACAACACATATTTTCAGACATGGCACTTTGCCTCTAAAAGGTTAAGAAAGGCGGAGAAGAAGGTGGGAGAAGAGGAGACTTTTTTATTATGTTTCTTTGAGAATAGAAACAGAATTTTTTGTTGGAAGAATTTAGATGCTCAGGATCGATGCAGAAGCCACGCAAAGAACAAAAACTGAGTTATTGCCCTGCATAACTAAACAGCTGTCAAATACCAGGTTAGACTGCTTAACTATCTAGTGGTATCAACCCAGTTTCTGCTATATCCTTCCACCTGTTAGTTTCAGCAGGGGGATATGTAGGAAGATTACAGCAATTAAAATTGCTTAGAGAATATGTTCTTTAGCACAGAACTCCCCCCTCCAAAAAAAAACAAAACCCAATGATGCTTGAACATGCAAGGAACATAAATAAATTTGATCTATCTGATCTATCTTTTATACCAAGAAAGTAGGATGTCTGATTAGTATGTCTAAAAGTTGGTCAGTCACCTTTAAAGTAGGGTCCCATTAAACTGTGGTTCCCTGACCTCAAAATGTGCACAGGCTTGGAAGCAGCCTTTTTGGATGGCCATCCACCCTGCTCCTAGGATGAAGCAAGCATCCCCAACATGTGCCATGGCTTGTGCACACCAAAGTTGCCAAAATTGCACCATGTTAGTGACAGGAGGCATACTTTGACCTAGAATGTCATGCAGTATCTTCAGACATGCAGTGCAACCAATGCAAAAATCAGTGCAGCGAAATGGGGCATTCGACAAAATCATCTGACAAGCATAAGAATACGACTCCCTTTCTGAAATTATACCATGATAACGCATGCCACATGATTGCAAACCTAATACATGAGAAGCAGTTTGAGTACCTGAACTAAATCTGGCCATTCACTTGTTTTTTACAAACCCACTGGGTAACTTAAGAGACATATTTTTGGCTATTTTTGCCTATGAGAGGAGGAAGTCAATTTATCCTTTGACTTTTCTTTGCTCTTCATTCTATTCAAAAAATGTAGCATCCTAAGCAGAATAAAGAGTTTGATACTCACTTACGTGTGAAACAAAACTATCCAGTCCTAATACTGTATGTAACAATATTAAATCAGAATAGGTGCCTAGCATGTTTCCACCAAATAGGAAATTGCTAAAAGAGGTGCTTTTTAAATATAAAGGCTTATTAAAAAATGATCCCAGTGCATTAAATGAGGCTTAGTTATTGCTTATAGAGGAGGATATGCATGGAACTGTAGGATGATGTGACTCTGGTCTCTTCCAGACTAGTGGATAAAAATCCACAGTTATATAAACAATTGCAGCTTACCTGGCTCTGAAGCCATGACGCGTTGTCCCCACTCAAAATGGAGGTCCACAGGGGAGCTGAGCTGCAGGCTCAGCTCTCATTGGCTGTTTCTCACTGTTCTGTCAGGATGATAGAAAACTCTGCTTGATACTGCGGAGCAAGTGTTGATTGTTCCGCAGCACATAAATCCACAGTAGCAGCAGCATAATGTGCTGCCTCTATGAAGTATCGGGCATCAGGTGTGGCACCCATGCACTGACGGCACATCAGAATGCACAGTGCCCCCCAGTCTGGACACACCCTCTGTCATGAGGGCAAAGTGTCTGCTTCTGTGGACAGGTCCTCATGACCCTTCATGCAGCCAGCTGTCATGTGCAATCAGTTGTTAAAGTGCTGTAAGCAGCGAGCCAGACTGAACACTCCCCGAGTCCTATGCTTCTCAGCAGTCATTTTGCTACCATGGTATCACTGCTTCAGTGTACCTATTTATTCCATTGTCCCTGGTGATGTTGGCCAGAGCTGTTCAAACCCACAGGGCCCTTTCCTAACTTTAAATTCCTGCAGCCAGGAAACAAAAGTATCCCAGCCATTTTTATTATAGCCAGGGAACACAACTATCTCAGCAGCAGTTTTTGTACTTCCAGGAAGAGTGTGGGCAATATGTATAGAGCATATTGCAGGAAGGAGAAGGATGTACGCATAACACTCTACTTAGGCTAAATCCCACAGTCAGGGCCAGATCTTGTGCAAGGGTGTTTAGGAATTCAGATACTGGTAAATGTATTTTGCTATTTCTTATTTTATTTAAGAATTTATATCCCATTCTTCATCAAAAGGTCCCAGTGGGTTGCAATAATAAAAAAGATACATATATATATATAAAGTTAAATATGCTTAAAGTATATTTAAAGTATAACTTTCCTTTCTTTCCACCCTTCCCGGCAGGGCACCACAGTTTTAGTGACAGGATTTGTTATACTGTAGATAATTGGACTTAAGATAGAAAAGCCTCATATGGCGTATCAAAACCATTATGCTTATTGTTTAAAATACTACGACACAACCAGTTTTAAATGCATGCCTCTGGAGTGTATACACAATAGTGCACTGCCATCTCTGATGTGGTAACCAAATTTGTTGAGGAGCAGGGTATTTCACACACAAAGTGAAAAACAAAACAATTCCAGATTTCTCTTTCAAGATGGAGTAACCCTCAGATGAACTGGCATGTTTTAGAGGGGGAAATCGATCCCCAAAATATGTCTCATTTAAAGATCTCTGGGGATCTCCAGATGTGTGGAATTTAACTGCAAGATTCATTTGCTCCCAAAACTCCTGGCAGAGCCTGTGTGTGTGTGTGTGTGTGTGTGTGTGTGTGTGTGTGTGTGTGTGTGTGTGTGTGTGTGTGTGTGACTGACACACCAATTCAGCTTCCCCATGGTGTTCTTTTGTTCTATGTTGAATTGTAAGGCTTAGGGCCAGAGCTCATGAAAACTGCCTCCACCTGCAGACTCCTTTAAATTTCTCCCCATGACGGCTGTCTCTATGAAGCAAGCTGTTTATATGCAATGGGACTGCTATGCCAAGTTGTGGGGGTGGCGTTTGGATTTGTCTCCACCACTCTGCAAGTGGACTTAAGAAGATGTAAAGCAACCATCGTGTGGAGGTAGCTCTGTGTGCAGCTGTTTTTAGTTCTTTTGGACATATGAACTTCCAAGTTCTCTCTGTACTAGCCATTTGTTTATCATGCTTATCCATACTTGGTAGGAACATTAGCAATAGACTGAGGTCACTAAGCTTACAAACTGCATGTCCTTTGTGGCTGAAGGGCTTTGGATTGCACAGCCCACCTTGTCTGCATTGATTAGTTCCTCTTGATTTTTGTTTCATGTGTTTATTTAAAAGGTTTCTCTGTTGCACTTGGATGTAGGGAAAGGAATACCCTTTGTGTAAAGCAATGAACAATTGGCAGTTAAACCAATTTAATCAATGGCTGTGTTGTTGAACACTGACTTAGATGTGGAAAAGCCAACAGGAGGACATTGCAGGGAAAAAAACATTCTCCATTCATTGTGGCAATGCTCTCCTTCTCTCAGCTGGTATGGGATGTCCATGGAAAGGAGCAGCTGGACATATTAACTGTCAAAAAGCATATCATGCAGCTGTAGAAGGCCACACGTCACTGCCCTACAGATGTGTTGGTGTGACAAGGCCCTGGGGCAGAGGGGACTGTTGTTTTTTGGGATTCAATTCGATTCTTTAGAATTTGAATTTAACAAAATTCTATTCAAATTAAGCAAATTTGAATCTATTCATTTGAATTTTTGATTTGAATTTGCACTTATGAAAGCTAATAACATTAATATGTGCCCATACGCATCATTACACATCCCACATGCATCAATACATGTCTGTATGCACCCCATAGTTATCCCATATGCAACCCGTTTTCATCCCATTCGGATCCATAAAAATGCGTACAGATGTGGGAAAGATGCATATCTACAAGTACGCATAGTGTACACACCCGTACACATGTAAATGTCTGAATAATTCAAACAAATAGATCCAAAATTTGAAATTTGTTTCAATCTTTATATTCGAATTTATGGGCATTCAATTCGAATTTTGAAATTCGGGCAGATTCAATCAAATTTTGAATACTTTTGAATATTCATGCACACCTCTAATCTGAATTCAAAATACAAAAATCTGCAAAAGGAGCCTTCCAGATGATGCCCATGAGTAGAGAGTCTCATGTTTTGTGCAAGCAGAAATATGGCATTAATTTAACATTAGTGTAAAAATAAACAAAAAAACTGAACCAATTAAAAAATGCATTTCCTGCAAACCACGCACATGCACATAAGAATAAATCTCAACATGGATGAATAATGCATGAACTGAGGCATGTGACCATGTGTGTGCATGTATACCCATGCATGTTTTGAGGTTACATGCAGTTATTATAAGGTTGCTGTGTCTGTGTTGGTATGGAACTCTCCAAAATGGTCAAGAGTGAATGCAGCACTTCAGTTAGAGAGAGAGAGAGACTAGTTTCCATTGCTCTAAAAAAAAAGAAAAAAAGAAGCCACATGAACAAACAGCTGTTCACATCTCTAATGGCAGGGAATTCCATAAATCAGGACTTTTGGAGGGAAAGGAAATACAGAGCAGCTAACATACTAGAAGTATGTAAGCCCTAATTTAGGGGGCATTAGGCACAGTGCTAATTATTTTGTTATGGTTTAACTCATAAGTGGGCTTATAAGGGTACATGAATGTACGCTATTATTTATTTTTGGAAAAGAAGTGTGCAAAAAATAAAATGATGTAGATCCTCATGGTAGTGACCTTCTCACAGCAAATGTGAACAAGGGATACTAGACGCTCAGAATCATATCACGGCCGTTTTATGAGATCACATTTTCTGATACTGTGATGGGCGTATAAATAAATGTGCCTAATGTAGTCCAGATGTTTCATGTTTCCAGAAAACAAGGTTTGAAGAAGTCACCTTCACAGTTTGTATGAATTGCAAAGTTTTGAAACTTCACATTCAAATCAAATATTCGCTATGTTTGAAGATTGATGTTCTCATAGAAAGTGAAAGGTTTTGTTCCTTTGTTCTATTCGAAGCTCTAGAGCTAGTTTGAGTGGCTTCAGAACATATTCAGAGGCAGAACTGGGGTGTTTTTCCACTGTGCTCCTTTAATCCAGATCTAAGAAGATCTGGATCTAAGGAATGGGTACATTCCTTAATCCGGATCTAGTAGATCTGGATTAAGGGAAGTACCCAATGTGTTTCCATGGGTGGTCTAGCACCCATTTGGAAATCCGGATCTACCCATGAGGGTCTGCTTGTCACCCCAGGTGTTTGGGGGGACAGGGGGTGCAATCTCCGAAGTGGCTTCAAAGTCATTTCGAAGTCACTTAGAAGTCACTCCGAAGCCTGTGCAAAACAGCTCCATTGAAGTCTGTGCTGATCTTCGGAGTGAACTTCGAAGTTCACTCTGAAGATCAGCACAGACTTCAAAGACGCTCTGGAGCTATTTTGCACAGACTTCGAAGTGACTTCAAAATGACTTCGAAGCTTAGATTTTGGGGCTCCCCCCCATGGGTGCCCCCTCCCCCTAGCATCCTCTAGACCCCATTGCCACACAAGCGTGGAAACAGGCTCCCTTTAATCCAGATTTTCTGCCTGAAGACCCCATTGTAGAGCCCATTAATGGGGTCTACAGAAAATCCGGATTAAAGGCCAGAAAGTACACATTTGATCCAGATTTCCCCAGCGACAGTCGAAACAATCGGGTCGCAAATGGGTGCCGTGGTGGAAATGGGATCATCCGGCTCACACCCAAATGGGTCCTTAATGGGTGCAAAAATGGGTACTTTCTGACAGTGGAAAAACACCCCTGGTTGCTTCAGAGACTCAAAGCAAATGCAAAACCTAGCACATTCAAAGTGCCTCCGTTCGCACGAATGCAAAGTTCTGTACCATTTGCTTTGATGTGAAGCAAACAAGGGGGGAAAACCATGCACATCCCTAGTAGCCAAAGACAATAAGGTACAGATCCAAAAACATTCCTAGGCATTCAAATAGTGGCTTAATATACTATATGCTTAAAAAGGTTTAGCTGCCTTGCTAGTTTATACAGCTAGCTACCCAATCAGTTTGTCCAAGATTTTTTGTGCCCTCCAGGAGATTTATCAGTTGCATTTTAACCAGCAGATTCAATAAATTTGGAGACATTAACATTTTATCCCTATTGTAGACAGCGAAAAGGATCCGGAGTGGATGTTATGTATGGACTCCTGGTATCACAAAATTTGAATACCTGTGGCAGAGAGTATTGATAAAAATAAAATATCCATACTATATTACACCTTGACTGGAATAGCTGCAGAAAATTCCACAAGTTTGTGAAGTTTGTCCACTTGCACCTTTAACTATAGAATAGCATCCAGGTCCTCACAATGAATGGATGAAAAAATAGATTGCATTAGTTAAAATGGATCCCTATAAATTTGCTTGCTGGGCTGCGAAAAGTTTAAAAAGTGTAGTTCTCACAGCCCCACCTGCTGGTGTAATGAAATATAACGTGATGCCTCCCAGCTACTGATCTGCTTTACATGGAGCAGTGGAGGTTCAAACCTGATTCAAGGTAGGATTTCTGCTGGAGATGTTGCAAGCAAATCTACAATAGCTAAATGGTCACCCAAAGTAGTTAGTATGCATCACTTGACAGTGGGTCCAGGCAAGTAGAGTTTCAATTGAATATCTGACTTATAAATGGATGGATTTTGTCAGGTGTCAGACATTGTAATTGCATGAACTTAAGTGGCAAGCATCCCTAAGATGTGTTATTTATTCCACTTCATATTCTATTATTTTTATTCATTTATTACATTTGTATCTTGCCCTTCACCCAAAGGTTCCAGGGTGGGTCACAACATACGATTAAACCACACAATGCTAAAACAATGCCATGTTTCCCCCACTGTAAACACCACTGTTTTAATTGATATTGTTTTGTTTATAACATGTTGGATTTTAGACGCTGTGATGGTTTTTACTGTTTTATTATATATTGTTCATTTGATATGTTGGATTTTAAGATTGTTACCCACCCAGAGATCTTTGGGTATAGGGCGGGATAGAAATATTAATAAGAAAGAAAGAAAGAAAGAAAGAAAGAAAGAAAGAAAGAAAGAAAGAAAGAAAGAAAGAAAGAAAGAAAACACATTTAAAATATAACCCTCCCATCCTGGCAAGACTACCTTTGGGGAAAAAACAGAACAAAACTCTATGCCTCAAAGACTTGTATGAAGAAATATGTTTTAACAAGGCACCAAAACCTGTATAAAATTGGCACTTAAAGGCTTTCCTCAACTGACTCTTGCATGCTGCAACACCTCTGAAAAAGGTAGAACTACAAAAAAGCCCTCACTTTGTGTTCTTAAACATGTGCAGGTATATAAGAGATAAGGTGCTCCTTCAGTTATTTGAGGCTCAAGCCATTTAGTGCTTTACACATCCATATCAACATCTTGAACTAGGCTCAGTAGCAAATTGGTAACCAGTGCAGATCCTTCAAGACTGGTGTGATGTCTGTCAGTCAGAAACTCCTGTTGGCAGTTGTACTGCTGCATTCTGCACTAGTTGCACCTTGTGGACTACCTTCAAAGGCAGTACCATGTTACCAGAAATGGCCAGATCATCTCTATGCAGAAAAGAAAGACCTGGTGAACCAGTCAAAGATGGATGTAAGCATTCCTGGCTGCCTCTGCTAGACCATTTCTGGGGCAAAGTTGGTGCTTTTAACTTCTTGGACTTAGGACCCTGTAACACAAAGTACCTACCACTTGCCTTGTTCCATTGGCAGTTTATTGATCCACATCCAACCCATTGCTGCCTCTAGGGGTGATTTTGCACTTTTGTTCCCATCTGCTGGATGAACCAACATTGGCTAGTGCTTGCACTTGAAACAATAGTCAACGATACTTACCTTGATTCAGTTGTGGGGCCAGTCTTCATCAGGGCAGTGCCACTTTGGCTGCGGTGCCCTCCATGACTGCATGTTCATCAGCACCATCGCCATGAGGATGCTGATGCTATGGTTGTACGAGGTGCCAGTGTACTTGCGTGGCACCTCAGACGACCCTGGAGCACTGGAAGAGGTGTGAATGGCCGCTGCCTAGACATGCCAGGTAAGCTTTTGGTTAAGGTTGGTAAAGGTGTGGGGCAGTTTGTTTCGGGCACTTTGTTCTGTCATTGGGCTACAGACACTCTTGTATTATCATGGCACAAGAAACATTGAGTTTGCATTTTTGTTTTGCTTTTTTTCTAGTTGAGATTATGGTAATGTGAACTGGAGAGATTGTCCATTAGTAATAGGCACTTTTTTCCACTAATATAGTAATAGATAAGGACTCTGATACGAATCATTTAAATGCAAACAATTAATTAGAAGGGCAATGCAAGCAATTAATTAGAAGGGTATTCAACTACACCACAGGATTATGTCTCTTCTGTTTCCCAGTAGCACACAGAGAGGGATTTATTTATTTAAAACAATCTTTTACCTTCACCCTTTATTGAAAAATCCCAGGATGGTCTCACAAACTGTAAAAATATAATAAAAACCACCACCACCACCACCATCATCACATGTCAGAGCAGATTAAAATTTCAGAAAATCAGATCTCAGTTAGCAAAGTGATGGCTGATTTATACATTGTAACCCTAAAACAGAGCCCCATATCTGCAATGTGCCTGTAACATCCCCATTTGTATTTGCACAGGGATTTTAAAATGCTTGCAGAATGAAAATATTTGTATGAAACTATTTTTTTATTGGACAAAAGAAGTACCGAGTCGGGGTGGGTTGTAAAAGTTGAAAAACCTTAAAGCAAGAGTTAAAAAGGAATCTGTAACAGTATGGTACCCTGGAGGACGTTTCTGGTCTAACAATTTGGCTTAAGATGAATCCCAAAACACCGTAGAAGCCAAGCGTACAGGCTGCATCCAGCTCTGTAACGTGGCTTTGAGGCTTTGAAGGTGCACCCTGCTTTTGGTGGATACCTTTGCCATGGAATTTGCTTGTGGTACCAGACCACTTTAAGCAGCTTTTCTAGCACATAATCTTGTTGAGATGGGATAGAGTTGAGGACTGTAGAACACTGTGTGCATTCTCTCCTGCAGTGTACTGTCTTTCCTCTTCTCTTTTTGTCACATGCTGGCACAGTACGCCTTGCCCATTTACCACTGCTGGGCTTCCTGGTGTGCTGCTTTCCACTGTCAGCTGCAGCTCAATATGTAGGAAGAGCCTTATGAAACAACAATTCCAGAATAGATCCTTTTTAAAAAAAGAAAAAAGCGAGGAAATGTTTTCATCTGCAGCACAGGACATTGGGCCTATTCGCACTTGGCTTTATTCTGGAATATATCCTGTAATAGGGACTTGCTGTCCATATGCTAGTGCAGGCTTCAGCAGGCCCAAAGTGAGGTTTGCCAGAGTCTGAATTAGCATGTGGACCACAGACCCCTATCCTGAGATATACTCCAGAAAAAGGCCAAGTGCGAACAGGCCCATTTTCTGGGCATCCAAACATCTAACCTAGCCATAGAAGGAAAGAGATGAAGGAAATTTAGAAGGGGTGGTGGTGGTACATTTCTGTGCACTTTTCAGCATTGGATTAGGTCCAATGATAAAGGGATCGTGGTTGACCAGGACCTTAGTAAGGAACCTTCGAATTGACATCTTCAGACAACTGTTGTCAGGGTCTAACAGTTTTTAATATCTTAAAGTGGGATACGAGCAGAATATGTTCTGTTTCAGGCAGATCAAGTGGATCTGTGGCTACCAGACAATGAAGACCTGGAACACATATAAGCGCAGAAGGGCCCTCAGCTATCTCACCTTCCTTTTTTTTTTTAGCCACACCTTAGAGATACTTGTGAACCAGAAAATGGGAATAAAGGCTAATGTGTGGTTGTAAAAGTGCCACTGAAACACTGCAAAAGCCACTGCAAACCATTTCAAAGACTTGTTGGGCCAGATCATTGAGTTCAGGCTGGTTCTACCACATTTCAAGTCTGCATTTTATATAACAGGAAGAAATAATCTGAACAGTACATTGATCCACATTTTTTATGTGTTAGTTTCATTTAGAATATTAAATGGTATATTGGGGAAGATTATCACTTCTATCTTACAAGTCCTTCATGCATGATGCCTTTGGCAGTCATCTGCATTGGTGAGCAAAGCAATATGAGTTGACAATTCAAATAATATTGTATAAAACTAATATATATTTGCAAGTGATAGATTATTCAAAACTTACAGGGGTAGAATAATTGGCTATGAGATATGTAAACTTTATGCCCTTCTCCAAGGTGTGCATCTCAATGCAGTGTAGAACTCTTTAATTTACCCTAGATACATATTTGATCTCCACTAGAGTTGGCATCTTCAAAGGAAACTAGAATTTTAAACTAAACAATGGTTAATTTTTTTTCCCAACTGGGACCAAAAGATAAACTATGATTAATGAAACATTGCCACATTTTATTTAGGCATAGGGCAAAATGGGAAGAAGGGAGAGGCAATGGGTCAAAAATCTCATTTGTGGTTCAACTGTTAAGATACAATAATCCAAATACTGATGTCTTGCAAATGAAGGGTGGGGGAAAAAATCTGTAAGCACAGGAAGCTACTAAAATTCCAGCTAATGACTTTTTTTCTGTATATCAAGGCTTATTTAAAAAGTTTAATTTCAAAGGCATTTTTGAAATTAGTTTTGCCTTTTTCCAAGTAAGGCAAAATGTCAGAAAGCCATAGGAAAGGTGAAATGCTAAGAAGTGACTAACAGTCATTAAAATTACTCTTGTTTAAAACTGGGATAAAATCTAGTTCGATTCAATTAACACTAAGGATAAGATTTGAAAATATCTAAAGAGTGATAGTGCATGAATTGTCAGTAAGAATTTTACTTAAAACTTGCAGGTATTTTTAGTTATCTTCAGCTAGCAAAAAGCTCCCTAATAACCTCTCCAACCTTGTTCTGTATATGTATGTGTATGTTTGCCTGTTCACAGTCTGAAACCGTAGTCGGCTTTGACACTTTTTCTTCCTTTTAAAATTGGAATAGTATTTAAAAAGGTTGTGTGTGATCCAGATGCATTTTGAACAGTTAGATTTTAGTTATCTAAAAGCAACATTGATGTAAGCCAGTGTAAAAAAAGGGGAGGAAAATACCTTGTTCCTTTATTCTTTGAGGACAAATCAGAAAATATAGTGGGCATTTTGCTTATTTTTAATGTATTTCTCAAATCACTTCTTTTCAAAGGCCACATCTTCCTTAGATGCCTTTGATGAGCCCCTGGGAGGGCCTGTCTTCACATAGCTCCATGTGGGGATGAGTTATAAGGTGCACTACTGCAGAGAATTCTAAAACCAGTCTGGCAAATTGAAAAGTTTAATCTTCTCTGGATGCAGCATTCATCACAGCTGCCTACATGCCATGCCTCTGTAACAAGTTTGTTTATGTTAATTTGATTTGTAGGCCTTGTTTATTAGAAGAGAATGTTAGTCTGTCTCTTTAAGAAGTGGGTTTGTGGATAAGGAGGGTGGAACATTAGAGTTTACAGGGAAGATTTCCTTTCAGTTTTCTGTCTGCAGTCAGGGTGGTAGAAATTCCTCATAAGGAAAAGTGGAGACTCCTCATAGGCCAGCTAGTGCCAACAGCAGGAAAAAAAGTAGAAATTCCTTCTTACAGGCCAGTCAGCAAAGAAAGGAAGAAACCTTTTACAGCCCAGTCAGTGCCTTAACAAAATAAGGTAACTGAAGCCACAAGAAACTGAGACCTAAAGATCCAAGAAGCTGCTCTGGAAACTGTAAGCTCTTATTTACTAAGAAAGTTGTTATATTTATTATACTGTTCTAATAAATAATAAATAATATAATTCATTTATATGAAGAAAGACTTGTGGATTCTTCAAAGTGTAAGGAGTTTCTCGTGTTCAAGACCTCTGCCCAAGGTCATAGTACAGCCTGAACTCAGAAGCTTACCTGGGGCATTACAAAGAGATGCAACCTCTGAAGAGCAGAGGCCTATTCGTACGATGGCCTCTAGTCAATAATTAGTGCACCTCTGGGGAAGAGCATACCCACGTTGACTAGGCTGTTATAGCCTACAAATGTGCCCACCCTCCCCCGAAGTGCACTAATCATTGATTAGGTCCGGACATGTTAACCAACTACCAGTATAAATATAAAACACAGGGTTCACTTAGCTGAAGAATCCAGTGTTGTGACCATTCACTTTTGTCAGTGCTCTGGGGTCATTTGAGGCTGACATGTGCAGTCGCGAAGGCGCTGCTACCAAAATGGTGGTGCCCAGAGGAGGACTGGACCCTGGGATCGAATAAGGTGAGTATCCTATCCTGGGGGTGGGGAGGGAGTGGGTAAAGTTCACTAGCACCCAAGTGTGAGTGCTAGTCAACCTTGGGTCATCGCGCTGCTTTCCCATCCAGCTGACGGAAAGGGTAGCGCAAAAACGGCTCCGGAAAACAGTTCCAATTGCAGTCAAACAAAAGGCAAGTAAACAATAGCCAAAAACATTTTTTGGAATTGTTGGCACCAGATTCAACAATAGCCATGCAGACAAAGAAATGATAACAAATGTGTGGGGAAAGGTCTGTTGACTGTTTTGGGTAAGCTATCTTCAGTTTTTATATAGTATTGTTTTATTTTCTATTTTCATTTTGCTAAATCGTATAAATTGTTTGACACACTGGTTAGTTGTTTCATATATCTGATTAGTTTAAACCAATACATTGATTAGTTATTAAGATGCTGGGCATATTAACTCCATGCCACACCAGTAAATTGTAAGAAAGAAGGCCCTGCTGAGTATTTTATGACTGAATTATTCAACGCACAGTGGTGGGGACACTTGAACTATCTAGGAGCTTTTGCATGCAGAGTGGAAGGTAAACTACTGAAGTGAAGTCCTCCCATGCCCAATGCAATAGACTTCCCTAAACTGGCAGCCTCCAGATGTTTTGGGTTACAATACTCATTAACCCCAGTGTTGGTTACAGCTGGTGTGTTCTAAGCCAAAACATCTGCAGGATGCCAGTTTGGAGAAAAGTCTCTGTACATAGTATTAAGGAACTAACATAAAGGACACAACTAATGAATCAGGCCCTTATTAGAAAAATAAAAGTATTTGGAGACATCAGTGATGAGGAAATGTCACTTGTGGGGCACTTTTAGAGAGAACTAAAAGCTTGTCAGTGATAATAGCAAGCCAGATATTTTCCATTTCTTAATTACAGAACTAAAAGTAATTTCAGTGAAGCTGAGATTAGCTTTATATTCAGGAGCACAAACAAAAGGGAAGTATTTTCTGACAGCATGTAATTTAACTTTTGAAATACACTACCAAAAGAAGTTCTGTTGACCACCAACTGAAAGGGCTTTAAATATAGTCAGCAACGTAATGAAAGGTAAATAAAAGGCCATGTGAAGGGAGACAAAATCTATCTCACTGCCAGATGCTGAGGAGAACCAGCAAACATCTGGTTAAGGGCTAGTTAGAACAGAACATTGAAATAGATGGGCATTTTATTTGATGCAGCTAAGCAAATCTTACGTTCTTATGAAGATTCCTTGTGGAGCAAAGAAAGCAGCTGCAGCTTTTCAGGAGTGTATTCATTCATGACCATAATGAACTTCTTCATCCAGTCTAACATCTGCAGAACCATTCCAAGATGCTACAAACAGAATGATCAAATTAGCATTGCCTGTAGCTTTTCTGTGCTAAACACCACCATGCATAGAATCAGCAAATGGTTAGTAAATACAGCATTTTATTTCTGCTCTGTAACCAAAAACATCCCGCCCCATCTGTATGATGAGAATTTTCCTCTGAACCCTGTGTTTTATATTTATACTGGTAGTTTTTGACCTTCAGATCATTTAGTATATGCATAGCCTCATCAAAGATTATTGGACCATGTTTGTCTGGAAGCAAGACATTACTGAAAATTAAGAGCAGAATGGACATAAAGATCAGTGTCAAGATCAGGAGTAAAGACAGTGTTTGATTTCTATATATTTTAAATCCACAAATTCTAACTCGGATTATTTATATGTACGGCTCACTATTGAAAGAAGCTTGACTGTTATTAGCGTATGCTCATGAAGAGACATTTTGCAAATGAAAATACTCTGAGTATGGCTCAGTTGTTGTTCCATCACCAACTAGGATGATGCTACAGAAGATGGTTTTAAAGGCTTTCTTTGTTCTTTTCCTCTCCCTTACATCCCTTACTGATTTGAAATACATTTTAAGCAGAACCAAGTTGTAAACTGATCTTGAGATTCTCACTGAACCCACAGGTCCCTCCCCCTTGGGTTATTTTTAATAGCCTTAATGGCATTAAATCTCAGTACCTTGTAGGTCCCATGAAATAAGATCATCTTATCTGATATTTAAATATTTATGTGTGTTTTATTATGTGATGCTTTTAAATAAAAATGATTGTGCAAAATTGACTACTACCCTGTTTCCCTGAAGATAAGACCTACCCCAAAATAAGTCCTAGCATGAGTTTTCTGGATTTTTGAGGATGCTCAAAATATAAGCACTATATAAGTGTTACATGAAACATTCCCTGAAAATAAGCCCTAGCATGTCTTTAGGAGCAAAAATTAATATAAGTCCCTGTTTTATTTTTAGGGAAACACGAGTATCCAGTCTTTCTCACATCCACTGTGATAGCAGTGTAGATTCTGGAGTACTGATTCAGATTGAATTTTCCCTAGATCAGGATTATGTGTATGCTACAATTCTCCAGAGGACTGAAAATGAAAGGATGTGCATGAATGTTCTAATTTGATTGAATGTGGACATTCAAATTTAAATAGAATGTCTACACATTCAAATTTAAACATTCAATCAAATTTTGAACATTCCAAAACATTCATTTCAATAATTCATAGCATTTGAATGTACAGATATATGTGTATTATATACATATCATACGTATCTGTACGCATTTGTGGTGATAGTATGGGACAAAAACAGGATGCATACGGAGATAAAACAGGATGCGTACAAAATGTGTACAGATATGTATAACACATACGAATGTTGTCGACATTCGTATCTTCAGATTCGAATCTAACATTTGAACAAATAGATTCAAATGTATTCAACTCGAATTGGATTTTGTTGCATTTGGATTCTAAACATTCAGATCAAATTGAATGTTTGCATATTCGATTTGATTCTAATATGAATGCAAAAAAAAAAAGTGGATATCCCTAATGTGCACAGTGCTAAAATGGTGCCCTGTGAGTGTCCTGCACCCATTGGGCAAACAGCCTTCCCAAGAATACAGCAAAATGCTCTGATAGCAATTTTGCCCAATTTGACCCCTTTCCACTTCCTTTATGCAACCCGGTTTTGGATGGCACAAGAAATGACCAACGTCCACAGCCACTTCCAGTGTGTTCTGTAACTATTCTAGATAAAACAACAAAGCCAGGAAACAAATGTTTCCCAGGTTTGAGGATTATTATGATCATCAGTACACAGTCTAGTAGATGTTTGTTTCCTGTCTGATACCAAACAGGAAACAAACATCTACTAGACTGTGTGCTGTATCATTATCATCATCACTATCACTATTATCATTATAATTCAACTTGATATCACAGATGCCAGTTCTTTACCTGGTGTCGGGCTTCATTTTGCATCAGTTTCTGCCCAGTAATTTAGGATGATGTAATGAACATGCCAGGGTGGGTGACATTAAATGATAAAAACTGAAAACACTGCAAGAAGTGGGGAGACGCAGGCAAACAGGACACTTCTTTGTATGGCCCTAGAGTAAAAACTCCAGCCATCGAAGCATCACAAACTTCCACAGTGCAGATTCTGTTGATTTTCTAACAACATCGGGTTTCTGTTTTTCTTAAGCCCTTTGGCTTCAGAGATTTGCAGAAGACAGTGTGGTGTAATTAAAGCACAAAACTTGGTAGATACACAGGCTCAAATCACTTATCACTCAAGATATACTGTATAGCATCAAAACTTAAGGAAAAGTCTTCCCTTATATCAGATTATAATAATCCAAATTTCACCAAATTTCAACTAGTACATGCATTTAGGATGTGCCAAGTATAATAATCAAATCCTGAATCAAACTTCCATGCTATACACAAGTCCTCTGTAGAAACAAAAGTGTTTCTGGGTTCACGGCATTTGTGTATGAAGTTGACATATGTGCTTTCCACTTTATATATATATTTATTTATGTGGAGAGATTTTTGAATTACAAATCTAAAATTTGTACTGTTGTTTGTTGGGAAAGTCAGGGATAGTGGCTGACTGTCAGATTTTAACCATTCTGTGCTATGTTTTTCTACTGTGCTATTGATGAAGAGTTTCCTAGCTCAAAATGCATGTCTTTTTGAAGAGTTGTTTTTTGGAGAGTAATCAATTTTCAAGAAAAGGAGAAGAAACTCTTTTGATGGATTCCCTCTTCAAGCAGTTTGGTTCAAGAATTGTTTCTATATTGAGGCATGGGGATTTCTTGATTTTATTTGGCAAACTTGAAATTATGCAAGACAAGACAGAATCAAAAAGCATGATTTATCTGTTTCTGCCCATGCAGTAGAGTATATGGAACTGTTCCCATCTTGCATGTAACATGTCATGTATGTTAATGTTCCTCTGTAGCAAGTTAAGGAATAAATAGAGGTTTCATGTTTTTGCTAACATTGTGGACAGGTAACTCCCATCTATCTTGGGCATGTTTGTATTTTTAAAAGCTGCTTTTCTGTGTGGATGGATTTTCAAAAATCCAATCTGAATCTGGATTATCCAGATCCATATTTTCAAAAATCCAATTTGAATAAAATGATACAAATGTCAGGAACATTTGTATCTGATTTTCGAATCTGTTTGCATCCCTTTTTTATCATGTTTGCATCCCATTTGCATCCCATATTATATGCGCAAATAGACCTGATATTCAGATGTGATATACGATGTCGAATCCAGTCGAATTACTCAAAAATCTGGATTTGATCCAAATTCGGAAATTTGGATTTTTGAAAATCCAGTTAGAATTCAGATATCGATTTTTGTCAAATTTGAATCGGATTTTTGAATATCTGTCCACATCCCTAGTTGCTGCTAGAAAGCTATGATTCACATTTGCAAATTTGATTATTTCATATTTGCAGACATTCTCATCAAAACAAAAAACTGTTTTTTCAACTATCCTACAGTTTGATCTAAACAAACTTGTCTCCGGCTTACGAAAATGAACAGTTTGATTCAAAATTTGTGTTTTGATGTGTTTTTGGCTATGAAAATGATTTTTCCTCCTTTAAAAAAAAGGTATTTTTCCTTGCAAGAAAGTTTGAAAACGGATGTGAAAATCCATTTTTTTATTAAATGTTTTGACAATGAAACAAATTATCAGATTTTTCTTCAAAAGCTAAATGAATATGCAGTTTTGTTTTGTTTTTAAATACACATCCCTAGTTGTGAACCATTTTGCCTGAGAGGAATGGAGAGAGCAGGCTGAATATCTTTTCCTGTATTTATAGTAATTTTATTGTAACCCGTCTTGAGACCTTCAGGTATAGGGCTTGATAGAAATATAAATATTAAATAAATCCATAATTATTCTCAGATGTATAATTAAATCATGAAGCAAATCCTGAGCCATTCAATACTTAATGATTTTTTAAAGAAAGGTAATGTGAGAAATCAAGAAATAATCAAAGTATCTCTATTTCCCCTCATTATTGCTGTTTCAGTCACCTTTGTATGTTTTTAAAACCCTGGAAAAGAAGGTTCCAAGAAATTCTCGATGACTTTAATGTGAATCACAGGTTAAATGAAACTATTGTGAGGAAGGGGATAAGTTGTTTAGAGCTTTGGTGAAAGCTGTTTTGCCCTCTTTCCTCTTTAGTAATATGCAAAATTTATTATTAAGACTAAAGACTGAAATGAGGACAGAAAGTACCCAGAACCAAATAAAGTTCCTTGTGCTTTCACGCTGCCAAACATCTGTGCTGAAAATCTCACTTACAGTCTGTCTGTAATAAACAAACTAAATAAAACCAATGTTTGTCCAAGCTACTGTTTCTTTTGTGACTACCTCACAATCCTTTCTCTATTCTATTTTGTGACTGTGGCTTTATCCACATGCATTAAAATAGTGGCTCAGTAGCGACTTCGAGATGGTATTTTGTCACAGTTAGTGTTCCTCTTGCCAAGGAGTAACTCACGTTAAAGGTTAGAAAATGCAACACTTTGAAGCCACTGTGTGAACCAAACACAGCTTCCAAACCTGAAGCTGTATTTATTTGGAGTACACTTCTAAGAACATAAGAGGAGCCCTGCTGGATCAGGCCTTAGTCCATTTAGTCCAGCATCTTGTCTCACAAGGTGGCCCACCAATTGCTTCTTGACATTCTCAAGTAGAAGACAGAAGCAAACCTTCACCTTCAATTGAATCCCTGCAAATGGTCTTTGGAGGTAACCTGCCTGTGCCTCCAACCTCCACCTTTCCCTGTCCTTGTGGCTCTTCTGGAAAAGATCTGGTTTTAGGTGTCCATGTCTAGTAGGCAGAACTGTCATCCATGAAAATATTTATTTTCATTTCCATTGAGTCTAACATCCTGAGGTCTCAGTGTAGATTTCAACTCTTAGAATGCATAAGAATAAAAATTAAAAGCAATTTAAAAGGCTCTTTCTGGTGGACCTGGCTTCAGTCAGCCAAATGGCCACTATAAATTGAATCAACAGGACAGGATGCCCATAATGCCAAAATCCACACATGGCAGGTGCCACATCTGTTACCCTGGGAGGGCATCAAGGACATTGGCATGGTTGGGGGCTGAAGGATGTGCAGACGCTCTTCTATGGGCGCAACCTTCTGCTCTCTCTACATTGATATGTAAATGCGCCCTCACTTATAGAGGCCCTCCTGGGTGTCCCACCGCCTTCAGTAGTGAGGCGGGTGGGCACCCAAGAGAGGTCCTTCTCAGTAATGGGCCCTAGGTTATGGAATAGTCTCCTCCTTGAGGTGCATCGGGCCCCTTCTCTGTTTATATTCAGGAAAGTGGTGAAGATGCACCTCTTTGCCCTGGCCTTTGGCTAAGGTGATTATACTTTCCCCCCACTACGAACATCATTATTTTAATATGGAGTATATTGTTAGATATGCAGAATTTTAAAAGTGTTTTAATGTATATTATTGCTTTTAATAAATAGTTGTTTGTAATT
>MTQE01001134.1:13578989-13592176 GCA_014337955.1 Aspidoscelis marmoratus | reverse complement strand
AGTTGTTTGTAATTTGTTGTTTTAAAGGTTGTTACCCATCCTGGGACCTTCAGGTATAGGGCGGGATAGAAATACAAATAGTAAACAAAGAAACAAACCAGAATTTGACAAAAGGCTATTTGTAAGCTATGCACACACAGATCTATACATGCACATTTGTGAAGCTGTGTAGCACGCATTCCTGTGCATCATGTGATGGTCGATACTATGTAGTTAGGAATCAGTCAAGGTTTAAAGAACTGAGCATAAGATGTGGGTTTGAGTCTGTCCCTGGAAGAGGTCTGTTGTTTTGCCCTTGGTCATAAGTTCATGTTAAGCTTCTAACTTCCCTGAAATTTCTGCAACAGAGGATAATAATGAATTCAAATATTTTTTTTTTTTTTTTGTTCAGAAAATGACTGTCTCTGTCCCATCTGCAGCTGCTGCTCCCAAATCACTCACCGGGGCATTAAGCTTCTGCATTATGTGCCTTGGCATATGACAGTAGGCTGGTGTTGGCTCTTCTCTCACTGGTGCCATTTGCGCTACATATGCTGGACAAGCCCTGTGCCTGTCCAGCAGTGCTTACAGTGTGAATGACTGGCCAGAATTCCAATGGCAAAATCTGAAACAGCATCCAGTGTGAGGTCAGATGTTGCCACGGTGATCTGGATGCAAGAACTGATTGTGCAGCTGCAGTCACACAATCCACACCTCCTCACCACACAGCATCTGGAAGAGGTATGGATTACTATCCCGGAGTGGACCAGATGCTGCTGGTCAGTATGTGGACTGCTCTTTAGTTGTCCACAGCTTGATCGTTCCAGGGACAACTGAGGCGACTCTGGGTGAGCTGATGCAACAGCTGGGTGTAGGTGGAGTGATCCAGGGAATGGCCTGGATCATGTTATCAGCCATGTGTGAAATGGACTGTGTAGAAGCTTGCTAACACAGTAATACTAGCTAAGCAATCACTTGAAGCAGAGGTCCCTACTCTCTTTGTCTGAGAGAGTGTCATGCTGTGTGCCATTAAAAATTCCATATAAGTTGAATTAAACACAACATGACTCTTCATCATTGAATGGCACCAGTGACTATGGGACAATGTTAACCTCCAGATTGGGTCCAAAGGAATGATGGAGCAGGATGAAGTTCCAAGTGGAGCTTCATTGTGATCTTGTCACATTTTTGCCCAGTGTAGACCAAAACACAATTTGGTGAGATCAAAGTTAGGCTTCCATCTGTCCTTGTGGCTCTTCTGGAAAGGATCTGGTTTTAGGTGTGCATGTCTAAACATTTTGGAGAGATTAACTAATCTGGGATTGAAAAACAATACTGAAAACTAAAACCACACTTGTCTATTCAGTGACATCAAGCACCAGACATATGTGCATTCAAAGTGGGCCACCATTATAAGTAGACAGAACAAAGTGCCTCTTCCCCACTCTACTTTTTCATGTTTTTGCAGTGTATTATATTCACATAGCCATAAACCCACTGAGACAACTGACACTTATCTGACAGAACTGTATGAAAATGAGTCCTGTATATTTCTGCTTCCTGCTCTTTTTGCGTTTGCCTTATTTGCAGGTGTCTGGGGATAAATATCCCTAAATCAAAACCTGATAAGACCTCTGCTTGGCTAGGCAAGCGCTTTTAGTCTGATTATTCTGATGACTGTATCCAGTGCATATTCATGAGAGCCAATAGTTAACTTGGCTTTCCATATCACCTGGGAGATGCCACTTGAGACTGAAAACACTATAAAAATGCCCTCTGGAGAAACAAAATGAAAATAAGTTTCTAACTAGACTTCTGTGACAGCTGTGTGCCAAGAAGTGTGATGATTATTTGCAGACCAATGCAACTACCCCCACCTCAACTTGCCTTTCTTTTCACCATGTCAAGGCAAAGAGTGCCTCTGAAAGACACCTCAGGGGCCAGGTTCTAAAAGTCATGACGATTCTGTTGAATTCCAAAGGAATTACATCAGTTCCCAAGTTCCTTGAGTCACATTGTCAGCACTTAGCAATGAAAAAAAAGAAAATGATAAGAGTGTTAAAAAGCAGGTACTCCTCCAGCCCAGGACTTCTGTCTCTGTTCCACCCTGTTGGGTATGTGTGTGTTTAATTACAATATGAAGCATGTTGTCTCAGTTAGAATTGTGTAAGATCTAGCTAGGTTACAATACCATATGGGAAAATGAGTAACATCCTTGTAGATTATTACACATAATGATCAATTTTGCCTTTATTTTACCTCCACAGGTATAGAACACAATCATACACACGTTTGCCATAGTTCAGTCAGTACCAGGTTCTATAATCCAGGAAATATTTTTATGCTTGGACCTGTCTGCACTTGGCCTTATTGTGGGATATATCCCAGAATAGGGACCTGCTATCCACATGCTAGTGCAGACTATGGAAGGTCCCAGGTGAGCGCTGCCATAGTCTCCATTAACATATGGCCAGCAGACCACTATTCCGAGATATATTCCAGAATAAGGCCAAATGCAGAAAGGGCCCTTGTTTCTGAGTGACAGTAAAAAAAAAAAGAGGAAAAATAAAGAAAGCTACCTATGGCCCTGTACAAATGTGCCAAGAGCCACATTATCTGCCAGCCTGGTTCCTCAGCTTTGAAGTTTCCACCTGGAACAATGAAAAAGACAGGAAATGGCTGTAGAAGGTGACCATTTTCTGCCTAGTCCTTAATCTGGGTAAAAAAGGTCAGACCAGTGGCCTTTGCTCCTGCCATTCTTCTGCATGATTGTGAAATATTTCATTGCAAAGGGCATCTTTGAGTTTTCTACCCCTCTGAGGTGTGCCAGAGACCAGATTTCGAAGCCACAAAACTTTTTAAGCCCACATTCTTCCTTATCTCTCCCCTTGGTGTCCGATGCAAAGGCTGATCTTGGCCCAGAGAGTGCAAGCTGGTGTCATAAACCAAGAGCTGTCCACTCTGTCCCAGCCCATCTCAGGAAAGGGAATGTTTCCAGGAGCTCAGCAAGTGTACACCAGTGTCTGTGTACAATTTAGGGTGATCCATCAGTGTGCATGGCAGATGGCTGGACCAGCCTAGAGTTGGGAACACTTCGGAGACTGCTTTTTAAACCAGTCTCCTCTGAGACCAGTCTCTGGAGTGATGCTCACACTAGCAACCATTCCAACATGAAAGCCTGTGTGGCTACGGCACATAGAATGTCAAGACCTGTGTTGCTGTGCCTCCTGGGAAATGCTATAGAGTGTGGGCGTGGCATTCTCTAGCAGCAGCTGGCACAGTCTCTAATAACTGTGTGGGACCTGCCCTAACATACTTAAACCATGCTCATTCAGTAAGGCATTCCCCATTTCATGTATTTTAAAAAATTAGGAACTGGATCTGAGACTGAGTCTCTCACAGTTTTCTTTCCTTCTACTTAGGAACAGATCCAGGTTAACTTTATCCATAGTTATGGTTACCATTTTGTTGTGTATAATCAAGTGGATCACAGATGCAAAAAGACAACAACTTGTTCTGCTGTGGTGGTAGCAACCCTGTCTTCCTCTGTCTTGGATGTAGAAAACATTAATCTATACATTATAATTCTCTATACACACAATCTGGGTAATCAGCACAGCCTATGCAAATCAGGGCTGTGAATCCTAAGAACTAAATATAACACTGAATATTGTTAAATGAAAGTCCAACAGGAATGTAGTGCCATTTGTATAATTTCAGTGACAGTGAAGGTCTAATTGAATCTTTTAAATTTGAACTTAACAAGATTTGGTTTGTATTTACCAAATTCGAATCTATCCATTTGAATTTTTAATTCACATCTGCACGTATGAATGTCAACCTTTTTATGTGCACATATGCATCTTCCCCACATTCATACACTTCCTTACACATCCATACACATCCGTATGCATCCCATAGTTATCCCGTATGCAATCAGTTTTCATCCCTTATGGATCCATACAAATGCATAGGGATGAGGGAAAGATGTGGATCTTCAAGTACGCATCGTGTACGAACCCATACAGATACAAATGTCTGGATAATTCAAACAAATAGATCCAAAAATCAGCATTGCTTTTGTTCGCACCCCTATTTCTGACTCTTTGGGGTGGAGTATTTAGAGGTCCCCCCATGCCAGCTCTGAAGTTGGTGTGAGCTTTGGAGCCAAGGTGTGGTCTAGTCTGTGCCAGAAACATTCTGTCCCAGCTCTGGACAAATTGTGTATCCCAGTATGGGGCTATTTATTTGATGGGTATATAGAGTATGAAATCTCCATATCCTTAAAGCGATCTGATTTCTGTGTCACGTTGATCTTGTCCTGTAACAATACAAATGAAAACATCTCCCTAATGATTGAATGTTTCTGAATTCCTGTATTGAATGCAAGCACTGGAATACATTATAAGATTATATGTGAATGTCTGAAAACCTCTAGACAAGCCAATCGATGCCAACAAGGAATTAAATGTTACCATTCTCATGTAACTCTCACTTTCACAACATTTTTAATATTTGCTGGAATACAAACATAGCAAAATCTCATATATAGTTAGAATTTTGAGACTAACCATTGTAAAAAAAATAACCATGATGTGTGAGTGATGAAAAGTAGATCCTTGGAATTTAAAAGTAATTTTATCTGAGAAGGACATGACAGCAAGATATGCTAGAAACTTTGAAGTGATGGAAAGATCAGGTCAGTTTTAATCTATCCAGTTTTTTTCTGACTTTCATTTCTTCTGAGAGCATATCCCAGTAATGCATTAATTAAAATGACTTCCATCTGATTATGTAACTAGTTCTCTCAGCCTTACTACCAAGATGAAGAAAGTAAGAAATTGACTTTTGATAGTGTGTTTTGGTCAGTCAGTGATAGTCCAAGACTTTTTGTTGCTCAAAATGCTATTCCCATCTGATAGGACCACTATAGATATTGAATCCTTGCTTGCTTATTCATGCATTGCAGGACCAACCCTGTGTGGTATTGAAATGAAACAGATTTATATTTAGGAATTTGTTTGGCTAGTAACTATTCTTTTGCATGTTTCTTCTCCACACTTGCTTAATTTTAAAAACTGTGGTGAAGACTATTTCCACACTTAATTAGTAGTCTGGACCAAGCAACTGCCTAGTAGATTTCATCTGCTTGGCACTGGTGCTATTCCAGCCCAAAATCCTTCAAAGAGGTCTCTATTCCAAATTAGCTGTACAGTTGTTTAAAAATGTCTACAACTGTCCCAGAGTGTCTTATTATAATCCATACTTTGGTACTACTGCATCTGATCTGGAACAAGACAAACACAATTTTTTAATCTCACACAAGTTTCCAAAGATCATTTTCAAAACCCCAAGTTGGGGGTAGGCATGCTACTTTTGAAGACAGTTTTATTCAGACCTCTATCCAGCCCCTTTTAAGCTAGACAAGGCGTATGAATGATGGGGCCTGGATAATCGCTAGTGGGGTGGGGGTGGGGGGTGCCTTGGAATGGTAGTCACTTGTGTCATCAAAACATCCGAAAGATTCTACCTGTCTCACCTTTTTATTCTGAGTTTCTGTCATGCTCTTCCTGTCTTCCATGACTAAAATAACCATCTTTAGGATGTAGGTATGCACAGTGAATTTCTATTGTTCCTTAGGGAGTTGAGTTTCATCTTACCTAACCTCAGACCAAAGTGAAGTTTCATATCCAAGGGAAAAACTCAGGGATTTTGAGAGAATCCAAAATAAATTTGGATGAGACTGTTAAAATTTCTTGAGGGAGTATCCCTCTTCTCTACTAAAAGAGCCTGTTATTCAAATAAAAATGTTAAGACTGTTTTTGTTTCCAGGATTCATTTTAACCAGAAATGACCCATTTTGCTCTCCTGGAATAATTGGGCTTGGGACATAGTTATTCTGATTTTGCTCATTGAATAATATACTACAGCTGAAAATATATAGTAAATATGTTTCCATAAATCTCGAAAGGAAGGAAGGAAGGAAGGAAGGAAGGAAGGAAGGAAGGAAGGAAGGAAGGAAGGAAGGAAGGAAGGAAGGAAGGAAGGAAGGAAGGAAGGAAGGAAGGAAGGAAGGAAGGAGATTGATATGAAAATGCAACAGGAAGATTTATGAATGACAATATACTGGATTGTCATAAGCTGGAAAGTGATTGATCTCGCATCTTTAACTATGGTCCTGAAACACAAAGTGCAAACACTTAGCTTGTTTTTACATACTGCACCAGGATAAGATTCCTTGGCCTGAAATACACAACCCATTCTACACTGGTACAGGTTGCTGCTGGAGCAGGCCATGCCATCTGCACTAGAAGCATCCTGTCCCAGCTCTGGCCAGTGACTCCAGAGGCCTGGCCATTCCTCAGAGCCAGTGCTGGAGCATTCAAAAACCAGGAATGAAAGTTGCTGGCCTTCAAAATGCCCAGGGGAAAGGTCCTTTTCAGTGATGTTCCTCTTCTGACAGCTCTTCTTAGAGCACCACTGATAAGCCCTCCCCCCCCCAGGTCCACTAATCCACCAGCAGACCCAAGTGCCCAAGATCACTCAGTGACCTTTCATGTCAGGATTGGGATTCAAACCCAGGAAATCCTAGGTTCTACCCTGGTGCTCCATCTTTTGGTACTGGCCTGGGTAAAATAACACATATTCTTCTGGTTGCTCACTATCAATATTTAAGAAACACTGTTTTGTAGAATATGTAGGGTCTTCTTCAAGGTAAGCAGCTATGGGACTGCAGGTTCCATTTAGATTCTACCTGAGATTCATTCCTTTCTTAAAGAGCAAGGCAACATCAACCAATTTTGACTCCTGTCTGCTGTATACATATGAATATTAATTTAATCAGTATTAAAACATTCCATTAACTAGATCCCAGAAGTTCCCTGTCCAGTACTTCGCACTAGCTTACTATTAGATTAAGATGCCCTCCCTCTCCATGCTGTCTACAAACACAAGCATGGTCTCTTGGTTTCCTAAACTTGTAACCATCTGTTACACTGGCAATGCGCCCTGTTCAAAGGAACATGCCTTTCCAAGACAAGAGGTGTTAAGCATGGTTTGGATGGACAGGTGATAGACAGCTTTGACAGCTTTCTGATGACTTGTTTTTAACTTACAGGCATTCTTTTTTGCTGCCTCTCCATGAGAATATTGTATCTGTTGCCAGTCAAGGTCTGTACTTTCCTAAACATCATGTTACAGTGTAGTAAATCACCAGTAGTATCTTCTGCCCAGAAAAAAAGATCCAGAATTCTATCAGATAGCATATCCAAATTCATGTAGTTTCCAGACACACTGTACTGATAATTCTGTAGAACCATAAAGGATTCCATCTGTTGTTAACAAAAGATAAGTCTAATTTCATTGCTGATTACACAGGACTAGGCATGTGTATGAATATTTGTAAATTCAGATGAATTTGGACATATGTACAGTATTCGGACATTTGCACAAATAGTTTGGACATTCATTAGATTGGGGGTGTAGAAAAACAGAGCACCAGTCACGTCTGCAGTGGATCCAGATTGCTTTCAACATGGATCAACAGTGGATTAAAAGTGGATTCAGGTCAGATTTGACGTTTTCAGAGTGTGGATATGTTACAGATGCATATCGGATATGTATCAGATACGTATTTGTTCATATCAGATACATATCGGATATATATTCATTGTATCAGATACATATTTGTTCGTATCAGATATGTATTTGTTCATAGCTGGTACGTATCAGATACGTATTCATTCATATCCAATAGATATCAAATATTTGTATGAATACATACAAATAGATTTGCATTGAATAGAATTTTACCACATTCGACTGTGATCTATTCGTATAAATATGGATTTTCAAACACTGAATTCATTACGAATCAAATGTCAAAAATGCATTTTTGCACACCTGTACACAGCACCAATCATGCCTCATTGCATGTTATTATTGTCGTCATTGTTATTCCTAGGTCCACAGCTCTTGGGGTTCTGGTGGACAGCTCAATGTACAGCAGCAGTGAAAAAAACAAATTCAGTCCTAGAGATAATTAAGAAAGGAATAGAAAATAAGTTGGCAAGCAGCACTGTAATTCTGTATACATCTGTGGCGAGGCCACATTTGGAATATTGCATGCAGTTCTCAGAAAGGATATTGTGGAACTGGAAAAAATGCAGAAAGGGCAACAAGATTGATCAAGGGGCTGGAACACGTCACATATGAAATCAGTCTGCAATGTCTAGGCTTCCTCAGTCTTGAAAGATGGCATTGAAGAGGGGACCTGATTGAAGTATATAAAATCTGCATAGTGTGAAAAAGGTGAAAAGCAAAAAAAAAAAAAAAAATCTGTATCAGACAACACTAGAACTAGGGGCCACTCTATGAACCTAATGGACAAGAGGGTTAGGACCAACAAGGTGAAGCATTTTTTTTTTCACCCAAAGAGTCATAAGTCAATGGAATGTACTACCAGAAGAGGTGGTTACAACAGGAAGCCTCAATAACTTTGAGAAAGGGATAGACAATTTTTTGGAACACAGGTGAATCAATGGCTTCTAGAAATGATGCCTAGATACCACCTCCAAGTTGGAGGGACTGGCAAGATGCTTTCATCTTCTGCTTGAGAATGTCCAGATGAAACTTACGGACCATGTTGGACTAGGTGAGCCATGGCCTGATCCAGCAAGATTTCTCTTTTGTTCTTATAGGGAAAATCTCCAGATCACTTATCTACTCTGCGTCTGCCATTTCCCTTTGAATACAGGAATTACTAATAGTAAACTATGGATTTGGAGCACCAAAAAGGAGATACTAAAAGAAGACCCAGAAGAACAGATGAAGTGATTTATAGTTAACAACCTAATGATGTGATATAAATGTATGTAAGACTCTATATCAAGAATATAAAGGAATTACCAATTGTGCACATGGCGTCATATTCAGTTTGGTCCCTAGTCAGCATTTATCTTAGTAGTGGCCTTCAAGACCCTCAAGCAAAATATCCCAAATTACCTGGCATCCTGGCTAGTTTGGTATATGCTGACCAAGAATTTGAGGTGAATAGATAAAGCCTTATTGGTTGTCCTGGTGACACAAACTGCTTCTTTTAGACCTTGACCATTTCAGGACCTGGTTCTGGAATTCCCTCCCATTAGATCTCACTCTAGAGGAAGACTTAGCCCATTTCTGGAAGGGTTCAAAGACTTCTCTTTTCAACTCTCCAGAGTGAATGTTTAATTTGAACTGTCAATAGGATAGATTTTAAAACCTTTTATACTTACGCTCTTTTCTATGCATTTTTAAATGATTATGTAATAAAGTAACTCATTACGTTTTATGTTTGAACTTTGTTTTATACTTCTGTACCGCCCTTTGGTGAAAAGTGTGCTAGAAATAAACGTTATTGTCGTCATCATCATCATCATCATCATCACCATCATCATCATTATTATTTATAGAAGCACAACTATATAACACAACACTAAACATGTCGGCTTTGATGTTTCATAACGCATCGGGATCTTTCCAAGATCCTTCGGTGATGTTATGTACCAGCAGATAATGTGAGCAGAACCCAGCAGGGTGGCCTTTTGCAGTTGACAAATGGTAACCCTGTCAATGTTAAGCTGTTTTAAGTGCCATCCAAGGTCTTTTGGAGTAGCACCCAGTGTGCCTATCACTACTAGGACCACCATTGTGGGCTTGTGCCAGTCTTTGAACTTTGATCTTCAAGTCCTTATATTTTGTAATTTTCTCTGTTTATTTCATGACAGTCCTGCAGAGAAATGAACAAGCCACACCATATTCTTTTCAACAGTGCTGATGTCATGGGTGCTATGTTGCAAAACTTCATCAGTTTGTATTCTGAAGCCCCATAATATTTTGGCCTGGTCATTTTCAACGCCACCAGTTCTGTCCTGCTTGTAGATGATAATTGCGACATAGATGGTGGTGGTGATGATGATTTTTTTATTATCATCTTTTTTTCTGCAGAAGGAAAATAAATCTCTTGTTGTTGCATGAAATGCAATAACAATAACAGAAGTCATGTTGTATGCATAGCACAGTCACCTGTGACACTGTACAGTTTACGCCAGTCTAGAAAGTCTCGGACCTCTTGGGAGTGCAAGAAATCTGTTTCTATTCTGTCTCTTGAAACAGAACTCTATGAACTAAATCTTCCTTTCCCCATAGAATTCAGTCATTACAGAGAGCCCACCTTTGGCAATTATCACATTTTAAAATTAAAAACAAAGACAACACATTTGTGCTTTCTGTGACTTCTCTGCATGCCTTAGGTCATTTTCCATAGCATAAATGAATGGGCTGGGGATGTATCTTTTATCCAGAGCAGCAATACGTAGCTTTGGGGGCTAATTAGTTGCCTAGGCAAAAGCTGGAGTCATTTTCCCTTGTGCTTGGAAATACTTAGATGTTTTTGTTTCTTTTTGCTTTACTGTGTAATCTAAGAGAGAGCCACAGTAAATCAGCAGGGTTGTGGAAAGACTTAACTTTTGACAGAAACCCATTAGAGGTACCCATGTGATGTATCTTGCTGCTTTTACTGTAATACTTTCCAGACAAAGCTTCTTCGTCTCTGATTAATTAAGTAGTCTACATCTAGTCCTTAGGCAAGGAACATGTTGAAGGGAAAGCCTTGCTCTTGTTGGCCCTGTTTTGGTACCATGCATGCATAGCAACCGGGGCACTGAGCACTGGATCAGCTAAATATCTCCACTTACCTTGGGAGGTGCCTGAGCATTTTTTCTCCATTTTTGGCAGCATGAGACACCCATAGGAGAATGTGGCACCCACTTGAGGTGGCACAATGTTCCAAAATAGGTCTCAGAGGAGTATCATGACCGTAAAATGTTGATTTTCTCTGCATGCCAATAGAGATGCGGAAGCTCCTGGTGGTACTACAAGAAAGACACTTCCACAGATACCTGCCCCCAGGTATGGGCCATGCCACGCATGGACACACAGCCAAAGGTGCCATTGTGTTTAATCAGTGCTGACATCATCATACGTCATCATGTGCTTGTTGCTTCCCTGTTTCCTTTTGACTGACATAGCTGACTTACAAGCCAAGTTGTTATTGTCATGTTGTGGATTAGTCCTAATAAGGGAAAATTGTAAAAGTACATCAAAAACATACAAACGTATCATGATATAGGAAATTATTCTTTGAGCTGAATGGGGTGATGGGGTCAAATAATGACGAGGATGAATAGTGATGTTATTCTTGTTTTTAATCCTTGTATGTCTTAGATGATTTTATCTTTTGTAAACTTGATGCGGTCATATGACAAATAAATAAAGTTCATTTGTACAAAAGTATCCAACTGGTTCCAAACAAGCAGAAATCAGCACAGAACTTTGTTTCTATGAGGCTAGCCACTAGCAGGATATTTAGAAAGCCCTCTTTACACATTCTCACAGAAATAATCTCGGCTTTTGCTGTGTTATTTTGCCCCCATTTTGGGTTGGAATCAGTTCTAAATGGCGCTCAGAAAATCAGATGGAAAGGTACAGTTTCTACTTCAGCAGTTCAGGAAATCAACATTCTATCCAAAAATGAAGTTTTAGGAATGAATTTTCATGTAAACGAGAAATCATAACACATTTTTGGTGCCTTTAAAAGTCTGTGAAGAAAATAAAGACCAAGGAGCAAGAAATGAGTTCATGGGATTCAGCAAAACACTAATATCAAGTCAGAACAAAAGCTGCCAGCTAACTAACAGGGTTTTAAAAAAAAAATTAAGTCTCCAAGAAGTCCTCTAGTTTTAGGCGAAATCTGTGGTATACTGGCTACTTCCAAATTAGCACCTTCTGTTGCAAAAGTAGGGAGTGGAAAATCATAGCAGACGCGTGCTTCCGTGCCGAAAAAGACAAGCCTCTGCCTCTCGGAGGCTTGCTGGCTGTCAGCATTTTTCGGAGCTGTCCAAATTTTCAGGAGCTCCCTCCTTCCTCCTGCCCACGGCGTAAGAAAACAGGCTGAAACGGGAATTCCTTTCTCTCCGTAGAGGCTTGTTTATTCTTAGTGGTTGCAGCTCATACATCTCTCCATCTCAGCTCTCGAACAGAGTCTTTGGAGAGGAGCGGCATAGAAATTGAACAAACAAACAAACAAACAAACAAACTTAACGACACACAGACTTTTATACACTTTCTTATCACACGATGGTGACTCACTTCCTGAGTGTTGCACAAGCCTGTGTTGCAAGTGTTACACAAACTTACGCAATTCTTGCACAATCCAACCTTGAGCACTTTTGTTGATAGTCACGCTTGTGACTCTTAGTTACCTTCTGCACACATCTCTACATTTTCCTTATATGGGCTTCCCTGCCTAACAGTTTGAATGTGGTTGATGAACCCACAGAACATTCCTGAGAGAACAGGACCACAGAAATTTGACAAAGGAGATCAATACACTGAAGGAGGAAGGAAGAGACTCACTTTGTAGCACAGGAACAGTTTTATATAGATTGGAGCTGGGAGGATGCACTGTGTGTTGCAGATATCCCCCTTACCCACCAAAACAGAAAAACCAGCTCATTGAATTTTCAAGAGGATAATCTATAGAGGTACAGTAAGATTTCAATTTCCCTGATACCATCTAAAGTTGGTGCCTGGCATACGTCCATTGGGAGGCTATTCCTAAGCTGAAGGACCACCACAGAGAAGGTGTTCTTGCATCATGCACCTCTAAGGGTAGTGGAACAAAAACATCTTAAAGCATGGCTAGTGGGAAATTATGAAAAGAGCTCTAGGTGTATCCAGAATATGAGATCTGTTGCATCAAGATATTGTTCTTTTGCAGTTTCGCTGAAAAAGAGAACCCATCTTAACAATAGAGACATAGTTGAGGAATTACAGGCCATAAACGGAAAAGTGTCACCTAGCACCATTAAATAAAATTAATTCTTCGTCCCAGGATCTAAAAGTACTTATGCAGGGGACCCCTAAACTATTACCTATATTCCTGGAGAATTAGAGTTGTTCCAGAAAACCTGAGAAGGCTAAATATTGTTTGGATATTCAAAACAGGAAGCTGGAGGAAGTTGTAGACTAAGTTAACCTTGCGTCTGTACTGAGCAAAATTATGTAACAGATTGTGAAACAACATGCCTGTGAGAACGTAGAAAAGAACTATGCTATTATTAGGAGCAGTATGAGTTTATCAGGAACAAGTCATCTCATACATTTTTTTT
>MTQE01001134.1:13530172-13571066 GCA_014337955.1 Aspidoscelis marmoratus | reverse complement strand
GCAAGGGCTGCCAGTAGCAGCCCCAGCCACTCAGGAGGCGCACAGGACACTGCATCCTGGGTGCCTCATCTCAGAATCGGGGCAATGCTGAACAGGTAAGGAGGGGATTTGCCATGCTCTCCCCCGGGTGGGCTAGGGTGGGCTTTAGGGAGGCTCACCCTGGCTCCAGAAGCAGCGATCCGCTGCTTCTGGGGCAAGGGCAAGCCGAAAGGTAGGAGTCCCCTGGCTAGCCATGCTTGGCTCCGACAAGCCAATCATGGCGGGCCGGGGGAGGGCCCTATGTATACACACTTGCGCCGTGCGGACGCATCCTAAATGGATGCGTTTTCCTGGCACAAGACCCTTAAAGCACACTTCAAATGTGGTGTGTAGTTAACACCCATTTAGCACACTTTAAGTACAGATAGGTGCGGACGCACCTACCGGAAGTGTGCTAAATAGACCCCGCAAATGCGGATGCGCCGCCAAAAACTGGTTTCAAAGCGCTGTTGCTGTGCGGACACACCTCACCGGAAGTGTGCCAAACAGCAACATGTGTGTGGAATGGCCGCGCCAGAAGGATGCTTAATGTGTGTTAAAGGGCCTGTGCGGAAGCACCCAAAGTGGTTAATATTGTAAAGACTGAGTTGTAAAAATGCAGACATTTTTGGAATGCAAATCTTCATTTTCAATTGAAGGAATCAGTCTGTATACTAATTTTACGACACTTAACAAATGTGAAAAGAAAAGATATTGCCATTAAAATAATGGGTATGCATGGTATCTTGTGTCTTGGAAGATACATTGAAAACATCTTTATTGAAATACTGTGCCTTCAAGGCTACTAGCTACTTAAATATAAATATCAATATAGCTAGAAAAATGTTCCTCCAGGTAACAAGTTAGACCATGTTCCATAGATGATTTTCAACAGTAATTTTGTTTGTCTCCAAGTAGATTGGTTAGCAGAGGGTTCCACAAAATCTAATTCTGAATTAGACTACTCATCAGCATGCTATCACTGTATGATATTATTGCATGCACATCTAATTAGTTGAAGGGTTTAATTTCAACCGCAGACTCCATTGCCAGTGAACAAGTGTAATCCAAACATATTTTAAGTCCCATCAGGATAACGCTGGGACCCATAATAGTCTCCGGTATGTGATGAACATGTGTGCTGATTTGCTGGTACTTCTTGATCGCTATGTACTCATATTAAGCACTTTCACATCTGGAACACAACTGCTGCCTCCAGAATCAACTTATAAATTTGCTGATGGAAATTTAATATAGAGAGTTAATCTGATAGCAGTGCTATCGTCTTCTGCAGTTTGCCTCTTGTGTTTTTGTTTTTGTGATGATGGAATTTGCCCAGCGTGACAGGCAGAATTTCTACTTTGTCCTGTCACATTTTATTGTTGAATAATAATTATTTTAAAAAGTCATTTCAAGTCTAAAAGTCTCTGGATAAGAGATACTTGATCATATCCCTCTTGTTAACTTAGAAACCTTAGGGGCAGACTCAGTAATGTTCCATAGGAACAGATTGTCAAAGGCACTTTAGAAGAGTGAATGTTAGCACACAATCCTTTCATCCCAGCCATACATAGAAAAAAGACAATATTTCTTTCCAGAAATGTGTAGATATTGGGCCAACACCAGTTTGGTCTTGCAGTTTTCTTCTTAAAGAGAGTGCAGCTTAAACCACTTACAAGTTTGGGTTCTATTTTCATTACTGCTGCAAAATGGCATGATTAAGGCAGTGTTCAGAAACAACAAAAGAGGCATCTTGGAGGTACCTCAGAAAACAGTGTGTGACATTTGTGATCCCAACCCTTCTGTATCTAATCAACCTTTCTAGCGCAGAATGTTAATGAGAGTAGCAGGGACAGGGTGGTGTATGAATGATCCCATCTCTAAGCTGTCTCTAAGCTGCTTCAGAGAGTCCTTCCTTCCTTCCTTCCTTCCTTCTTTCCTTCCTTCCAAGTAGAAGAGCTCTTTCTTGCCCCCAAGACAGGGTACACGACATTCATACATTTTGTGCCTCACCCCTCACTCTCTTTGAAGCTGAAAACTCAATTTGGAGTTGAATTGTCAGCTTCAAATGAGAAAGGTCTCTGTTACTGTGCAAAAGGCTCTGAACCACCACCATGTGTGTAGATGGCAGCAGTGAGAGTTTCTGAGAGCACTGAAAAAGTGCTCTGGAGGGCATTTTCAGACTTGCCCATGTTGCCGGATGATAGCAGACATCTCTTGTGTTTGGTCACCACACCTCAGGATGTCTGACACCGTAGGTGTGGGTGCTCAGAGAATGAACAGTCACATGACTTATTTGAAAATGTTTACAGGATGATTTGGAGCAGAAAATATTTCCAGATCTTTAGTTGCCAGTATAATAACGTAGAACCATCTAACACCACTTTTTATTTGATTATAGGTCAGGAAGCCATATGATGGAGGAATGGTGTGAGATAATCCTTCTGACAGCATGCTGCTGAAGATCAGGGAAAATGGTAAATATTAGTCAAGGAAAGTATAACGAGTGTAGGGCAGAAACATTTTTTCCTGACAACAAAGTTATTTGCCAGCAAAGATGCAAATTCAATAATCTGTGATTTATTTATTTACTTATGTACAATTATTTTCTATCCAGTACTAAACATTGCCAGCATAAGTTACAATATTAAAAGCAATACTAATATGTGATTTAAAAAATAGAATATCAAAATATTATATTAACATAATAAAACTTTAAAACACATGTAAATACAAGCCAGGGAAAAGACATGCATCTTCGCTAATTATCCAAAAGTTTATAGTGATAGAACTTGAGGTGATACTAGCAGGAGAGGAGAAATATTTTCTGTTCAATTTTACTCCTTGCTCCTTTTCTTCATCTATCTATAGCCAGTTTTTAAAATACTCTTTCAGTATTTCAGTGTATTTAAATACTTTGTTGGTATTTCAAATGATGCATATGGATTTCTCATTGTCATTTTCTAACAGCTGTACATAGTATTTAAACTTATGCATAAAGATCATCAGACATGTTTTTATTTGAAAGAGAATGAATAGGTATTGCTGAATAAGATCAAAACAAAGGATGTGCAAAATTTGATTCATGTTTACAAATTCAGTCAAATATTTTCATATTTGCATACATTCACATCAAAATGAAGACCATTTGATTGAACATTTGTGCTTTGCTGTGGTTTTGGTTACAAAAAGGGTTTTTTTTCAATGAGAAACTATTCAACAATAAATGGATTAATGGATTTCGATTGTGAAATAACATGATTTTTTTTGTATGCACATCTCAAATCAAAACCAGTTGTAATATTACAGATAGTGAAGGACATTATTTGGACTTTCACATGTTGCCGGGCTGCTCTCTCCATCACTTCCAGGTCTCATAAGGTTGGCATCTATCCGCATCTGAAGACTACATATTAACCCCATTCTGGTTGTGGTATTTTGTTTTCTTTTTTAAAAAATAAAGAGGGTTACATTGTAATAAAATGTAAAAAGAAATTCAAGCTTTACAAACTAGGAGAGTAATATTTGGGAACAACTCAGATTTAGTTTTGTTTTGCCTTGGTGTCCATCTTCCAAAATATTTAGGTTATATTTAAAATTTTTATTTGCATGAATATATTGCATGCCCTGATTTCATCAGTTGCAAAGACATGCACTTGAAAACCTGTATGCTTATAACTGAACACTCTCCCGGCATATTTAAAATGATTATATTTTGTATTCAGAGTAGGGATCTGCATGAATATTCATAGGCATTCGAAATCCAATTGAATGTGCTGAATTTAGACATTCGAACTCAAATAGAATGTCCTGAAATTCAAATGTAAACATTCAAAACAAATTTTGAACTTCGGATCTATTCGTTCAAATTATCCAGACGTTTGTATGTGTAGAGGTTCATACACGATGCATACTTGAAGATCTGCATCTTTCCCGCGTCCGTATTTGTACAGATCCGTACAGGATGAAAAAGGGTTGCATACGGGATAACTACGAGATGCATACGGACATGTACGGATGTGGGGAAGATGCGTACGTGCACATACAAATGTTGTCGACATTCATATGTGCGGATTCGAATCAAAAAGTCGAACGAATAGTTTCAGATTTGGTAAATACGAATTGAACTTGTTAAATTTGAATTTAAAAGATTCAAATGGAATCGGATTTTTGGGTATTCGATTTGATTTGAATAGAACATTTAAAAAATTCATTCACATCTCTAATTCAGGGTAATTAATGTCTAAATTCTAAAATTGTGGAAGAATACAGTACCTGAACATTCAGTAGTATCCACCTCACTATTCTGTTTACTATCAGTTGTGCTAAAAAAGCTGTAGCCATTTTTTTTCCCTTTATTGGGAGAAATTAACAGCCTGGGGTATAAATGACATATTATTGCAAGATTTTCTCCATTGATAGAGAATGTTTTATTGATCTTTGCTATAAGACTATTTAAGGCAAGGTTCCGCTTAAGAGTGCAGTTTTTATGCATCATTTGCATGATGTCATTTTCATTACATTGTTTTTTTCTTTCTTTTCTTCCCATTTAATCTAGCATTTCTTACTGCCCAATAAAATAAATGCACAATCCAATTTATAGCAATAAACAGTTTCTTATCTACAATGAACATGCTGTTTACGTTCATCTGGATACATTTTTTGTGTTCAACAATGCTGCTTTCTTTTTAAGTTTCTTGTTCATCACTTGTATTTGCAGATCAATTTCAATGCCTCCGAAAATCAGTTCATGGCCACATTCCCACGGCTGGACTATTTCAATCCAGATACAGGGCCGAGTGTGCATTCTAGGCTCTTCCCATTTGCCTGACGGTAAACAGGGCCGAACCCAAATATTGCCATTTCCACTCAGCAGCCAAGTCCCCAGCATGGAGAAACAGGACTTTTTAATCTCCGCCCACCCACCCCCAGTGCAAACCCTGTAAACCTTCCCTGGTCAATCAGCTGAATGTAAGAACAGACACACACAGGGCAATCACACTTTCCCTTTTTCACATCCTCCCTTTCAGATCGGGCGTTCCAGATAACGTTATCTCCATCCGTGTTAGACAGCATTTGCGCTCAAGCAGATAAGCGAAGAAGCAGAGCGTAATTGGAAGGCTGACAGCTTGCATGGGGAGAGCGGCTTGGCTTTTAAAACCTTTTTGCTTGATACATACATACCCCTCATTAACAGCTACTAGAAATGAAGCTATGAGAGATACATTTCTAGTAGCTGTTAACAATCAGAGGGATACATATGTATCAAGCCAAAATGTTTTAAAAGTCAAGCCGTGAGTCTAGCTGCTCTCTCTCTCCCCCCTTCCCATTCAGGGGAAATCCAAGCCTTTGCCGTTTCTTGATTGGGGCTCTAGCATTGCGGGCATGGCATGGGGGTGACCTTCACAGCTGTGAAATCCCACCCACATCTGGCAGGCATTGGCCAGAAGGCTAGATCTCCACCCCAAATAGTCCAGGTGTGTTCTCATTTGGGGGAGAAACGGACGGCTCCCAAAGGGGCCCAAGAACACTTTTTTTCAGGACTTTTTGTGTGTGTGCATTTCTGCAGAATGGTTCACATATAACAATCGTAATTCAAAACACAAATTTTACAGTTTCTTTCCCCCAAGTGAAATTGAAATAATGCAATTAATTTTAATTCTACCCAGACTCATAAGAAGTTTCATAACAGCATCTATCAGTTTGTTATTTCTGTCTTGTCTTGTGGTGTATAAATATAACTTTTTCCAAGCCGTTTCAGCAGAAATTTTTATATTCTCATCCATACATTTCAATCTCTTTTGTCTATATACATCGTATCTAAACTGATATACAATGTAATAGTACCATGTTTCCAATTTACATTTATCTGCAAATACAGCTATAGTTGCCAATGTATAGCAACAAGAGTTAAGACATCCTTTTCATCTTGTGAAGTTTCAGGCAATGTTAATGTGCCCAGAATTTGCCAGATTAACAGAAACAAGGCTTGTTTTTTTGAATTACAGTAGCAATGAATGACTAGGGACAGCAGTTCATCTGGAACTTCTCGGCCTTCTGAATCAGTCGGATCAGTTGGATTATTTACTTTTCAAGGTAAATAAAAACAAGAAATCTCAAGCGGCCTAGTTGCCAGATCTCTCTACTTGTGGCGTGCAAGTAAAAGGTAAGTACAGGTCTCATCTCAAGAAGAAGAAGAAGAATTGGCTTTTCTACCCCGCTTTTCTCACCTGTTTAAGGGAACTCAAAGCAGCTGACAAAGCTTTCTATTCTTCTCCCCACAACAGAACACCCTATGAGGGAGGTGGAGCTGTGAGAGCTCAGAAGAGAGCTGTGACTAGCCCAAGGTCACCCAGATGGCTTCATGGGGGAGGACGGAATCAAACCCAGTATTCCCAGATAAGAGTCCAGCTCCCTAACCACTAGACCAAACTCAAGGATGCTGTAAGGAACAATGTTCAGAGAAGATTTCTACACCTTTTGTTTTTACATATATGTGTACTTGCTCTGGGAAGTACAACTATTATAATTTGTCTTCCCACCCCCATCTGAAATTTTACAGATGACCAAACACGCCCAGTAAGCAGAAGTGGCTCAAAAACCGCTTAGAACTGATAGTAACAACATGCGTGAGCCAGTTTGGTCTCGTGGTTAGAGTGTTGGACTCGTATCTCATAGTCACCAAGTTTGATTCTCCACTCCTCCATGAAGCCAACTGGGTGATCTTGGGCTAGTCACAACACTCCTTTGAGTTTTCACAGCCCTACCTAACTCACAGGGTGTCTGTTGTGGGGAGAAGAACAGATGGTTTGTCAGCTGCTTTGAGTCCCCTTAAGGATATGAAAAGCTATATATAAAAGCCACCTCCTCCTGCTTGTTCTGTTTCCATGGTAGTGGCCAACCCCCCCCCCCCCACACACACACACACACTTTTCAAAGTGTAACGATTCTGGATTAGAGGTGGGATGAGAACACTAACATCCACTTTCTACTACCTCTAATCTGCTTTTGATCTGCTTACTTAATATGTGTGGATGCAGTGACCAGAGATCTGGTGACCCTAGTGAATAAATTTTATAAACAGGTGATCCAGTGGGGAAACAGGGAACTTGTCAAAGCTTTCCTGTTTGTGTTAATTTAATAATCTTTCTACAGGTCAAAAGAAAAAAGGCAAAGAAGTTTGAGGGAATCATTTAAAATTTCAAACTTAAAAGAGTAATTAAAAAATAATCTCCCTCTCTGGGAGGCGAATCAAGTTCAGTTACTAAGAAAAATCTGTTTATGGAAACCCTATAAGGACTAACTGGTACTCCCTTCTGTTTGGGGTGGGGAATTAATGACATAAATGTCAGCTATCAGTGTAACTGTGTTTTGACTGAGCAAGGATCTTCTCATAACAGTATACCTGATCCAGCCAAACCACAGATAAGATTACCTATTACTACTTACAAAGTCATCATTCTAATACTGACTTACTAATAAGTTTTCTTTCATTGAATCAACAGAAATGGACACCACTAGAGAAACTAAACATAGAATAACAATGCACTTTAAAAATACGCAAATATTCAATCTAATATTAAATAGTTCATAGCCGATAAAACCTCTCAGTCCCTGCTTTCTTCCTGAATGCAGTGGTACAAGGAGTGGTGACTTGTGAGAAGGCCTTTTATGTGGTGGTCCCTAGACTATGGAACAACCTCCCTCTGGAGGTTTGGTTTTCAGTACCTGAATAAAACATACCTCTTAATGTTTAAATTCCTCTGTTATCCTGTCAGGGAGGGAGGGAAGGTTCTATTTTAAATATGTTTTAATTTATTCTGTGCATTTATTATTATTGCTGTGACCCACCTTGGAACTTTCAGGTGGCCTAAAATTCTTGAATAAATAAATAAAATAAAATGCCTGAAAGAATATTTTCATCAGGCAACTGTAAGATAGTTAGGCAAGACTTCCTGGAGAGTGTATTTCATAATCAAGAAGCCACTACTGAAAATCTCTGGTCCCAATTCTATTAACATTAAATAGAGCAGGGAGACAGAAGGGACTCACATGTTGAATGCAGATCCTGACCTACAATATATGATAAAACTGTAGCTAATATTAGCTAAAGCTTGTAAAAAGCTTCTGTGCTGTTCAAGTCCATCAAATGATGGGGAAAAGTTCCACTCCCAAGTTTCAGAGCCAGTCTTACAAGAGAAGTGTGATGCACTTCTGTGAAGCAAACCTGGGCGAGTGGACCTCCTAAAATCAACCTCTCAATCTTACATAGTCCTTTCTAACTTCCTCTTCTGGGGAACTCCCAGAATTCCCCAGCACTGGGCATCTGGACTGCAGAAAGCTGTGTCTGTCCTAGAAGTGATTCCACACATGCCAGATGCAGAGCAGTTTTAACTGTTTTACATCTATCCTAACTCTTGGACTGTCCCAGCACAGCATGGCTCCATTTGGACTTTTGGCAATACAGAGCCTATGGAGGGGTGGCATAGGTGTGGTTTCATGCCACATTGCCCTGGCAACATGGCACCATTGCCACCAATGCCTCTAGTGAACAGGAGATTGTGGTTATTTGCACCTCACCAACACTGAGAAAGCATGGTGAGGTTTGGGATGGATCCAGAATCCCAAAGTGCCGAAGCCAGACCTTCACTTTCCTGGGATGCATTTCCAGAGGACTTCTTTTCTTCCAACCTTGTTCTCACCTGATAAATGTCACAACCAGGCCTGAATTCTCACTTAGGCCTCTGGTATGCAATTAGGACAGCTCTGGTACAGAATACCTGTACCAATTGCATATGAGAGGCCTAAGAGCGAATTCAGCCCAGGTTTAACACCATCCAGTGTCTGTGCTAATTCATTTGGTGCTTCTCCAGCACTGCCCTATCACTTCCACATCACCAGCCCTTCTTGTCCATGAAGATTTATATAATAAGGAAGTTTAAAAAATCAGACTGATCATTGCAGATTTTTCAGCATTATTTTACCACTGAAAGTCTTATATATCTCATTAGGAGGTTGGCTTCCAGTGGCAAAATACACGGAATTAAAATAATTCTGTGGGATCTTTTAACCGCAAAGGGGTTTGTGTGTGTATGTGTGTTTCTTAACTTTATTACATGGATGTTTGGAGAGGAACTATAATCACCAAAGGCTGTCATGGATGAAAAATTTCTAGATGAATTATTTGGTCTTTTTTTCTCTCTTGCAAATTCTGCAATGCAACATGCACACAGTATTTATTCTACTTCAGTGGGGAAAGGTTTATATTATATATCATTATCATAGAATCTGTTTACTGTAGTAAAATACAAATCCCTACTTAAGAAAATTGACAACTTAAGTTATTACGCTTGACCTCGAGTCTCGTATATAAAAGGAAAACATTGTTTTGTGCTAATTAATGAGCTTAAAGATGCCACTTGGCTTGTCGTCACAGTGAATGTTCATTGCAGTTCGGCACCCATATTTCCAATTTAGGTCAAGCCATCAAGACGATGCAAAGAACTAACGATGGAAGATGAGATGCTCTATTTCACATATACGCCCTCTGGAAGGCCTGGCAAAAGCAGCCACTTAAATTAAGTACAGGTCATCAGACAAGATATTTAATCTATTCCTAAGACAGACAACTTCCACTGCTGAAATCCCTATGGCCTTTAAAGCAACACAATGAACTACTTCCTCATGTACTCCTGTCAAGTCACGTTAGGTTTCTTCTTTTTTAGAAGTGATATTTCATGTACGCTTATGACTATTTTGCTCAGAGCAAGGAAAAGTGTTTTGGTTTATTTATGACCTACTAACCTTAAATAAAGAACGGGGGTGGGGGGGGGAGTTACAGCCAGTCTGAAATGTTCTCAGAAGCCTGGAGATATGAAATGAACATAAAATAAATCTGGCATTTGCAACAGAGGCCGGCAAAGGCACACATGGCCAATCCACAGGGTTTCACTAAAAAAAAAAAGAAAAGATGAAAACCAGATGATGAAGGAAGAAAGGGGAAAGCTATTGTTAACTAGCATATAATGCAAAAGACAGAGCAGACCACAGAAGTGAAAGTTTAGGAGAGAGCAGGGATTTTCATATTGTACTTAAAGTGAGAAATAACAGAATGAGTGCTACACTACAATTTTCAAGTATTTTACTACGGCATACAAAATAAAAATGAGAAGCAATCCATTCTGTTCTTTGGAGAAACAAAATTGAGACAACGCAGCTAAAGGTACATTCATCTGACTACAAGCCTCTTTACACTTTCCAGTCTGGTGTATATAGTATAACAGTATCATACCAACCTGGTAAGAATCCAGAGTGGTGTTGACCTTTTCCAGTACGAGTGCTAAACTAGTTCTGTACATGGTCAGCAGCACTTGTAGTGCAAACAACCATCCTCATACTGTTCAAATTGTCAAGGCAACATCTGAAGCGACATCCAGTGAGAGGTGAGATATTGCCATGGTGATCCGGCAGCTGTTTGTGACTCCACAACCTCAGTCACACAGCTGTGCTCACTTGCTGTGCCACACCTGGAAGAAGGTGTGAAAGCACCCCTCCAGGAGTTACCTAGCTGCATCTGAGCAGCCTGTGGATTGGTTTTTAGCAGCCCATGGTTGGATCGCTCAAGGGAGGGGTTCTCCCACAACAGGGTGGCTGCAGCAGAGAATAGAACCAACTACGAAAACATGACAGCCTGGTTAGAGTGGGACAGGCAAAAATAGAACAAGCCATAATCCAGGCAATAAAACTCAAATACTATATAGTTATCATTGTAGATTTCATTTATGTGAGTGCAAAATTAGGCTAGGTGGTGCTGTAACTCAGCTCCGGTCTTCGTCTTTGAGGGTTGATTGTGCACATAACCCTTTCAAGGAACATGGAAACAACATCATCATTGAGGAATGTGGCAGTTGTGTTACATGCTTTTGAATGAATGTTCAGCTTTCTGACACTCAAAATTCGTACTACATGGCAGTTCTTTAAAGAGGTATTATACCTGGCTGACCTTGACACCCTCGTGTTATGGCCATTTCTGGGATCAGTATTGCAATTATGGAAACAGTCTGTTATGCTTTTTGCATGCTCATTTAGAAGAAAAACCAGAAGCATTATTTTATTTGGACCAGAGAGAGTTTTATCAGCTACATAAAGCTTCTCTTAAAGCAGGTCTGCATGGAGTGCAAATGTTTTGTGTTTTGTTTTATTTTGCAAATCATACTTTTTCTGCATTTCAGAATCAGTTCCATGAAATGCAGTCTTAGTTGGATCAAAGAGACATGCTCTGTCTGATGTTATCTTTCTAGTTTCTAAATCTCTCCCATCCCCCATGTGTGTCACTTCCTTTTTGTTGTTGGTATCAGCTGGCTCAATGGTTTCTTTTTATGAACACAGCAAATCTTCAATAGTCAATACCCTATAGGACCAGTCTATTCAACATGTGCAAAGTTTAGCGCTAATGGGCTGTTGCCAAAACAGCACAGAAAATGGAGGGGGTACCACAAGGTTCTTTTGTCTCACTTCAATTCAGTCTTGGCGAACATGGCAGGTTAGAAAGTACCACAGACCTCTTCTAATTCCTCTGCAGGGACAGGCTGGAAGCTTCCATGGCAGCAGCAGTGACATGTCATAGATAGAAGACACAAAATGAGGAACATCTCACCCACAAGGAACATCTGAACATGGTCTGTGGCATGCTTAATATTCAAAAGTCTCTTTCTTGGCTCCTAATAAATGTTCTAAGAACCATGTTATGCAGTTATCTGAAGCATAGGCACAATCCAAATGGTGTCATTATGACACTGTCCCCTCATTCTGCAATCAATATGGAGGAAGAACTCAGCATCCCCTTTGAGTGCTTTCAGATCTGAAGCCATCCCTCAGAGGTTGAGGAAGGTCCCTCTCACTGCTTGTCAAATAACAGCACCTGAATTCCCGGCTGCCATTTGATGGGCAGGAAGACTTCTCCCCTCCCCACCCCCAGATTGACTGTAATTTTGAAACTGTACCAGAGCTGTCCTAATTGCATACTGTACCAGAGGCCTAAGTGTGAATAGGCCAGTGGTTAGAGAAGAGACAGCACATTTGCTTCACTTTAATGTATAGAGGGAAAGGCACTTTGCTTGAATCACCCTCTGCTTCCACCGTGGTATGTGTGCCTCTAGAATCATATTAATGTTTTACGAGATTGCTTGAGCGTTAACATCATTACTGAGTTGCAAATTCATTTTTCTTGTACAAGGAGAATGAGGGTATTGCCATCAAACATAAATGTGGATCAAGAAAATGAATTAGATGGAACATTGATGGGGTTGTGAAAAAACATTTTGGAAAGGAGTCACAACATAGAAGCATAGGAGGGAAAGAACATAAGTGCTAGGTTAAAAATGGAGTATTTTTCAGAGAGATGTTTTAAGTTTATGCAGATGCCAAAAGGTGAGAAGGACTCCACAGAAAAATGAACAGAAAATATTTCCTCTAGTTGGCCGTGTTCTGCCACATAGGGCTAGGAATGAGCTAATAAATGCATACCCAGAGTAGTTCATGTTGTATACTTAACCTCTGTTCTGCATATACATTAAAACTGTGTCACCATGTTGTTCTTCCTTTGTCTTTTCCATTCATCCATTTTAGTTTGCCTTGGCAGGAGACCACAGGAACACAGTAATTTGATTTGTTGTTGTTGTTTTTATGTGTTTTTTAAATTAACATTCATTAAATGTATTAAATCTTGAAATACTTAGAACTAACTTGATAAGAGCATTAACAATATGACTTGTAGATTAATATAGTGTTAGTAAAAAAGGAGAAAGCCAAAAAAGAAAGAAAAATCAAGGAACATTTTAAAATCAAAACATGGAAAGATGGAATAATAAAATCATCATTATTTTGCCAAATATCACCAGTTCTCTTAGAATTACAAGGATTAACCTGAACTTTCTTTATCCTTTTTTTAATTTTATTTTTTCCCTACACAATTAATGATTTAAGAATTAAGTTCTAGGAGCTTTTTTATCCTGTAGAGTATTACATTGTTTGATAGCAAAGGACATCAGTGAAAATTTGCCAGATGTTATCAAAATCTTTGCAGAGGCCAGCACTTATTTTTAATTTAGATTTGTTAATGTTGCAAACAATGCTAAAAAGAAAATCATCCTAGACTTGGAGTGATCCAGGATCTCCATGGCACAAGAATGACACCACAGAAAAGCTGAAAAAGTATGAAGGTTGCATATCCACACATCCATCACAGGGGTGTGCACGAATGCAATTTTTGACATTTGATTCGAATTTAATATTCTAATGTCTGAATTTGTACAAATAGAGAAAAAATGAATGTTTTTAAATTTGAACCGAGTTGAATACATTTGTATCTATTCATACAAAAATTCAATATGCATTTGATGATACGAATGTCGACAACATTTGTATGTATCTGGACGCATCTGTAGGCATCTGTACGCACCCCATTTTTATCCCATATGCATCCCATTTTCAACCCGTACGTATCCATACAAAAGAGAAATCCTTTGTACCTTTTCCACCTAAAAAGAATCATAGGTACAAAAGTCTTCAAAACTAGGGATGTGCATGAATGTATTTTTGACATTTGAATCCGAGTAGATTCGAATGTCTTAAAATCCAATTCAAATTTGTAACATTTGAATTCGTACGTTCAAATGTTAGATTCGTATTTAAAGATACAAATGTTAACAGTGTTCGTATCTGTTATATGTATCTGTGCGCATGCCGGAAAAATACGTATGCATCCTTTACTATCCCGTATGCATCCCGTTTTAATCCTGTATTTTAAGCGCAAGATACGGATAATTTTCAGATACATTTGTATACGACAGATACGAATCTACACATTTTCAAAAATCCATATTCTAGTTCAAATGTCAAATTTGGATTTTTGAAAATCCAATTTGAGTTCAAATGTCAAAATTTTCCAGATTTGAATTAAATATTCAAGTTTTTGAATATTTGTGCACATCCCTATTCAAAACATGCCATGAAAACAGTGGTTCTAAAATGCATTCACATCCTGAGACTATTAGGCTGCATCCCCAAAAGACTTATTTGCCTCTCTACTGTCACTCTACTGTCACTCTATTGAAGTGGACTTTAAAAGTGCCATGCAAATCAGGAATAAGCGTCCGCATGAGGCTCAGCAAAATGCGCGTTTTTAACGCACCTTCCGTCCCCATAGGAGCTGTATTTTCTTTGTGCACATCTTTTTCTCCACGCCCCTGCTCTTGTGCCAGTGGGAATGGGGAGGGACTGCACTCGGCGCAGCCACAACCAGGAAGACAACCGCTGACAAGTCCAAAGGAAAAATAGCCATCGGTTCTCTTTTCGTCTTCCAGACCTTCTGCCCCCCAAAATGGCTTCTTGTGCCGGCAAACATTCACTCTCACCACTTTCCTCTGTTATCGCTGTCAAAATCCACCCTGTCCAGTGCACGATCGCTCATTCACTCACCATTTTCCCTTTTATTGCTGTCAAAAATCCACCCTGTCCAGCGCAAGATCACTCATTCACTCACCACTTTCCCTATTATCGCTGTCAAAATCCACCCCTAGCAATAATCCACCCATTTCACACCTCATAGCAATTGCAACTATGTTGCAATTCTGCATGATTCTGGCTCTTTAGTTCTGAGGTTTAGAAAGGGAAGCTGCTTGTGTTACTGCTGTGTTTGCAGGCGGCAATCCCTGCCCCTTTTGCCACGGAGTGTCCCCAAGGTAAATGTTGCGAGGAAAACCCGCAACTTCCAAAAAGAGCTCTGAAAGTCTTATTTAAAGGGCACTTTTTTTGTTGCGGGTTTTCCTCGTTTTGTAGCTTTGGAGGTTCGTTAAAAACCCTGGCATGGGGGCACTCAGAGGCAAAAGAAGACTTTTAGCAGACTTTAAATTGCTTGGGGACAGGGCCTCAGTCTACCAGGTCCTGGATATATTTGTTTATAGCGAAACATAAAAATGACCAATTCTATTAAATAATTTCAAAACAAGATCATATGGTTTTATTAATGTAAGCCATCATTAAAGGAGGAACAAGCTGCATAGTTTTCCTGAGAGCTTCCTCTCAGGAAAACTTCCTTCATATAATTTTGTGTATTAAGAACAATTAATGCTCCTCCTTTATCCACTGGTTTAAACATGATATCCTGTCCATACCAAGATCCTGTAGGACGTTTGGTAGAATCAACTTGTCCACATTGTGAACTGATCTACTGGTAGAATCCTGAATCCACGTGAGATGTGACCTTGGTCCAAAGCCTATTCTGACAGAAGATTGGTTTGGAGTGTAATGCTGGAGAAGTCTTTTGAGAATCCCCTGGACTTCAAGAAGATCAAATCAGTCAATACTAAAAGAAATCAACCCTGACTTTTCAATGGATGGACAAATGCTGAAGCCAAAGCTCAGATACTTTGGCCATATAATGAGAAGACAGGACTCATTGGAAAAGACCCTACTGTTGGGAAAGATTGAAGGCAAAAGGAAAAGAGGAATAGATGAGATGGATAAATAGTGGTAAGAAGGATAGATAGTGTTATGGGAGAATGAGATGGATAGATAGTGTTAAGGGAGGATGAGATGGATAGATAGTGTTATGAGAGTAACAGACATGACCTTGGGCAAACTTCAGGAGACAGTGCAGAACAGAAGGGCCAGGAGTGCTGTGGGAGTATTATTCAGTCCTGCTCTTAAAGGTTTTTGCCAGCTTGATCTTGTGAAACAATTACTGCATCTCACTCAGTCATAGTTTGAGACGGACTGTACATATATGCCCTTCTCCAAGACTTGAAATCCCAAATGAGAGATCTCATAATCAGAAAGTTTTCCTATCTTGCAGTTCTTGGCATTTTCTGTTTGTAGGACTTTCTGTATCATCATCTTCCTGCTGGAATCGTGTTGCATCTTGCTTCTTTGGTGGTCTGAAAAAGACCTGTCTGACCTGTAAGTATGCATATGGGAAGTTGTACTTGAATTCTCATCCAAGGTCTGACTAGCATGTCATCTTGACTCTAGTGTTCAACCTCAAATCAAAAGAGGCCCAATAAATATTTTGCTCAGAATTTTAGCACCTGAGTTCCAATCTCAGCCTTAAGGTCCTTAAAGTTTGTCTTTGTCCTTGTTGTCTCTGCATGAGTTGTTTCTGTCAAAACAACCATCCGCTCCAGTGTGCACTTTTTTATGAATGCCATCCTCCTTATCATTATCTAGCAACATCTCTGGTTCCTAGGGTTTTTTTTTTCACTGACCTCCCTTAATCTGGATCCAAGATGATTCGGATTTAAGGAATGGGTACTTCAACTAATCTGGATCTAGTAGATCTGGATTAAGGAAAGTACCCAATGTGTTTCTATAGGTAGTCTAGCACCCAATAGCAATGGGTGCTCACAGTGGAAACGCCGGAGCGCCCATGTGGTGAATCCGGATCTACCCACATGGGGCCCACCTGTCACCTCAGGTGTTTTGGGGGACAGGGGGTGCAATCTCTATAGACGCTCTGGTGCTTCTTTGAAGGAGCAATCTGCCACAAACTTTGAACGTTCTCCGGAGCTTTTGACAGAGGCATTGCTCCCGCATGGGATCCTCTTCAGAGCCTGTGCTATTCTTTGAAGGCAACTTTGGAGGAACTTCAGAGCCAGATTTGGAGAATGTGTACAGGCTTCGAACCTTTGAGTTTTGGGGCACCCCCCATGTTTGTCCCCCCCTGAGCCGCCCATAGACCCCTTCCCAATTGTGGTGTAAACAGGCTCTGTATAATCCAGATTTGATGCCAGAAGACCCCATTGTAGACCCCTTTAATGGGGCCTACAGGGAATCCAGATTATAGGTCCTGAAGGATCCATATGATCTGGATTTCCCTAGAACAGGTGGAAACAAATGGGGCTCTAATGGGATCTGTAGAGGTCTTCCTGCTCTGAGCCTAATGGGTACTTAATGGGTACTTACTGCTAGTGGAAAAACACCCTAGGACTATATGCGTAGAGGGCCAGCAAGTTTGTTTGTTTTTCCAATTTAGTTACCTACATATTTATCTTATCATACTTACCCCATTGAGTTTCTATAGAATCCTTGACAAATTAAGGAGGGGAGAATCTTCACACTAGAAAAAAAAAATTCCCTGTACATCTTGAAGAGCTTCAATAAGTGTGTCTAATTGAGTGGGGGGGGGGGTCCCAAAGCTTTGTACACCCCTATGAAAGTACATTTCCACATCCAGTTCTTTGGTTTAGAAGAAGAGAGAGTGGCACTGTTTTATGTTGATATATTTTCCTCCAGAGTTTCTCAAGTAATCTCGCTTACACCCACATTCCTCTAACAAGACATACTGTGAAATTATCAACAACATATAGATTGTAAAATTGTAAAACAGTTCCACTCTCTCTTCATTATATATATAATGAAACAGTTAAGTAGAAAGGGCCAACTATCCACCAGTGTACAACAGCTGACTTGGAAATAGTGTTCCATGGAATTGAAAACATTGTCTGTTTGAAATCTTTCTCCTCACTTTCAGACATTCAAGGATGAATACTGTGAAGTCCACAGAGTTCTGCATCTTTTGGTTGCTTCAGAGAACATTCAACGCTGTCGGTGAGTTTGGGATTAAAGTGAAAACCATCGACCGTTGATTGTACCCTCCAGCTAACCATCTTCCGCCTTGCTCCATGCACTGAAGACGGTTAATAAAACCAGTACACAAGATTTGGTGGTGTGTTTCCTTGTTGGTTTGTCTTTTTGCAGAGCTTCACACATACTCACACACACACACACACACAAAGGTCACAATCAACATTCATTGCTGTCGGTGGGTTTAACTATGTGGACAAGCTCACTGAACAATGAATGCAACTGTGGCCCCACATTTTACAGTCACAAGCAAGAGGAATATTGGCTTTCAGAGCAGCTGGGAATGGAATGAAAGCCTGCACTTCTTTCATTAAGAGGCTGCAATAGTTTCAAGTTGACTGTTTAAAATGCATTTTGGGGGATTGTGGGGTAGGAAGAACCCCCAAAAGCTAGTCCATTGTGAGCTTAATTGCAAATATTTAACATTTTCCTACCATCACCTAGATCTGAGGTGTCTTTCTGTCTTTTACTGTGAATATGTATGTATTAATTTGCCATCCCCAGAAGTCAATTTAATTAAGACCAATGAAATTCACAGCAGAGTTCCTTCTTATCTTCACTTAGGGAGAAGGAAGTCAAAGGGAAGAGGAAGGAACAGAACTACATAGGAGCATGGCATCTTCTAAGGCCTTTGAAAACAGATTAAGGGAAATGGGGGAAATGGTTGCCCTTGCTTAACACTGATAATGAACAGAATTAAGCAAAACACAACTGACTGGGTCAACCTGCCATAGCAAATCAGGAGACATGTTGGGGGAGATAAGGTAAGAACTAACACTAAATAAGGAAGCCTTACTTCATTTCTTGAGAAGTGTTCATCAAACAAAAACCACAGTCATGGAATTTAACTCAGGAATTCTTCCCAGCTCTCCATGCAGATGAGACTGAAGATGTGACTGTTAGTCCTGCACTATGATAACATATTCACATACAGTATGAAAAACAGAAAGAATGGACCCTGCAGATCATTACATGTCCATGAGATGGCTTTGGGTGTACTATGCCACTGTGGTGATACCTTTTGTTCTGTAATCATACAGTGTAATACAGTGAGCAATTTACTTATGTATTTAAAACTGTTGTTTCGAGTTTTATTTTCCTTGCCGTTGAGTGTTAGTGTGTGTAAATTGATTATAGATTCACATGCATGTACGTGCATGTTGCAGACTGTGCAATAGTTCTGAGAAGTTACTGTTGGAGTAAAAATCCCAACTTCCTATTTATTATTTTTGCTTGTTTGTACTGTAGAAGTGAACAGTAGTATAATTACAACCTAGACTGCATCTGCACACAGATGTAAAAAATCCATCTAGTCCAGGAGACATGTTAGACTGTGGGGACTCCCTCCCTGATTATCTCTATCCAATTTAATTCCTCTGACTCTCTCCCTGAAAAGACAGGCCCAGTTATATGCATATGGCCCCTAATTTTCCTCTGAACACTGAGACGATCTGTTCCGTGCTTCTCCAATCTCCATGTCTTCTTTAATTTTCCCTTTCTGCCCATAGTCATTTAATGATCCAGTTGCTTTCCTGGCTCCTGGACTACCCCAACCCTGTCCATCCTTCTCCTACTGGAGTTATACTCAACTCCTTTGAGTATAAGGAGTTCTTATTATTCATTTTGATGTTTTTAGCAATAGGCACTGCAAAATTTTTCTTAGCGTTCCTGATTGCCATGTGGCATTCTTCTCCTGCCCAAATTTATGTTCCTTCCTGTTTTCATTTGGACTAGCCTTCCATTTTCTAAAAGAGCTTTTTCTTATTTTCAATGAATTTCCATTCAGGTCTTGTAAGCCTTACTGGTGCTCTCTAAGTGTTGATAGTGTCCTTTCTTTTAGATAAGCCATTCTAACTGAGCCTTCATTACTATAGTTATAGTCTTTATGCAATTTAGAATTACTGGGCTCTTTTAACTTTTTCTTTCATTTTGAGGAAGTTTTCTCTATGGCGGCTTAAGATCTCAGATTTTATTGGCAACTTGCGATCTATGTTGAATATTACTATATTGTGGACATTGTTCCTTATTGGATAAATCACAGTAACATCTTGTACTGAATCATCAGCATCATTTATGAGGATCAACGGGGAAATTTTTGCTTAGCACACATTGAGGCTCTAAGTTGCTTTCTTTAATTGCTTTAAATCGCACTCAGCCAGAAATGGGATGAACTGGCCTCCTATCCTATTTTTTGCCAGTTTGAAACTGAAACAAGTCTTTTAATATTGAGATAAAATCCAGCTATTCGTTAAAGGGTAGTAGGTTGGTTTTTTATTACCATTGAGTGGGAATGAGTATATCTATAAAGGCATGGATTACAGCTGCTGTAGACCAACAACATCTGCTAAATGCACTTAAATGAGAGGTGAGCCAATTGCTTTCTCAGTATTGACCCATAATCACAAAGTGATGTAATATGTTCAGTGCCTGATACTATCAATGGAGATCAACTTTCCAGTTAAAATTCCATTACTACTGGAATCATTCTATCACACTATATTTTCTAGTGAAGTACATAAAATCAATTGAGATATCTGAGATAAGTAAGTGGTGAGCGCTTGAAAAGGATACTAGAAGTCTTATTTTTAATGTATAAAAAAATTAAAAATGGTGACTGTATACTACATTCATACTCTTAATTCATATGGATTTTGGTTCAAGATAATAATTGTATGACTTTGATATTGCATTATTTCTTCCTTACTGTTCTAAAAGTGTAATGTTCAAAGAAAAGAAGAAAGAGAAGCCCAAATCATGCTCATCTTTAAGAGGGGAAATTGGGACAGAAATATCTCAGGACACAAAAATGAAGAAGCAACTTTTCACCCTGTCCTTTGACCAAGGAAAGACTTTTCCTCCCCACTTTCTGGCACTGGATTAATCTGTTCATTTTATATGTTCACTGTTTTTTAATCTTATAACCTGCCCTGAGATCTTTGGGTACAGGGCAGGATAAAAATTCATATAAATAAATAATGTGATCACTTACACATTCTAAAAGTATTGCCAGATTCTACTTTACTCTACTAATGCACTGAAACATGAGCAAAAGCTTTATTTCACCCATCTAAAATGCCCAGGCCTATGGGTCTGAGCATTCAGATGTTATGAGCCTACAAGATGCCCAAACCCAACTGAAATGTCTTATTTATCAACCCAGTTTAAGATAAGGCAACTTCAGTAGGAAAAGGATGGACAGAGTTAAGGCAGCTCAGGAGGCAAGAATTCTCTGTTGCAGACTGAACATGACTAATGTCTAGTGACATTTCTGGTACACCACAGCAAGTCTAGTCAGGGTCCTCACTGCTGCAAGTGGGAGTTGTGCCCACAACAGTCTCTGGTGCTGTGTTTAAGAGCTTGACATTTGATCACCATTTCATTTTATTCCTGTAGCATCTCTCAGCCTCCTATGCCAGATCCCATCCCCTTCCAGGTTCCATATGGATGGAGTTGGAGTTTCATTCAGTCAGGTGAAGTGGAGGCATTCAGGGACATCATTGCCTTGTCTCCCCTATTCACCTGAGCCATTGCTTCCTAATTATAAGATATAAACATGAAATGCCAACCTGAGGACTTGGATAATTTGATGTTGAGCCCTCAATTTTTGCTATTAAAACTAAAAGAAATCAAACAATATACAGTGTAGCCCAGCAGACCTGAAGACCCTCAACATGAGAAGGCCTTTGTTTTCCTCCAGCCATGCATAATCTTCATTACAACTTATTTTTCTCTTGTGCCCTAGAGAGCCAATTAATTGCTTGTTAAAAGTTATACTAATAAACTTTTATTTATTTCTCTGCTGCACCTTGAAACCCCTGACAGTTGAATTTGGCTGTATGGTAGGGATGTGCACGAATGTTTGTTGTTGTTGTGTATTTGATTCGTATTGAATCAAATGCAAGAAAATTCATACTTGTTTGAATAGATCCCCTTTGAATGTGGTAGGATTCCTATTCAGTACAAATGTTCAATCCCATATGAATCCCATACAAATGCATATGAATCCCAAACGAATTTGAATTTGACAACATTTGATTCAAATTCGAATGTCCAAATTCACCCTAATTTGTACGAATTTCAAATGTTATGAATATGCATACACATCCCTACTGTATAGAACTGGTAAGAACTTGCTCATATACAGTGTTGAAAAACAAATGTACTTTTTCTTTGTGCGCTTGATGAGGGCTTCAGCCTAGAAGAAAGAGTGAACCACATGCTCCCAAAGATTTATTTAAAGCATAACCCATTGGTTCTCTCAACTGTGGGTCTCAACCCCCTGGGGGGTGCTGGTAACTTTGAAAGGACAGAAATAAGCTTGGCTTTTCTCTTTCAATTATCAAGACTGCTCGATTTAATTATGCAAAACTAAACCACTGCATATTTTTTCCCATTAAAAAGCAATTATTTAATTCACATATTTTAAATATTGTAAGTGTTATGGTTTTATTAAGTGAAATTTAATTATTACAAAGTGGCATAGTCTTAATCCCAAAAATAAAACTAGTTTTATTCACAGAGGTTGGGAGAGCTGCATCTTTGCCATTTTTGGGACTGAGTTATCACAAAAGTCGGGTACCCACAACATAGACTACAAGATCTTTTTTATTATTTGTTTATTTTTGAAGTCTTTATGTATTTTTATAATAACATCAACATAAATATATAAACAATAACATCACAATATACATGGGAAATGGCATATGCATACATCCCTCCACCTAGGTTACAAGATCTTGAAGGTTCTGAAGTGACAACAAAATGGGATCTGCTTACCTGACTTGAGTTTCTCTACAGCCCTTTATACATGGTATCTTGCCATCTAATTTAATTTGGCTACAAGCAAGCCCTGTGTGAGACCTTAAAGTCATCCAGGCACAGCAGGGTGATCCTGCACACTTAGAGTTCATTAGAGCACTATAATGCTAAACAAGTGAGGCAGAAATTTGCAAGTGCCCTCCACCCAGCAGTTTACAAGGATCATAGTATGTGGACTGACCTGATCCAATGTTCTTCAGAGAGTACAAGAAAAAGGCTGAATTCCATGGCTACTTCCTGTGTTCTCTGAAGAAGACCTTGGGTGAAAACACCAAAATAGACAACAGTTCCCTGGTTCTGTGTTCTCAGCCAGAGTAGTTGTGAACAACTTGCCAACACCACTGTAAGTGATATCTCAGAAAATGAAGATTGCTCAAGGAGCAATCTTCTTTGTAGCTCAGGTCCCACCATCACACACAGCCATGTTAGAAATAGGGTCATGTTAGAAATAGGGTAGGGAGTGATGTTGGTAACATTAACTAGATGTTCTGTAAAGCAGAAAGCAGTACAATAATATATCATTCTGACTTGATTTATAGACTTTTCTCTATTTAAATTTATTTATTTATTTACTTTAGTGGACTGTACAAGTGTAAATGGAGATGTAACTCATGAAGGGTGGATACCATTTCAGCATTGTCTTTTATTACAGTGCCCAGAAAAATATGGCTGTGGCTGTGGAAATGTGTTTGTCAGCTCCATTTCCCCCCGCAGTGCAGATATGCGTTTGCAAAACAAGGCTCAGCCTTTTTTCTTTGGGCACAAAAATTCTGCAGGTTGGCAGCATCCTTTGCAATCTACACAGCAAATGACTGAGCCCTGAAACTGTTGTATAAGTGCTCAGACAGAACAAAAGAGGTCGTTCAAAGGTCCTCAGAGAGACAGTGTGTGGTCCTCATGTTCCCAAGCTTTTTCTATTTTACCTGTTGTAGCACAGAATGTTCATGGGAGGGGGGGAGGAGCAGACTGATGTGTGAACAATCCCATCTTAAAGTCATTCCTGAGGCATCTTGGGGAAGCTTGGGCCTATTTGCACTTAGGCCTCTGGTATGCAATTAGGACAGTTCTGGTACTGAGTATCTATACCAGAGCTGTCCTAATTGTATACCAGAGGCCTAAGTGCAAATAGGCCCTTTTTTTCCCCTGTGTCTGATCCCAACCTAAATCACTGTACAAGAGTGTTATGCAGGCAGTTAAATAACTGTAGATTACTTTTCCCAGTTTGGATAATGGTGGCCTGTATCAATCCATTATCACATCATCTGCTTCTCATTAGCATGACTGTGAACGAAGTGGTATGGTTAAATATCTGGGACATTAGGGACATCAAATGAGATATGAGTGCCCTGGAATGAGAAAGTCTCACTCGAATTTAGCATCTACTTCATTGGGTATAGATAGTTGGGCTTTCCTTCCTTTCTTTTTAAAAACTTTTGGTTTGGTTCTTTGTTAATATGATGCCAGCCTCTAGCATATTGCCATTTTCAATGACTGCATTAATGCCTGCTGACACAGTATAGACTATAATGATATTTTTACAGTATCTAGTTCCTAAGGTCTCTCAGTATGAAGCAGTTGCTTTCTATATCTGTGTCCGCCTGCCTGCCTGCCTGCCTGCCTGCCTGCCTGCCTGCCTGCCTGCCTGCCTGCCTGCCTGCCTGCCTGCCTGCCTGCCTGCCTACCTACCTCCATGGCCCCATTCTAACATGGATTTAGACTTGAAGTCAGCTCCAGTTTTCCCAGGCCTGACAGTTTTGCAAGGGATCAGCTGTTTCTGCAGATTAAAGGTCTAGAAATGCAAAGTATCCCTATTTGGATTAAAAGGGGTCTCGCTGCTGGATTTAGAAATAATCCTCACTGTTTAGAAATGGGAATGCAAGCAGTTTTGGGGGGAGGGAACCATGCTTTAAACACATTCTCTACAGTTTCCCCATATCCAATTATAAGCCATGATTTCCTGTGCCTGGCTATCTGCCATTGGGCTGCCTAAAAGGGAGGGGAGAGGCAAAGAATCAATAGAGCCTGCAGATTGTAACATAACAAGAGTAACATTTGTATCAGTGTAACAAATTGGCAGCTCCCATGTAAAAGCCTGCCTACTTTCTCCCTTCTTCCTTCCATTCATGTCTTTTGCCTGGTTCTCTGCTATTTCAAACTGATCTGCTGCAGCAAGCCAGTGCAATTGCCTCCTTGTGTAAAAGCCTCCCTCTCTCCTTCCTTCCTTCCCCCCTGCCATTTCATACTGCTCCAATCCACATATATTTAAGAATTTCCAACAGCACTTCCTTCTTGCTGTGATTGCATCCCATAGCACTCTCATCATTAAACATTATCAAGGAGAAAACCAAACAGAGAAAATGAGAAGTTAATCTTTAATTTTCTACTGCCTTGTTAACATGAGAAGCTGTACCATGGGGGAGTAACAAACAAGGGACTCCCTCATCTGAATCAGGGACAGGCTTATAGAAGGGGTGGGGTTTGCATTGCCCACCCCTATGAAGTCAGAGGGTATGACTGAGAAGAGAGGGGAAGGGGTTCTCCCCTGCAAGTCTGCATTATAAGCTAACAGTGGGAACACAAAAAACCAGACCTCGCTGCTGATTTAAAAACCCCTGGTTTAAATCTGGATTAAATTGCCCAGTGGGAACTTGGCCTGTGTTTCAGGACAATAGGTACCTCTGTGGCAGTAATCTAGGGTTTATGTTTTGTTTTTCATAAATTTTATTGGTGTTATCAGCACAGTAATATGTATGATTTTCATCTACCATTTCATTCTCACAATTTGGCTCAATACTGATTGAGCAACTATTTGAACACTTGTGCAACACAAGGAAAGGAAGCAAGCTCAGAAGGCTGCTACTCCAAAAGCATGCTACACAAGGAGCGAAGAAACTGTCTAAATGTTGCATGATAGGAACAGCAAACCTAAATTCCCACTGCTAAAGAACAACTCTCCTTCAGTCATAGTCCACTCCCTTCTTCAAGATCTAGGGACTGTGGGGAAACTGGATCTCCATCACTACCAGCAGCCACAATGCAGCAGTGACAAATGCAAGAGGAAAAGTATTACAGAAGGGAAGCTTCAGGCCTGGCTCACCAGCTGTGCTGTCCAATCCTAAAACAAAATGAAAGATTACCATTTTCCTTCCTTAACAGTGCTCCTAATGAGTCCAATCATGGAAAACACAACATGCCTTCCCTTCTTCTAATACAGTAAGATAACAGGTGGAGACAAAATGGAGGTAGAAAGTGAAATTAAAACGGGTTGATCAGCATAGCCAATGTGATATGGATGGCCTTCCATGAGCTACATCTTCAAACTAGCTCAACCAGGCTTCAGAAAAAATGCTGTGTTATGAGAGACCGTCACACTGCAATCAATCCAAAATGGACCAGCTTCGGTGTGTAGAATCCCCTTTAGTTAAACTGGTTATCCAATATGAAAAAGAAGGAACTGGAGTATCGTAGTACTTTTTACTCACAGCTGTTAAACCAAGAATATGGTTTATCAGAAAATTCTATCCTCTCCTCCTTTCTTTTTCTGATAATTATAGGAAATAAATATGTCCTAACTAGGAAAGGCTGTAGCTCTGTGGTAGAACAAACTGCCTAGAGAGCAAAGAGTTGCCATTCAATCTCCAGACTCTCTCCGGAAGTAGGCAATAGCAAACCATCTCTGTATTCCTGCCAAGAAAACTGCATAGAGGCATCCTATACAGTCAACAGCAGTTTGCCACCAATCGTTGGTACCCAACAACAGTTATGGGACTCTAAATAAGAGATTGCAAAGGAGCTACATGGTCAGCACTACCCTGGTCTTCATGAAATGTGCTTGACTAGGGGTGTTTTTCCACTGTCACTAGAAGTGCCCATTAAGTACCCATTAATGGGTACAAAAATGCCATTACGTACCCATTTATAGGTACTTAATGGGTACTTTTAGTTACAGTGGAAAAACACCCTAGAAGGCACTTAAAAACTCTGGTTGACATCAGCATTTATTCTAGGGATGTCCAAGAATATTGGAAACGTTCAAAATTTGACTTTGTTAGAATTTGGACATTTGAATTTAAATTGAATATCCATACATTCATTTTTTAACATTAAAACAAATTTGAATGTTTCAAATTATTTGTACAAGTTATCCGGACATTCCTCTGTGTATGGATATGTACACATTACATATGTATCCATAGGCATCTTACTTGTATCCGTACATAGTTGTACGGATACATATTGGACACAAACGGGATGCATATGGGATAAAAATGGGATGCGTACAAATGTTGTCAACATTCGTTATCAAATATGAATCAAATGTTCATACGAATAAATACAAATGTATTCAAGTTGGTTCGAATTTGAATACATTCATTTTTTTCTCTATTTGTATAAATTGGGACATTCGAATATTTCAACCGAATGTAATGTTGAAAATTGCATTCGTTCACACCCTTAATTTATTCCTTGCCATTAGTCAAATAGATAGATAGATAGATAGATAGATAGATAGATAGATAGATAGATAGATAGATAGATAGATAGATAGATAGATAGATAGATAGATAGATAGATAGCATTTTTCTGAATTTATTTGTTTTTGTTCTTTCGGACAGAAATTCTGCATTACTGTACTGCCTAGACTGTATAACCACACACACATAGGGTAATTCTGCACTGACCATTATATCGCTTCACCAAGTGTTCTAGAATCCTCTTTTCCGCAAGCAGGTGTGACGTAAGGGAGGCCCCGCACCCCTTGGTAATACACTCCATTCACACAGGACAGAGTAGGCAGCAGACCAGGAGGCCCAAAATGATTATTTGGGCTCATCTACTGGTCTTTTTTGAGATCTACCAGTGTCCTTGGTAAGGAGTGGTATACTGAACCACAGAGGTACATGGATGTCGTGCCTGTTGTCTGGTATACCATGGGATCCAATGTGCTGCTGCCTGCCACAATGACTTTCCCATGCTTTCAAAGCTTTGAAACACACACACACACACACACACACACACACATTGACCCTGAAGCCGGCATGAGCTTCAGAAACAGCATGGGACTGGGATGGAACACATCCCCACATGGGTGGCCTTGTTCCGGTTCAGCAGCCATTTGCTCCAGCTGGGTCTGGACTATGGAAGGTAAATGTGGAAAGGCCCTTCCTTGGAAAAGTCTTCCTATTCAGATAAGCAACTGGAAGAACTATGGTAGAACAAACTGCCTAGAGAGCATTGCATTGACCCAGAGTTTCATTATTTTCAACGGCTTCTTGTGAACTGCAGACACCTAACTGACTGTTAATTAAAACTGGTAACTATACACAAATAATCCTTGCTAAAGGCTGAATTACTGAGTATTTTACCCCAAAAAAAGAAATTACACCAAAAAGTTTAAAGGCAGGTAAGAAACACTGCTAGCATTTCCCTTAGTGGAATGGTATAATTGCACATGGAAAGGGCCATCACATTTCAAGTGCTGGTGCAACCCCAACTTGGAAATGCAGATGGCTGGACGGCCCCCTGCCAGCCTCCCTCTCTCCTCTAGGTGATCGTGGGGCTTTTCCAAGCATGGAGGATGAAGTTTTCATTTCAACGCACCCAGGCAATACTGTGCATGAGCAGGTCAGCGGGCGGTGCAATCCAGGAGTGGGTCAGATCCATCTCCCCCTCCCCTGATTGGCTGCCTACCAGCCAGTGCCTCATGGAACATGTTACACAGCTGGCAGCATCCACTCGCGCCAGCCAGGGAGTGGGACTCCTGGTGTTTGAGGCAGCAATCCGGGCCAGCACGTCTGGGTACAGGATGACTGTTCACATTTCTGGATGCTGAGGAGTATCTTCAGCAGCCAGAAATGCGAATGCTCCTCCTGTACCCAGAGTGTAACAGCCTTAGTGCACTACAGCCTAATTGCTGTAGTGCGAAAAGGCCTTGAGCCAGTCTTGTTCTCTCATGGCAGCTTTCAAAATTCACAGGCATGAGCACCAATAAAGCTGGAAAGGAAAACGTTCTTCTCAACATCACTGTTTTCCTCCTGGCTGCATATTCTCCAAGAGGAAAAGGAGGAGCTAGAAAGTTTTGTCCAGGGAGAGAAATGGCCCTGAAGAGCTCAGCACAAAGCAAAGTCTTTAAAAGCATGCTTCCCTATCTTGTTAACTGTAGGCAAGGAAAAGCTACCCACAATATCATTTTTGGCTTCTAAATAAAGGCGCAGGTGGTTGCCCCAAATGTCAGTAACACCATCTGATGTGTAAATCATTTTAATTATCAAGTACAGTCAGTGCTAATTCATACATTTGTAAAGAAATAACGCACCCTTGGAAGTTCACCACTCCTGTGGAATTGGCTTTTGAAAAAAAATAAATCTCAAATTAAATGCCTGTAGTCAGGCAATCAACACAAGGTGATTTTACATGGCGCAGGTTATTTATTTGTAATTTTATCCCACTCTGTACCTGATGGTTCCAAGGTGAGGGATAACAATAAAAACAATATGATTTTGTTGTTGTTAAAAACACTAAAAACAAGATCAGTACTTGAAAGTGAGCAGAGGAAGCTGTTTCCTCAGCCAAAGACTATGAGGTGCTATGCTAGCCCTGGCTAGGTAGACTGGTCCATGCTGAGCATGGTAGCCCCTAGCATCTGGCTCCAAAGATGGGTCGCCCTCAGACCAGAGACCTTTTTGCACTATGGCCTCTAGTCAATAATTAGTGCATCTCTGGGGAAGAGCATACAGATGTTGAGGAGGCTGTTACAGCCTAAGAGCATGCTCTCCCTCCCCAGAAGTGCTCTAATCATTGATTGGGTGTGGAGCATGAAATTGTGCTCTACACATAACCAATGTTAATTAATTATTTGAAGCATCCAGCAGTGTAACCATTAGCTCTTGCCGGCACTCCAGGGTGATTTGAGGTCCTGCACAAGAGCACTGGGACCTCAGACCACCATAGATGTGACTGCAAGCGCGCAGAGCATCAGCGTCTTCAAGGCGACGGTGCGGAAGTGCTGCTGCCAAAATGGCAGCATCCAGAAAAGGACCAGGATCAAATATGGTGAGTATCCAATCCCAGGGGGAAGGAGCAGGTAAAGTTGACTAGCACTCAAGTGCGAGCACTAGTCAACATTGGGTCATTGCGTTCCTTTCCCATCCAGCTGACGGGAAGGGTAGTGCAAAAACACCTCAGGTGCCTAAGGCTTCAAAGGAAGGGAACTTCTGTTTCTAGCCTTTGAAATATCAGTGTATGGGGCTGGGAGGTGCTTTTCGGAGTCTTGTGACTTCTGGCACTGCTTCCTGGAGTGCTGTCAAGAGCTTACAAAGATGTGCCATCCTCATGCCTTGTGGTGCAGAATACTGGCCTTGGACCCTGGTGGGCTTGTTATTGTAAATGTTAGGAGGGAACAAGACATCCCTTATTCCACCCTGACATCTCCAGGAGAAAAGATCACAGTTGGTTGGTACAGCTCTAGCTGGGATTTGAAGCTCATAGTCCTCCATGAAACTGCAGACACATGGGCACTTTCTCTCACACCTACCCACCAACGCAGGTGTTTCCAGGAGTCAAAGACTATAGTAGTTTTAAAAGATAATGTTGCATGTCCATGGTCCATGACTCTTTGAACATGTCGGAAAGACAAGATTTCATAGTCACAATATAAATCACAAATGTTCTTTTCTGTTTACTTGGAGGGATTTAAGAATCCCATCCTAGGCAGTGTTCAGACATAACAAAAGAGGCAGCTTGGAGATGGATTAGAGAGAGTCAGTGTGGCCCTGGTGTTTCTAACCCTTCTCTAACCCACCTTTTCTAGCACAGAATGTTCATGGGGGAAGGGACAGACTTGTATGCGAACCCCCCTCAAAAGTATCTCAGAGATGCCTTTATTTTTTCTGTGTCTGATCACAGTCCTAGCCTCAGCTTTTAATCTGACCCTTCTCTGCCCAGTTGTGTCTTATTTTTAAAGATAAAGGGTCAGACATGATTTTCAAATCCATGGGAATCTGCCAGGAAACAACCACACACTATGCTTAAAGTGCCATTTTAGAAGCTGGCACTGGCAATCCACTTCTGTAGTGGCAACAGGCAGTCATCAGGAATCTAATCCAGGAAGAGGTAGATCCAGATTTGCCACGCTATGTGTGGAAGCATCCAGAGTTCCCTAATTTTAGTACCCATCTGTTGTTGGACTATAATTCCAATGGTCCACTGGCTTGACCAATGAAAAGGAATTACAGAAGCTGCAGTCCAACCACATCTGAAAACCCAAAGTTTGGGAACTACTCCTCTAAGCCTTACAACAGCCATGCAGGCAGATGAACAAAGGATAAAATTATTAATGGCATGACCATGCATTCTAAGGGTGTAGATCATGGATTCTCCTGATTCAGTTTGGACTTGAATTAGACTGATGCTGGATTGGTACAGGACAAAATTTCCCAGCCTGTCCAGTTTCCCAGAAGGCCTGTTTCAGCAACACACCAACTTTCAGCACCATTTCTGATGGCACTTTCTGAAGCATCATCAAAATGGATCCCCCATAGTATTCTGGCCTATGAGGACATGCTGTCTGAATGTGATTGTGAGCTGAGATACAGTGCCATTATTATATAATAATAATAAATTTGTGTAAAAATGCTAGATAGAAGAACCATACACATAAAATGAACACAGAAGGAGAGGTGTCTCACGAACTCTGCATGTGACACCCTCCCCTAAACGTTGGCCAAAAGAAGAGGCTGGACCCTACCCACCACGGTACAGTTCCACCTCCTTTAGCACGTCCCTCTGCTCACACTGAGGAAGCAAAAATGGTCTGGGATGCCAGGATAGGCTGAGTCCTCTGGAAAAGAGGACTCCATTCAGAATGATCTAACAAGGGGTAGGATGGCTTTTAAAATGAATTGAATAAAAATAATGTGAGTAATGCATCCTGAGGATGACCTGAGGTTGTCTTAAACTAAAGGTGTGGCCAGGGCCTAGGAGGGATGAGGTGGTGATGTTTCAGTATTATTGAGCCTCTGATGTTTTCTAACTGCTGCTTGACCACTTTGATTGTGATGGAGTAGACATCATCTGCTGTCTAACCCTCCTGACCCAAAGATAAGGTTGATGGCTGCCTTTATGGCACTGATGGGTCAAACCCTTATGTTACAGCAGTACCTGTATCTTTGCAAAAGGAGATTTGGCTAACTACAGCACACATTGAATATTGTTGAGAATCAGTGCATCTTTTATGGCACAAAATAATCAGAACTTTCCTTGCAGGCAGATTTACCTAACTTTAACCTGCCTTTGGATTTTGCCTTTTTAGTGGAAGATTTAGCTAAGCTGGAATTCTGGATGCCGTGTTGAAAGTAAATGTGGCTTCTCTTTTCTCCCTTCCCTTTTTTTTTTTTTTTGCTTTTTGGCTGCATGTTAATTGGCTTCCCTGCTTACAGTTCATTACACATAAAGGGTCACTTTCTGAAAGCTCTAAATTAGCTCATGGGTAGAAGTCACTTTTAAATTTGGGTCTACAGGGACATTAAATAAATCCCTAGGAATCTGATGCAGTTTTATCTCCAGAAGTAGAAAAGAAACTAGGCTGTACTTCTTTTTTTTCTCCTCCTGTTTGTTTTTGCTAAGGGGAAATGATGCCAAAAATAAACAACTCTCTCTCCACCCTACCCCCATAATTTATAGAGCTATACGAGGGAGGGAAACAGAGACCCACAATGAGCAATTATGTTTCTGGCTTTCATGTCGCTTTGCATCATTCCATGAAGAGCCATACTCAGAAGCTGAAGGCAACATTCTAGGTCAGCAGCTTTTGCCTCTAGTGTATTTGCTATTTTGATAATTAAATTAGATACATTTAAATAACTTTAAAATTCTGAAGCAGAGATGTGGTGAATGGCCAGAGATACGCATCCCTCTGCAGCAATTATAAGCTTTGAATTTGATTTAAAAAATCAATGCAGGTGTCACAGTGGGTTCAAGATAGACAATCAAATTAACCTATTAGGACATCCCAAGGGTTTTCTGGTCCCTTGCTGCATTCACCTCTTTTATCTCACACTCTGATGGGTTGTTGCTAGAGCAAGGTCTGCACTGGGATGACCTGTCCTTCTTCAACCTTGGGCTCTGCCTTTGCTGTTACTGGGAGTACCTTTTTGGTGGTGAACCATTCCAGTGCCATTTCCAGTGGCTCTTTCTGAAGTGCTGCCCAAAAGGGTCCTCTGCAGTATTCCAGTCTACAAGAACATGCTGTCTTCATGTCCTTTGTAGCCTGACAGCAAATCCTGCTGCTGTTGTGGATCTTTCAACAAAGCCCGTAGCAGAGCTGGGTAGAGATGCCATTTTGAGACATTATCCTGAACAGAGCCTTGTCCAATGCAAATGAAGTGGATTAGGGGTGATGGGGTCTGTTAGTCTATACCAGTGTGGACAGCAGACCTTATCCTAGGACATGGTCCACCTCAGAAGGCTGGGTGTGGAAAGGGCTTTGGCCACATTCTGGAATAGAGATGTGCACAAATATTCAAAACTTGATCACGAATATTCAAAATTTGATCAATTTAATCAAATTCAGACATTCAAATTTGAATCTAATGTCTATACATTTGAATTTAACATTAAAATGAATTTTCAAATCTTTTGAATCATTCATATGAATTATTCAGACATTCATATGTATATGGATACATATGCATTAGATATTTATCTGTACACATCTTATTTGTACCTGTACGCATTTGTACGGGACAAAAACGGGACGCATACGGAATAAAAACAGGATGCGTATGGATGCATATGGGCACATTCGAATGTTGTCGACATTCATATCTTCAAATACAAATTGAAATCTGAACAAATAGATTCTAATATATTCAATTCAAATTGAATGTGAGTACATTTGAATTTTAAAGATTTGAATTGATTCATAACATAACATTATGATATATAATCAGATGTTAAGAATTTTAAAAAGAAATTTTAGGTTTAATCCAGAATTGTTTTTATTGGGGATTGTAGATAATACTATGGATAGCTTAAACTCCCTAATTTTGTATATGGTGACAGCAGCTAGACTATTGTATGCACAGAAGTGGAAGGAAGAAGAGATACCATCAGGAGAAGAATGGCCAGTCAAGATGATGGACTTGGAAGAAATGGATAAATTAACGAACCTATTAAATGACAGAACAACTGATAAATTTGTGAAAGACTGGTTCCCATTTATTGAATATCTTGCAGAACTTGAATTAATGACAGATGGGTTCAAGTGAAGAAAAAGAATAAACAGGAAATGAAGGAGAGATAAAGATGCGGAGCAATATATAATAGATACATAATATAGAAGTCGGAAAAGTGGAGGAAGTTAAGGGAACTTTAAGTAATGTAATGATGGAAATATTGTGTAAATTGTTTTTCTTCTTTTTAGCTTGTGGAAAAATTTTAATAAATAAAAGATTTTTAAAAAAGATTTGAATTGATTCGAACCTTCAGATATTCTATTTGAATCAAATTGAATCCCAAAAATTGTGTTCGTGCACACCTCTGTTCTGGAACACTCTCCTCCTACACAGTTACCAGAACTGGGACATTCTAATCTGTATTTTAGCACACTGCTTGCCATTTCTGCATTCTTTTCATCATTTATTAACTTCTTTTTTTAAAAAAAGTATGTTTACAGTCCATAACACAGCACGGGGTTTTTTTTGCAGATCAACCCAACCAAATGCTGCTATTACCCCCAAATCCTTAAACACTCTGGGATCTTTTTATGCACAAAAGATTTAATTAATGGTAATATTCTCATTTCCATAAGGACTGACTGGAAATTACATATGAAACAGCCTTGGTCCACAACATGTTCCTGAGTTTTTGGATTGCACAAGAGTTCTGTGATACCTCTTACCAGAAAACCAAATTTTGAAAGATTTAGAAGATTTAGAAGATACGAGAGATCTTTTTCAATATGTTAACAACAAGACTATTAGTTGCTGTAATAAAAGCTATCCTAAACAAGGATATATTTTGTCTTCAGCACTACAGGAAAGAAAGACTTTCTGCACTGGCCTTCCCACCTTCCAGCAGGTGTTATTGCAGGTATCAATGTAAACGTCCCATTCATTCCACTTTCCTGCTCTCATTACATACCCTTGTGAGAAGGAAAACAAGCAAAAACAGAGAGGTCGTTATACTACCCTTAAAAGCCTTCACACCCTGACCTTAGCTATGCGTCTCAAGCTGTGCAGATCACAGAAAAGAGGAAAAAGTTGTCCAGAAGAGGATATTTTCTGCTCTAATAACCTTGTCTTTGTTGATACTCAGACCAAAGAAAGAGAGAGAGAGAAATGTCAAGCTGTTTCAAAAAAGAAGCATGCAGGTGCACTCCCTTACTCAAAAGAAAAAGAGAAGTTAAAATTCATTGGCCAGATTTTTCCCCTTGTTAAAAGCTTTTTGGAGATGTGTTTATTTCAATTTACTTTACTTCTCCCCCTCCCCCCAGCTTTTAAGCAATTTTATAGGGCTTATATTGTCACTCTTGTTGCTTAACTCTGGAGCTTACATTTGAGATAAAAGATAGGAAATGGTTCATGCAAGCATGTGGTGGTATGTTGTTGTTTTAATCTTCAGCAGGGGGGATAAAAAAACCAACAACCTTGTGATCCAAATGCTCATGTAGAATGCTTACTTGTGAGGTGGATGTGACTGTGAGAGCTCAGAAGAGAGCTGTGATGAGCCCAAGGCCACCCAGCTGGTTTTGTGGAGGAGGGCGGAGCCAAACCCAGCATTCCCAGATAAGGATCCAGCTCCCTAACCACTAGACCAAACTGGCTCACAAGGGCTTCTTATTCCAATTCCTGCTTTCTGAGGTCCATAGCTGTTCCAGGGCTGTCTGTTCCAGTCCAGGTGTCAAGCTTCCACAAACCCCAGCCCCATCCTCAAAGTTTTTCATAAGCTTCAAAGACAGGCCACAGAGTTTTCCATTTTCCTTATGCAAGATTTGAAGATAACTTGGAAACCCTGATACAGCGGTGGTTCAGTCCTGCCATCATGCACCGGATGTGATGTTCAAATAATGGAAACATGGCCCAAGGATGGGTGGCACTTGCAGCAGGAGTCTTCCCCTGGACCAGAACAGGGAAAGTGTGTCCACATTGCTGCTGGTGTTGGACCAGGATCATAGTATTCCAGCCCTCATGATGCAAATGGCACCTACTGGGCTTGGACTTGGCCAGGCTAAAGCAGACTAGTTAAAACATTACAAGGGAGGTTAGTGTGAAAATGGCCTAAGAGTCCAGCCTATTGACACGGAATAGTAATTTAAATATTTACTGGCTTATTAAAACAGATGAACTTTTGATGGGATTTGAAAAAAGCAAGAGAAAATTGAGATTGGAAAAATTCTCAGGATTTTGAACACATTCTTACTCTTATATAGTATTTATTCATAATATTTGTTGACAGTCTAGTCAATAAAGTCATCTGGATACCAAATAGAGTAGTCAGACAACACAGAACCTTGTTACAATGGAAGGGTTCACCGACATGACTGTTTATCTTTCTGCTGCACCTCCATCAATCTGGCAGAAATCCAACACAGGAATTTTAGTGTTGTGCTCCAACTGTTGTTTCCAGGCTTAGAATTGCTCTCCCAATAACTTAGAATTGTTCTGACGTTGCTATATTTCTGATTATGAAACCAGAGCCCTCAGCCCTTGGAGCAATCTTTCACACATTTCCACTAAATGTACCCACCCATCCATCTCAGAAATGCAAGTAGTCAGCTCCCAAGAGTGGTGCCTAGGAGTCTCAAAAGCTGCTTTTGTGCCACACGTTTGTAGACAGGATGACTGCTAAAAACCAGAGTGGGGGGACTGACTTTCTTCCATCACTTTCATCTCCAAATATCTAAGTTACTCACCAAGCAGTGTATCTTTATGAATTGCTTGAGCACAGCAGGAAATACTATTAAAGCCATTCATTCCAGGTCATAAATCAGAAATTGCCTGCTTGTTAGTAATAACTGTACAAAGTATATATTTTATAAGGAATGCAATTAAAGACACAAACATATGTCTAAGATTACCCAGGATTTTACTACAAAACCTATCAATGGAGAATGGAATCTCTATCAGGATATGTTTAAAGGGTCAGCATATTTGCTCATTTTTAACTGCATGTTGCCAGGAGTGAATATGCACTGGGAATAAAATGCTATGGCTAATACTTCAAATAATATGTAGGAAAAGATCCCACAATTTTTATCCATAGCGTGAAAGCCTTGGTTCCCACTTCTAATATATTGCTTCTTTCTGCTATTGACAGTTTCATATGCAACCTGAAACATGAATTAAGTAGCTTCAGGCCATGTGGAGATAGCTTCCTGCCCTTGAAGAAGGAGTAGGAGTAGGAGTAGGAGTAGGAGGAGTTAGCTTTTATAACCCACTTTTCTCACCTGTTCTTTTCCTCACAGACACTTTGTGAAGTAGGTGGGGCTGTGAGAGCTCAGAAAGAAAGCTGTGACTAACCCAGGGTCACCTAGCTAGCTTTGTGGAGGAGGGCGGAATCAAACCCACTATTCCCAAATAAAAGTCTGGCTCCCTAGCCACTAGACCAAACTAGTTACAACCCGAAGTTGCATTTCATGCACTGAAGTTCAAATGCTTTTTCTGGGCCTCCAAGGGACTAAGAACTCCCCTTAGGCTGCATCCCCATGGGGCTGCTAATGCCCCACGGTGGATTTGGGGGACCTTTAATGCAAATCTAATTCACATTAAGGAGTCCCCAAGGCAATGGAGGATAGGGCGGGTTCAAGGTGAACCTGCCCATCCCCATGAAAACTGTGGCAAATCCCTGCATTGGGACCCCACGGTTTTCTCCACTACCACCCTTACCTAAGTGCTTAATCACCCAGGTAAGGGCTGGATTTACCCCAAACAATCTCACCTGACAGCTGTCCTACACAGCTGAGCAGCTGTCATGCGCACAAGCAGAGCTCTGCAAATGATTAAAACAGACACGGCTTTCACGTCTGTTTTAATAATCTTACTGGAGCTCTGCCCTGCTCTTGACAGCCTGCCCAGCTGACTTCAGGGCAGCTGTCAGGTCTTTGTGGGGTAAATCATTCCATTCCATTCAATTTTTTTTATATACCGCCTTTCCAAAAGTAAATTTTGCCAAAGGGGGTTTACAACAAATGGGGGGAAAAGTACAATGCAAATACAACCATTACATCAGAGAAATACGGCAAATAAATATAATCAACAACTTAAATAAGCACCCAGCTGGGGGGGGTGGAGAAAAAAAAACCTGTCCCCATGTAAACCATGGCAAATCCCTGCATCAGGATTGCTTATCCCTGCTTAATCACCCAGGTAAAGACTTGATTTACCCCAAACTACTGCCTGACAGCTGCCCTGCAGTCCGCTGTCAGGCTGCCAAGAGCAGGGCAGAGCTCTGGTAAGATTCTTAAAACAGACATGATAGCCACATCTGTTTTTATCATTTGCGGAGCTCTGCTTGTTCGCATCACAGCTACTGAGCTGTGCAGGGCAGCTGTCAGGCGAGATTGTTTGGGGTAAATCAAGCCCTTACCTGGGTTATTAAGTGCCCAGGTAAGCGGGGACAGTTGCCATCGCAGCCTTAGCAGTGGGAACAGCGAAGCCCCACCTGCTAATGCTGCAATTGTAACCCGGGAGTGTCCCCATGCCCCCTTTATAACCCACTCTTGCCCCATAATTTTGGGGTGAGAACAGTTATAAAGGGGGGTTATTTTGTTTCAATTTAGATGATTTTGCCCTTCATGTAGCCTGAATTAGGGCTTTGCATGGGGACACTTGCGAGGCGAAGTAACATTTGGCTCAGAATATCCTTGCCATGGGGACGAGCACTTAGACAAGTTTTTTGGGGGAGGGGCAAGGAGTAACGGAGACTTGTTGACCTGGGTGGGCTGGAAAAGACTTCATGACATGGCTTATGTCTGCTACAAATGGGAAAAGAGCTTGAGTATCCCTGTGTTTCTTTATTATAACTTTAAACAACCACAGCAACAAATTAGCAGACTATGGTTGTGTCCACACCTAAGTTTTAATTCAGTTTCAGATCACTTTCAGAGTGAGAGAACACATCAGCAAAGTGACTAGCCATAATTCTTTCCACTTTATCTAACCAAAAGTTGCTTTTTTGGAGGGGGGGGTAGATAACGCTGAAAAAATACAGCTTGACATGTTACTGATGTGGATTGATACTGGATTAAAACATAGGTGTGAATGAAGCCCATGAAGATGTTCTTTTGGAAAAAAAGAACAGAATTTCAGTACTTTTATTTCCCCATCCCTGGGACAGAGACAAAATAGGACTAAATAAAAATATCAATTTGTTGATCTGTTTTAAGTAGCCCAAAGTATTTTGAGACACAAATTAAATAGTAGTACTTGGGTTAATATGGTAACTTTTTCTTCATTGGCTGGAGTATGAAGAGCCACACAAAACTCATTTTGACTTTGAAGTAATAAACCAATTGCTGAAGTATCTGTGATTGTTATATATGCCCAGTATAACTTATTCTCATTCAGAAGCCCAACATTAAGGAAGAGATTTCATTAAAGACTGGCTGCTCCTATAGTATTATCTGAGAATAAATCAAGTTCCTGGGATTAAGTGAGACTTTGGATAGAATTTTTATGACTGCACTGTAAATACACAATTCTAACTAAATATACTGTGCCTACCAAAACGTGAACTTTATGATGAAATCCCCAAGGAAGATGAAGGTAGGACTGAAAGTTTTACCTCCCTAACGGAAACACAGTATTTTTATTTCTTTACTCACAAAAATGTGATGGGAGAGGGAGACCTTAAAGACTTATTTTATTTTAGTTTTTTTAAAAAACTATCTCAAAATATCCAATATATACGAATCTGTTAAAGCTAGAACTTCTACGGGCAAGTTATCATGTATAAGTACAGACATTAGATATTCTGTGTATTTTCACTGTAATAATCAGCTAGTCCAAATTGACAGTAAAACACACTCATTTTAGCTAAGACCTGAAAGGATTTGAAATCCTGAGGAAGCTCCTCCAATAATCATCACACATTTTCTAGGAAGGATATTTTCTTTGTTCATTTTCTCCTTGCACTCTATATTTCCTGCAGCTGCCTGTGTTTCACTGCTCCCGCTTAGCGCTTTCCCCCCCTTTATCGGTACCTCTCGGTTCACACCTTCCATTTCTAAAGTCTACGCTTCCTTAAAGGGACCATGAAATTATGCAAAGCTTTCCCCCTCTGAGGTCCTCCACTATTTCCCTCCTGCAGACAACTCTCACACTCTCCTAATGAGGTTAGCTAGTGAAATTCAGCAGCTGCCTTCACTCACCCCAGATAAGCTCATAATGAGAGGCTTTGACTTCTTGGAACATTAGTCTTCCATTGTGTGTGGATGAAGGGCCGGGAGAGTCTGCTACAGGCAAATTCCCTCGTGACAGAAGCACTGAAGATTACTGGCAGACATCACCAGTCCAGAGTAATATTTCACAATTCACATAGATTTGTGTGGGAGCAAGGGAAGTGAACAGAGAAGCTATAGGCAAACATGTTTGGTCAAAGAAGCTTTCTACTTAAGGCCTATCACAAATATTCCCTGGCTTGTGATACAAGTGGTGTTTATGTGCAGAGATTTGGTGTAACAGTTCATTGTCTTTAAAAAAACATCTAGTGGAGTTAAAGCTGTGTTCTTGTGCTTCACATTGGTTCAGACCTCTGTTGTGATGATGCCTCAAAGACGACTCCTTCACATCCTCGGCTAGCAAGCAAGAGCTAAAATATTTGGCTGAATTCATTGCACTACTGTTCTTCTACAGGAAAAATTCAGCAGGGCAAGTGTCACGGTGAAGCTGTTGCTTTACCAAATAAACATCTAAAAAAACATTAAAAAGATGACTGACTGCAACATTTGGCAGAAGCCACCTGGACAATATTTTATCAACAAACGCTACATCAGAAGCAGGTATCAGGTAATGTCTACCTCTTGGTGAAGACAATATAGTCCAGTTCAGACTATTTGTCATGAACAATCAGTAGAATATAAGGTTGTGATAGTGAGAGCCACAGGAGTCGGTGACCATCCTGATCTTAAAGCAACAAGACTCTTCTGGGGCCTATCACATGGGCCCAGCATGACTCCAGATGACACGACATGCTATTTTACAACCGTTGAGGATGATAAGACTGTTGCTCATCATCTCAAGCAGCCAGTCATTTTGGCTGGTTGATTGGCAGCTGTGCTGGCAATGCCCAATCCAGCACAGCAAAGAGAGAATGATGCCAAGTAAGGGTGTGCACAAATGCAATTTTTGAATTCCATTAGGGCCTTTCCACAGTGGCTCTAAAAACGGATTTAGAGCCAGATGTGGAACGGATTTAGACC
>MTQE01001134.1:13489338-13523502 GCA_014337955.1 Aspidoscelis marmoratus | reverse complement strand
AGAAAAGTGGGGTAGAAAAGCCAACTCTTCTTCTTCTTCTTCTTCTTGGAAGCAATACAGGGCTCTGGTCACACAAGTACTTTAGGTTGACCTTAGGTCATTTTACTCACATTATTTTTATTTAAGTTGTTTTGCAAGCCGGCCTACCCATTAGATCGTCTTAACTGTAGTCCTCATTTTTACAGGATTGACAAAGGCTCAGTCCATCCTGGCATTCCAGACCATCTTGGCTTCCTCAAAGTGTGAGCAGGAGGATGAGCTAAAGGAGACTGAACTGTGCTGTAGTGGGTGGGGTCCAGTCTTTCCTTTGGCCTATTGGCACACAAAGAGTTTGTGAGGCACTCCCCCTTCTCTCCTCAGATTAGGTGTATGATTCCTCTATCTAGCATTTTTACACAGATTTATTATTTTTTTTAAAAAAAATAATTTCACAGAGAAGGAATGCAAATAAAAAGGAAGGGGGCATGGAGGTGCGAGAACAGGCTTTAAAAAGAACCACAAACACACATCCTTCCCTTCCTTGAGTGACAGAATGGCATCCAATTAGAAAGGAGATAGACTTGATGCAGGAAAAGGGGTGGAGAGCCAAGAGGAGGCTCAGGTCAGTCTTGGAGAAAGGTGCAACCAATGTGGCCCAAGGCAACGGTGGCCTGAGGAGGATCTATAATCATCTAGGTGTGAGCAGCACTGGTATGACCTCAGATTGAATTAATGAGTAGGCCATCCCATCTTAGACTTGTGTGACCAGGGCACAGAAAAGCCTGCCTTTCTGGGGAAAGGTTGGGGAATCAAATCTATCACTAAGCTATGGCCTCTTTCATTTCCCATATTTTCCACATTACACAAAAGCAAAGCTAGGGCTTTCTGCACTCCTTGGGAATCAGACCAAACATCTAAAGGAACGCCTTCTCCTATATCATCCTGCCTGTGCCTTAAAATCCAAGGAAGATGCCCTCCTAGTTGTTCCACCATCTTCGGTAGTGAGGCCGGTCCCCCCGCTGCCAGAAGCTGCCATGCAGTGACCAGGTAAGGACTGGATCGTGAGGGCACAACCCCTGGTGGAGTGGGGGATGGCAGCTGTGGCTTCCCTCTTGCTTGAGTAGGCACCATCGTGCCTTGTCAGGCGAAGGGGAACCCGGGGAAGCCAGCTGCCGTCCTCGCCATGCCAACTCCAAAGGAACCAATGGCGGACACTGGTGGGCAGGGCCAGCTGCCAAACAGGGAGAGCATGCACTCTCCCTCTTTGACAGCTGGGCAGAGCCTCCAGAGGCCGGATAGGGATGGGTGCTGGTGCGTCCGCACGGGGCCTCCAAGTATCTGCCCCTATTTGGGACATATTCTTTTTAAAAACATTTTGCCAGAAGACGGATCTTTTAGGGTGCAGAAAGGCCCTAAATCACTTAGCTAGTCTGAAATGTGTTTTGTTTTGTTTTTGCAATGGCATCATCTGATGAAGATATTGTGATTGATAAAAGATAGAACAGCCACCATTCTTTGACTAGTCATCCATTAGAGATGCCTTTAAACTGATACTGTCAAATTAAAATTCATAAACAAATTCTAAACTTCTCCAAATCTGGAGTTCTTAATTTTGCAAGTGTCATGTTATAACATTGTTTATTCAAACCTGCCTGCCTCAGAGAGACAGCATGTGGCCCTCATGTTCCCAAACCTTCTCTAATTTAACTTTCCCAGCCCAGAATGCTTCAGAGAGGGGGAACACTCCCATCTCTAGGCCACCTCTGAGCTTCCTCAGAGGCGTCTCAGAGATGCCTTAGTTTGCTATGTCTGATCGTGGCCTTAGATTGTAAATTTCATCCAAGCTCTCTGTGCTGCTCATCCCATACAGTCACAGTGGGATGCAGTCTGTCCTGATGGTGTCTGATCAGTTGCTGCATTTTTTAACTCAAGGGAACTTCTCTGAGCCAGACACATATACTAACATTCCCACACACAGGGATTTCCCATGAGGTTTAATTTCATGGCTATATAATTGATGAGCTAAATCCAAGGGAAAATGGGGAGGGAAGACTTTCTCTCTCTCTCTCTGATTTTTAATAATAAGAATGATAGAATAATTTTATTAACCAAACGTTAGAGCAATACAATTGCCTGGAAAACATTTTTTGAGGGGTGGGGTGGGGACTTCAGCACAAACACGGTGTCTGAGCAAAGTACTGCCTAAGAGCTAAAAAGGTACTTGGCTAAGGGATAACTTGAATACAAATGGCAGAGCAACCGTTTCTGGCAAAGAGATTACTTTTAAATGGCAAGGGAAAGCAATTTCTGGCCAAAAATTACACTTACAGGCAAAGCAAACAGTCCTCTAAGCTGGCTTGACAGCAGTGAAACAGAGAAGGGGGTAAAGGCGGCAGAAGGCAGAAAAATCTAGGAGGAAGATGGAGCTTTAGCTGAGCATGTGTGCTCCAAGTGAACCAGAGCTAAATAGGCTTCTGACCAGCTTCTTTCTATAGTTCATGAGGAGATAGAGAATAATGGGGAAAGAGGGCTCAGTTCCTGTCCTGTAGGTCTCGTAAGTAAACTGACTGCAGTTTCTGATCCTTGGGATTGTAAAGCAACCAACAAAAGTACTGGAACTCTTTCACATAGCACAGGAGATCCACGGAAAAGGGTAAAATTAACACCTGGCTCCTGGCTTGATAATGAAGTTAGCAGGTCCTCTTCTTTCTTCTGTTATTGCTGGCCTTGGTCTGAACTCTTAGTTCTAGCAGCTCCAGTCTCTGCTTGGTCAGATAGGGAAAATGGGTTAGAAATGTTCCTCACCTTCACAATTTGTATGAATCGAATATTGGCTATATTCAAAGGCAGACATTCACATGCGAAGTGAAGCTTTTGTGCATTATTTTGAAGCTTCATTATTTATATTATTTATTATTTATATTTCTTTCCCACCCTATGCCTGAAGGTCTGAGGGCAGGTAACAATATCTAAAATCAAATATAATAAGACAATAAAAGCATATATTAAAACAGTGTCTGCAAGTGGAAAGGGAGAATGTATCCCCATTTAACTGAAGGCCAGAGCAAAGAGGTGCATCTTCATCGCCCTCCTGAACATATACAGAGAGGGAGCCTGATGCACTTCAAGGGGATGACTATTCCATAGCCTGGGGGCCATCACTGAAAAGGCCCTCTCCCAGGTGCCCACCCATTTCCTTGCTGAAGGTGGTGGAACAACCAGGAGGGCCTCCTCTCCAGATCTTAAGGTACAGGCAAGTTGATATGGGAGGAGGAGTTCCTTTAGATACCTTGAATTGGGCTCGGTAGCAAATTGGCACACTTGTGAAGGTGAATTTGTGGATTTTAAGCAGATTCAGAAGCATCACTTGTAGTGCCAGGGATCGGTGTACATTTGACAAGCATTCAAAGTGAATTCAAAGCCTAGCACATTCAAAGTGGCTCCATTCACACAAATGTGAATTTCCATCCCATTTGTCTCCATGGGAAGCGACCAAGTAAAATATATCTATCACACACCCCTAAATTTCTGACTTCTACCCAACAGAATTACTGTACATTTCAGATTGAGGGGAGACTACAGCAAAGAGCGATATGAAGGTTACATGTTACATCTGGACTGGATTGAATCAATCTAATTGGGTTTGACTCGCACTTAATGTTCTTGTCCATTATGACTGCATGCAATTGTATTTTCAGTGACAGAAGACAATAAATTGTGGGGACATGGGACTCTGGAAAGGAGAATGGATTAGGAATCTCATAAGTGGTGGAACATGTTTGGAATGGGTCCAATTACTCATTTGCTGGGACATTTCCCCACCCAAAGCAATGAAAAATCTTGTCCTCTCCCTGTTCTTAGCTCCCTCAAGGAACTAGGCAATGCTTGCAAAGATAGAAAGGTCCAAGGACATATATATGACTCACCCTGTGCCATTGCAGCTACATGAATACATCCCAGTAGGGGAATATTTGCATTTTGGGATTTTTTTTTCTTATAAAGATTTTCTAATCTCAATCAAATATTTCTCTGAAATCCCTATTCTGAAATCTAGTTGGGTCCGTGTACATCAACAACAGGTTAAAGTTAACTATGAGTAATTGAGCAAAATAGTCCCAGGAGCAGGTACTGAATTAGAAGCAGCAAATAGTGTTTCACTTTTTGAGCAAAAGCCTTTTAAATGTTTTAAGGTGGAATAAAGGTGTTGTTTGACTATGACTGTATCCACACAACCTATAAATGCTGCTCCTCAAGCGTTCACAAGGCTTAGCATGCAAACAAGTCTTTTATGCAACTGCTCTATAGTTCACTTCAGAGGTGTGGAATCTGCCCTTTATAGGAACCGTAGTTGCAGGGCAGCAAAAAGAATTCTGAGGGCAAATTTGCTGCTTCCCCTGCTGAGGCAGAGTGACAAAGTCTGTGTGTGTGTGTGTGATAGAGAGAGGTGAATTAATTACCACCCATGCAGATTTTGCGTCAGATATAAAATGGCTGACTTCCAGGGCATTTCTGGTCCCAGATGAAAACCACACAGGCAGAATCCCCACAGCGTCAGAACGTCCATTCCACAGCTGGCAAGATTCTGGAGGCCCTGAGTTTCTGTGAGGTAGACACTATTAGAACAACATGGTACTGTCATCGAAGTAGATCTCCCAACTCCCAGGCCTGAAGTGGCCACAGCCTAAATCTCATTGCTCGCCAAAGAGTTACTGATGAACCATTTTATCACTCAGGGTTTTTTGTTTTGTTTTTTAGTAACTTACATTTGAAATGCTTTAGCACAGCCTTGTGGACAAGCACAGTAATGGTGGAAACCTATTTATCTTCTAACACCTAAAACATGTGTCTCAAACAGCAGCTTTCTTTCATACTTCTCTCCTCTTCCTTTGCAGTTTGGCTAGCCATAACAAATTGCCATAAAATTATTTGTCACCTTGAATTTTCCTTTACCATATGGTGATACTAACATTTTCTTAGGGTGAAGAAAACTCTGCTACGTAGAAAGGAGCTTAATGATTATACTACTCATGCTGTAAGATGATGTGTCACTTATCATTTCTCATCTTTGTCTTGAAAAATTAATGAATTTTTCTAAATGTGAAGCAAAATTGGAGACAGTAGTGCCTTTCAATAAGCCTTAAAAATTGATTTTCAGCCTTACCTTTCTAGTTCACAAGAAACAGTGTACTGAGGATCTAGATGGCATAATTCAAGTTCTTTCTAGGCCAGAAAGCCTACTTTTCAGTCAGACCCCTGGCAGGCAGATCACTGTGGAGTGACCCATCTACTTTTTGAAGCTTTTGGGAAGTTCTGCAAAAGTAAATATCAGATGCAGGCATCTTGACTACATCATTGCTTACTCTCACAGGCACTTGTGGAAAGGACTTTGGGCATTATACCTCCATTTCCTTTGGCACAACATGCCAACCCAAGATTGTAAGATCTGTCTATGGCACCCATGTAGCATGTACATTCAGGTGTTTAGGATGGCATGGAACACTCAGAAGTGTGCAGTTGCTTCCCCCCCCCACATGCACGTGGGCCATTTTCATCCTAGTTTGTCCACACCCATGCATGGTGGCCATTTCCAAGACGGTGGATCTTGGCAGCAAAAGTATCCAGGCAATGGAAGTCCTCTTATTATATCAGTAAAATCCAGATTTGGAGACACACACACACCCCCATAATAGAGATATTGTGGAATTTCACTCAATATCCCAGGGTTATGGTGGGATTCCCACAGCAATCTCAAAACAGCGATAAGATAACCTGGGTTTTACACTCTGTTTGGATGCAACCTGACATTCTACTCAACTTCATTAGTACCCAAGTGCCAATATAGCATGAAATTGCAACTCACTGTCACATCTACAGTAGTCTGGAGCTAAAACCATATAGTTATGATGACCTATAAAAATGATTTTTAGTCTGCCATGTTGTACAGTAATACCAACACACTTCCAATGTAAGCTGGAAATATTAATTTTATTCAAAATAGAAGTTGCCAGAAATATAATATATAAAACTCTTTTCATATAAAATCTGCAAAATCTCAAAAAGGGCATCATATACAAGAATCAAAGGTGTATGTGTCCCCCCCAATTTGCATAAAAGAATTGCAGCCATTTACATTTCCTGAGAGCATTCTGCACCAATTTCTTGTTATTGAACTGCACTGCATGCTGTATGTGTGATATTTGCATAACCTGGCTCCTTTAGAGACAGTTCAGATTGCATTGTACAACTTTTTTTAAAAAAATCTCAAGCCAAAAATGCAAACAACCCCAAAATAAGTGTGGGAAATTATCTTTTTTCTTTTAAAAAAACAACAAGCAACGTTGGATAAGAAACTCCTTCATGCAATACTAGCATGCCAAACAGAAATGTCAAATGAATGATTGAGCATGCAGAATTCCTAACTAAGCAAACTTGTTGGAGATTTCTGTGAACACAGTGACATCTTGAGGATTGTTTCAGAAAAGCAAGTAATAAATTTGAACAGGCTCTTTCTGTGGCTCTATTTCAATATTGCCTACTGCTGAGTACCTGTTAGTGATGTACCACTGAGCCTCGGCAGATTAAGGATGTGAACAAATATTTGAAACATTCAAAATTCAGTTGAATTCGTTCAAGTTTCAATATTCAAATTGAAATTGAATGTTTACAAATTCAGATTTAAACAGATTTAAATTTTGAATCTATTTGTTAGAATTATTTGGACTTTTGTATGTGTAAGGATATATACACGATGGCTACTTACCCGTATGCATCTTTCCCACATTTGTACAGATGTACACAGGATGAAAACAGAGGCATACAGGATAAATACAGCAAGTGTAGAGATGCATATGGGCACATACAAATGTCATCAACATTCATAGGTGTAAATTCGAATCGAAAATTTGCACAAATATTTAAATGTATTTGATTCAAATCGAATGTGAGTACACTCAAATGGTAATGATTCAAATTCTTTCAATTTTTGGGGTATTCAATTCAAATCAAATCCCAAAAATTGCATCTGTGCTCACCCCTATGGCTGATTCCTGGTTGACTGTGTGGGCATCTCCACAGAGTTCATTGGCAGAGATAAAGAAGTGGACTGTGATTGCCTACTTCTGAAGAGAGACTGGGGATTGAACCTGCAATCATCTTTTCTCTATCACACAATACTAGAACCAGGGGGGCACTCTATGAAGCTGATGGGAAGGAAAGTCAGGTCTGACAGGGGGAAGTATTTCTTCACCCAGAGGGTCATCGGCTTATGGAATGTGCTGCCGGAAGAGGTGGTGACAGCTACCAGTCTAGATGGCTTTAAGGTAGGGTTAGACAAATTTATGGATGACAGATGTATCAATGGTTACTAGAACGAATGCCTAGGTGCATCTTTCAGGCTGGGGGGGGGGGGACCGGGCACTTCTAAGGCCATTTGCTGGAATTCTAGAGCAGGAATAGGTTTGTCCTTGTCTCTGCTTGAGATGCCGATGAGCATTTGTTGGGCCACTGTGTGCGACAGGATGCTGGACTAGATGGGCTGTGGCCTGATCCAGCAGGGCTTCTCTTATGTTCTTATGCTTCCTGGCAGCTTTGATCTGTTGCTGAGCCACCCATAGTGCCTAGTTTGCATTAATTTTCAGTATGTCATCGCTACCTTTGCCTGGAGAAAATGTATTCCATGACTTTAAAATACATACAAATCTCTAAAGAATCATAGAACTTTTTTTTTTTAATATCAAGGAATGTATAATGTGCTCAATATTTACAACAGAATCACCATTTATCCACTACTATCTATAAAAAGCATGAAATTAAAGCATAATTACCAGCAGTGGGCAGTGTGTAAGATATTGCAGCAGGACTAAAGGGAAATTTACTTTTCACTTTTGATAGCTTTGCAGTAAGGATGTGCACAAATATTAGTACTATTTGTTATTCATACGAATTTGCACAAATTCAGACATTCGTAAACAAATTGAATATCTGGACATTTGTACATTAACATTCATATGAATATTAATGTTCCAGACATTCCAACGAATAGTTAGGACATTTGTTTAATGGCACAGGTACGTGAGCATCCTGTATGTATCCTATATGTATCCATACAGATACATATGGGATTAATATGGGATGATATGGGATGCATATCATTGAATACACATCCATATGTATCGAGTATTCTAGACCAAAGCCTCCTGCATTGCTTCCCAAAAGAAACCAATAATGAAAGGTGAATCATTGAGCCTGGCTGCTCCTGACTGCAAGGCAGCCACCATCAACATTTTCTGAATCTGTGATTTGGGTGTATCCTGGGCAAATCTGAACATACTTTTTGCATCAGCAGCCAGTGGCACTGGGCATGCCAGAGGTACCCAGAACTATTGCACACCATTCTGGGTTTTTGCAGCTGCACCTGTGAACATCAGCCACCACTGTCTTTTTACTTTGATCAACATTTCAGTGTACCATAGCCTAACTTTGAAAGACAAGTCCTTCTGTTTTGAAAGTATGCCATGTTAGCCCTGGTGTTGGAAAAATCTGTCCCCTTCTGTATGTAGAACTGTACCTCCTGGTAAATTTAACTTTACAACGACATGCAGCGGGTGATGTGTGAATACTTATGGCAGCTGTTTCCGCTCTTGATAAAATAAATAGAAAAAAGCAGGTTGATTTATTTTTCACTGTTATAGAGAAGCTCAAGTTTCTTGTTTTGTTTTGTTTTTAAAGTAGAGATCAATGTTATGAAGTTAAAAATATGTATTATACTAAATACTTCAACATGTTAAACCTGCAAACATGTGTACACAATTCACAGTACTCTGCAAGTATCCACAAGTTCCACAAGTATTAAGTCTATCACAGATGTTGTCGTACCTTAGAGAAAACAAACAGCCTGAGAATTTTACAAATCCCTTTCTCTAAAAAGGAGAAAAGGAAGGAAGGAAGGAAGGAAGGAAGGAAGGAAGGAAGGAAGGAAGGGGGGTTGAAATCATTTGGATTTAAATAAAAATGGGGAAATTGTGGTCTTTGTACAACGCTTTAGGTTGAAAGATTTAAGTGTCTTCTAAACGATTTCAGTTAAAACTGGGTTTGAGGGTCCATTAGAAGAAGTTTCTGCTTCCCTAAAGCCATTCTTAGCTTTGGAATCTTTGTGTCCTGAGGCATCAGAGCTGCTTTCTTGAAGTGGAAGGCACACATTAATTGTAACAGAGTTATTATCCTCTTCTTTCTTTGCTTCCGTTTCAATATCAGCTGTGTGCTTTGGGCACTGGCTTTTTGGCAGTTGTCCATTCTGGGCAGGATACACATTAGCAATAGTATCATAAAGAAACTGATAGCCTTCCTAAATAAATTTGGAAAAACAAAAACATATTACACATGCATGGAAATATCAGATCCTTGGAAAACTGTTTCCCATATTAGATAGATTCATCACCTTGAAATACATTAAGACAGTGCCTGAGAATAAGTCAAATTCCTTTCCTAAAATTGTTTGTCAATAATCTTCTCTTGTTTTATCTATGATAGGATCCGCACCACAGTGGCCCCTGACAGTAGCAGCTCTGCTGTCATAGCATTCAGCGGAATATGGCAAATGTGCTCTTTGCCCACATACCACCACTCTCAGACCCACAGGATTGCAGTCTGAGACTTTCTGTTCCCCTGTTTCTGGCCAGAAGGATGGTTTGCTTTAACACATGGCTCCTTGTTTGTAGGGATGTGCACAGATATTTGTAAATCTGAATATCTGAAAATCTGATTCAAAAATCTGAATCCAAATTCGAATTGGATTTTCAAAAATCCACATTTTCGAATCCAGATTTGAGTACAGATTTTCAAAAATCCAATACAGATTTTCAAATGATTCGATTGAATTCGTCTCTGTATATTGCATCCGAATATCGGGTCTGTTTGCGCTTATAACACGAGACGCAAATGGGATGCAAACTAAATGCAAACATGAAAAAAATGGGATGTAAACAGATTCAAAAATCAGATATGAATATTCCCAACATTCATATCATTCGATTTGAATCAGATTTTTGAAAACACAGATCCAGTTAATCCGGATCTGAATTGGACTTTTGAAAATATGGATTTTCAAATTTCGATTCAAATTGAATATTAAAATATTCCATTCAAATTGAACTTGAATGCAAAAAATGCATTCATGCACATCTCTACCTGGTTGAGAGAAAAAGGCAAATCTCCTTGGTCTAAAGAATGGGGACAGATACACCCACACCTTCAGCAGTGGCAGTGGAGTAGACATACAGGAGAAAGATCTTCCAGAGTGATTTCCCCAACCATCTGTCAAAACACGACTAGAGCACTTATGAAGGACTATTCCCCTGATGAGCATGAAGTCTTGAAAAACCTTCTATCTCATGATTCTATAATAGTGCTGCTTGGGTCTTGCCTATACTCCGAACAGTGGTATTGCTGTGCTCAAGGCTAGCACTAAATCTAAAGCATGCCTGGGGCTCATGTGGTGCCCCAAAATACATTTTATTTACAAGTTCCAATTATTTTGTTGGCACAGGTTTTCTAGTGAAACTGCACAGCAAAGGGATCTGAAGGTTTTGAAGGTGAGCACCATTTGTGGTGCTCATGTGTGAAGTCAGCATTATTCAAACCCTCCTCTGTTCTACAGACATGGAATCAGCGCTACACTATGAATGAACTATGTATAAAATGAATTTAAAAAAACTTTGGGGATTTTGCTCATTGGCTGCTCTTTTATCCTAACCCTTTCAGCCCTTTGAGTATTTCTAGCTACCATAATTTATACACCTTTGGTTTGCAAATTCAATAAGTAGAAATTCCCTGTCCAGATTTTGCATTCGTAGTACAGAATAAATAGATTTTTAAAACTGCAGATTACTTATTAGTAAGCTTTACTTACAAATGTGGAAACCATTCCTGGCCTCGCTTTACGAAGAGATTTCACAGCTTGGAAAACATCAATCACACCTTCAGTTTCTGCACTTTCCAAGAGGTTCATCAAGGCACAAAATATGCCTGTTTGCTGAGATCCATCACTACAAAATGATACCCAAAGAAATTATGTTACAATACAGCAGCAGCGTGGCAGAAAGTGATATCAAAATAAAGGTCAATAATACTGGTCTTTCTAATATGGGATACTCTTCTTCTATTATTGTCGTTGTTGTTCTTTGTCAGCGATTCCAATTTACAAATTTATTCATATTTACTTTTGAGGCTAATTCATACCTATTTTAAGGCAGGACAAAGAAATGCAATATAAAAAGTAAGGATGTGCACAAATTTTGAAATTTGATTCATAACAAAGCAAATGTTAGAAAATCCATATTCGTTTGAATAGATCCCCTTCAAAAGCGGTAGGATTATATTTGATATGAATGTATTCGTATGAATTTTTATGAATATTTGACACATATTCAGTATGAACAAATACATATCCAATATGAACAAATATATATCTGATACATATCCCATAGCATATCTGTGCTCTGAAAGTGTCAAATCCAACCTGAATCCACTTTTAATCTGCTCTCGATCCATGTCAGATACAATCTGGATCTGTTGCAGATGTGACTGGCAGCCATTTTCCCACTTCCCCCATTTAATGAATGTCTGAACTATTCATACAAATGTCTGATAAACTTGTATTCATACAAATGTTAATATACAAAAGTTGTAGAATTTGACTTGTGTACGAATGTCCAAATCCGGATGAATTTGTTTGAATAATGAATGTTAAAAATATTCATGCACATCCCTAATAAAAAGATATCACATAAACTGAGACATGAAATCTGTTCATATATACCTACCAAACATATATACCTACCCACAGTGAACAACTAGGGGAACATTTCTGTTGTACAGACTTGCTTCGACTGCTACATCTGGTGGTGGAAGCTTTTCTTTAAGATTCTGGATCATGGCAACCAAGTCTTTGGTGCTTTCTGGGAGACTAAATGCTTGCCACTTATGGTATTGGTACTGGAAGACTTTTCGTGTTTCTTTCCTCTGCAAAAAAGAAAAAACTCACAGCTAGAAGGGTGCTTCTGCATTGACCCTTTAACACCCATTAAGAACACATTTTAAACACTTGGGAAACCCGCGTCCGCACAGCAGCACCCATTAGGGATACATCAGGAAAGCCGCTTCTGCATTGATCTGTCTCTAATGGGTGCTAACTGGCCCTTAAACCGGTTTCCGGGAAGACCACATTGAAGGTAGTCTTAATGGGTACTTGTGCTCTAAATCTGCATTAACGGAGGATGTGTTCACACACAGATGGGAGAGAAAACACATGGGGCGGGACAGGAAGTCACCATGTTGAGTGAGGCGATGGCAGGAAGCTGCCATGCTGAGAGGGGTGAGAGAAGCACAGTCCAGCCACGAAGTCCCTCCCACATGGGCTTTACATCGGGCAGGCACCCAGCTACAGTGGCAGAGGCACAGCAAGCTGGACATGACAGCTAGGTGCAGAAACCCAGGGGCCAGTCAGTCCCACGGGAAGGGCCTCACTCATGGGTGGGTAGCAATGGTGTCTCAACTGGGGCGTGGAACCACCCACAGCAGTGGAATCACTGGTGGAGACAGCCGTGGCTCTGTCAGGCTGACAAAAGGGGACCCATGGCAATATCAGCCCCAGGCTGCATCAGGGTGCAGGAGGAAGCCCCTTGCTGAGGCCACCGCCTGAGGGGAAGTCTCTGGAGAGGTGGCTCTCCTATCCTGCTTCTCCCTTCCACATAAGGGGCATCCAAGCGGCTGATACAGTGTGCCCGTCACCTCCCCATCACAGGGCGCCGATTGGGTGCCCATCAGAACTTCAGGAAGGCATGGAGTGGCTTGTGGCCATGACGAGGAAAGACACAATGTTAATGGCCATGTGCATGTATGCAGAGCATCTTGATCTTGCTCATGGGCTGGAGATCGTTGCTCCGATCTGCCCTGCCCTGCCCCCTGCGGCTTCGGGAAACCCAGGATGTGAGGGTGAGAGGGCTGTAACTGTAATTCTGCAGCCATCCGCATGCACGCAAGCTCCCCTCCCATCCCCATGGCAGGCTGTGAAATGTACACATAGCCAGAAAGGAGTAGTGACTGACGGCTGAAGGCTCCAATCACGCGCCTCCTGAGGCAGCCATCTTGAAATCTGTGCTACTGTGTCCACACAGTGAAGGCAGAATCTGTTCCTCACAATCCGTCCTTCCCATGCGTTTGTGGAAGCATGGGGCCTTTTTAGATCTGTATTTGTTTGAGACAGATCTTGCTAGAGACACATTCATTAAACCGGATTCTTGGCTAGAGACACATGTCAAAAAAACGGATCTACTTAATCCAGATTTCAAGCAGAAAGTGCGGAAGCACCCTAAAAGTAAAATCTTAAAGATAATAATGAATACATAGGTCACAGTTCAGTCTCATGACCCTGCTGGCCATGCCTTAAATATGAGCACTTCTAAACAGGATCATAAGAAAAGGCCTAGGTGTCTACCACTCTTCAGAAAGCAGAAGTGTGCTAACTGCTTTAGGGTTGTGCGCAAATGTGGTTTGTTTGTTTGCATTCAAATTTGAGTCAATTTGAATGTGAAAACGTTCTATTTGATTCAAATGTTTAAAATCCAAATGCAACAAAAACTGATTCGAATCAATTCATTTGAATGTTAGATACGAATTTGAAGATACAAATGTCAACAACATTTGTATGTCTTATACACATATGTACACATTTTGTATGCATACTGTTTTATCCTGTATGCATCCCATTTTCATTTCATACTATAAGTGCAAATGCCTATAGATACGTATGATATTCATAGAGTGATCCGAATCATTCAAACAAATGTTTCGGAATATATGAAATTCATTCAAATGTTTAAATTCAAATGTGAAGACATTCTATTCGAATTCAAATGTCCACATTCAATCGAATTTGATCGAATTTCAAATGTTTAGAACATTCGTGTACATCCCTAAACTGCATGCTTGTCTCATACATTTTAAAAGTGTTATTTCTTATCCTCCTTTATTGTTTATATCTTTCCTTTCCTCATAAAGCAGAGAAGTGTTCAAATGGGCTGTTTCACAAAATGTTTCTTTGGGGAAAGTGAATGCCCCATCATTTCTTTGATGTGGGGTTAATTATTAGATTATCAGTAACACAAATGTGTGCCCAATATAATTTCCCACATTGTGGATTCCAAAACTCTATACAGTTCTGCAGCTAAGTGATTCCAGTATCATTATGCTGTGGTAGTTGACTATGCTAAAAACAACCTCTGCTGAGCAAGAATCGGAGTAGAAGAAGTATGGACCAAGAACAGGACTGTAGCTGCGTCCAGACTTGTTTATGCTGCGCAGCGGAATGCACAGTCAAAATCTGGGTGTCACACACAATGATCCACGGATCATCATCATGCCACATTGTTGGATCACTACTGCACACTTACCTTAATGCTGATATGAGGACACTCGCTGTGTGGTATGACAAAAATTCAAATATTCCCACCAGTCTGGACACAATGGTGAGAAGAGACAAATGAGAGGTAGGAGGGCAGCTTAAATCTGATTGGCTGCCTCAGCCCATGTGACCATGTGCGCTGACTCAGCTCTCACAGCTTACAAGGCGGAAACTACAGAGCTGTTTTTTAGTCAGGATGGCCAGTCATTGCTTTGCAGTGGGTAAGCTGTGCTTTTTACTTTAAGTGTGAATTTATTTTGCAAGTCTGGAGGCAGCCTGTGCCACACACTCAGACTATGTTGAACAAAGCTGCACAACTCATTCAAGATCAAAAGTTTCACAGTTTGATTCACAGAAGTGATCAGCTTCCAGATACCATAGAGAACTGTGATTCAAAGCAGCAGGCAGAAGGCTGTAACAAATGTGAATCTTCACATGATGTAATGGTGAATTCTTTATTGACTGGTCATTTGACCATATCAAATCAAAATATGCAAGATATAAAACCTACTATTATATAAAATCATTACATGAGATCATCTCAGTGGCAATCTACCCCTGCGTAGTCAAGAAAAGCAAATCAGATATCATGGGCTTTCAAAATATATAAAAGTACTCTGAATTATAACCTGGAACAGGGGCCTGCCATCTACATGCTGTTGCAGACAGCAGCAGTCCTGCCTACGTCTTGCCACAGTCTGCACCAGGATTTGGATGGTAGCCCCCCAGTCCATAATATAAACCAGAATAAGGCCCAGTGCAGAACGAACATTAATTCCACTAAGAGTCCTTAGCAATAGCTAAATGTTGAAAGGGAAGAGCTTCAAAATCACCCTTGTTCTTTAATGCTCTCTGTTAATGGGGTTAATTGAAATTCATTCCTTATCATTTTACCTTCCCATGAGTTAGCTCAAACTCACGAACGGTGTAGCTGGAACAACAGTTGACATCTTTCAGTTCAACCGTAAGCCCATCATATGTTTGTTTTCCTTCACTCCAGTACTGAGCACATAGTTCCTAGAAAGAAACATTAGTTAATCAATGCATCTAATGTGATTCCACACCTGCTGGTATACCAGAACAGCAAGCATACTGGAAGCTTCACTTCACATGCAGAAGTAAGTAAGTATGCTCGATGGGCCAATATATTGGTATGGAATGATTCCTAGTGTCTTGGGGCCTGTTCATTGCCCATATTTTGGAATATATCTCAGCAGAAAAGTCTGTGATCAACATTCTAATGCAGACTCTGGCAGGTTTTACTTGGGACTTGCTGTAGCCTGCACTAACATGTGGACAGCAGGCCCCTATTCCAGGATATATTCCAGAATAAAGGTAAGTGCGAACAGACCCTTGGTTATAGTATAGTTTTCTGTTAGACAAAAACAAACCAGTATCCCATTCATCTTTTTCAACAAGAAGAACACCATAAACATAGCACATGAAAGCATATAAGTAAATGACATAATGTGCAAGATATGGTAAGAAATGTACAGTACAGATGCTCTGTTGATAGCACAAGATGTATCCAGAATTATCAATGGCTGATGCTCATTCTCCAATCAAATATATAGTATAGCAAGGATCAATCCCTCCTGATCTTGATTCATAGCCCACACTTCTGTCACTCTCTCATTCTCACACTTGCTGTGTCTACATACACACACACAAAAAAAAAAACAACAGGTTGGAGACAAACAGGCTGTTAACTGTAGATGAAAAACAGCAATTTTGCTTGAAGGTTCTTTCATGATAATGGGAAATTAATAAAAATAAGAAAAAGGATAGACTGGAAATTTTATAACAACAGTATCGTGAACATTTCTGGAAATGGATCTAATAGGGGCAATGAAATTTGAATAAACTCACAGGTCTGGCTGCAGCCTTTCTTTGTTGTTATAAAATTTGCAGAATGTTGACATATTAATAATTCACACTCCTTTTATAAAACTAATTAATCCCTATGAGGCTGCTTCCCTTAATGGAACTGAGCCCTCTTGGGGGTGGGGGGTCCACTAGCACAAAGTGCCTATTAAGGACCTATTAGACTCAGAGCAGGAGGACCCCATTTCCACTGCAGAGCCCATAAGAGCCACATTTGTTTCTACCAGTTCTAGGGAAATCCAGATTGAATGGGTCTGGATTATACAGAGCGTGTTTCCACTGTGATTGGGCAATGGGGTCTGAGGGGGGGCTCCAGGGGTGCACCCATGGTGTGTGTGTGTGTGCCCCAAACCCCAAAGCTCCAAAGCCTGTGCAAAATTTCAAAGCCAGCTCCAAAAAACAGCACAGGCTCTGAAGAGGACCCCATGCGAGAGCAATGCCAGTGCTACAGACCTTTGTCAAAGGCTCTGGTGAATCTTCGAAGTTTGCAGCAGATGGCCCCAGAGAACCTCTGGAGCTTATGAGCCACTCTGGAGAATCTCTGAAGAATCTCTGGAGCGTCTATGGAGATTTCAACCCCTGTCCCCCCAAAACCCTGGGTTGATGGGCGGGCCCCACATGGATTGATCCAGATTCACCACATGGGTGCTCTGGCATTTCCCCTGCGGGCAGGCCAGCACCCATTGCTATTGGATGCTGTACCACCCATGGGAAAGCACTGGGTACATCCCTTAATCCAGATCTACTAGATCTGGATTAGTTAAGGACCCATTCTTTGATCTGGATCATCTTAGATCCGGATTAAGGGAGGTCAGTGGAAAAAAATCCATAGGCTAAGATCAGACACAGCAAACTAAAGTACCTCTGAAGTGTCTTCAAGAAGGCTTCAAGATGGGTTTGTTCACACACCAGTCTGCCCCTCCCCCCTTTCATGAACATTCTGTGCTAGAAAAAGTGGATTGGAGAAGAGACATGAGTGTTACACATTGTCTCTCTGAGGACCCCTTTTGTTTTGTTTGAACACAGCTCTGAATAGGGTAAGGCGTATAGTATTTCTGCATAAACAATCATACCATGGAAAGATGTCTGTTTCAACTGGTAATTCCCCACATACACCCCACCTTTTTGGTATTTACAGGAGATATCATGCTGTAATTATAAAAGTGTAACTCACTTGATTGTTATCTTCTAGCTCAGTCAACATTACAATAACTTTCACTTTTCTCTGACAGACCATACTCCAGAACTCACTTATAGTATCTGGGAGTGGTCCTTGTGTTACTATCATAGCATTTGGATGCCAGTAGCCCTGTTGAAAAAAACAATCATTCAAAAGTAATTGAGAAAAAAAAATAAAGACATATACTGTATGATTGAGTAGCAGATTCAGAGAGAAAAATCTATATTCAGATTTTTTTTTCAGAGTATACGAGGGGGTACTTTCAGGTTACGCTTACATTAAAATAAATATTCATCAGTGGCACAAACAGGAATAAAACCAAGGAAAAGAGAAAGGTTTATGGGATTTTTGTGTCTCCTGATGTTTAAAATTTAGAAAGCAAAAATGTTCAGAAACTGTGAATGGGAACATCATAATCTCCATGAATCAGCCCATTTGATAGGTACAGGCTAAATAATAATCTTGATTATTACTGCACTGACAATGCCAAATCATGATGGATGGATGGATGGATGGATGGACAGACGGATGGACGGATAGATGATAGACAGACAGATATTAAACCCTGATAGAAATTATTCTTCCAGTGAGTTGCTACTTGGGCTTCTCTGTATCAATACAAGAGAGAGGGAGTGGGTCCAAGAGGTGTGGTTTTTCTTACAGCCTATGATTGAGTCACTTTAAGGCTGGCTCATAAGGTTCAGAGGCTAATCGGGGTAAGTATTTGTGTGCCTTCCTGCAGTAACACCTCCTTGGGTTCACCAAGTACTTATAGAAACTGAATAGTTTCTATGAGATTTTTTTTTCATTCTACTTAATCTTCATTGATGCCCCCCTGTAATAAATGTCATTAGAATCTAATATTTATTTAACTTTGGTTTGTGGTGCGACTTGCATATTCTTCTGGTCTTGGGCTACAATTGATATTTGTTAATATTGTACACCATACAGGCCCGAAACTAATGCGATACAAGGTGTAATAAACTGATTGGGATATTTACTGCCATCTCTTGTTCCAGTCTCAATCTCTCTCATAAAACAGATATCCTAACCCTTGGTTTCATATTTGAGCATTTAATAGTCACTAAATCACACTAAATAGAACATAATGTAATTTGGAGATAATGATTTATTTCATTTAATATCTTATATCAAACATCATTTTTTATTCTAGCAGCTATAGCAACAGGTTTAGATCATTCTATCAGCAGGTTTCCCTCTAGGTTGTTCAGGGAGGTGCAGTATCTGAATCAAAGAAAATTTTGTGGAAGAGGAAATGCGTAGCCAACATTTTAGTTCCAGTACGCTCCTTCTCCCACTCCCCAATTTAGTCTAGTGAGCCAGTTTGGTCTAGTGGTTAGGGATCCGGACTCTTATCTGGGAATACCAGGTTCAATTCCACCCTCCCCCATGAAGCCAGCTGGATGACCTTGGGCTAGTCACAGCTCTCTTCTGAGCTCTCATAGCCCCACCTACCTCACAGGGAGGTGTTGTGGGGAGAAGAATAGAAAAGATTTGTCAGTCACTTTGAGTCCCCTTAAATGGGTGAGAAAAGTGGGATAGAAAAGCCAATTCTTCTTCTAGTGATTAGAGAGCCAGACTCTTATTTGAGAATAGTGAGTTTGATTCTGCCCTCCTCCACGAAGCCAGGTAGGTGACCTTGGGCTAGTCATAGCTCCCTTCTGAGCTCCCACAGCCCCACCCTTCTCGCAGGGTGGGGAGAAGAATAGAAAGCTTTGTAGCCACTTTGAGTCACCTTATATGGGTGACAAAAGTGAGGTAGAAATGCCAACTCTTCATTCTCTTCTCATCCACTCTCTACTGGGTACCAATAACCCATTTTCCAGTTGTTGTGCCAAAGGCCAAAAATCCAGGTTGGGAGAGCTGTATTCACAAATCTTTTCCCTGGCCCCTGCTTAAAGGTTTGTCACGAGTAAAGAGGCACTTTTTCTGTGGCACCCAAAAATGTTGAGCGTTCATTTATCTGACATACAGATAACCTATGGAGTCCATGAGATGTGGTTACGTACAGATATAAAGGAAGCATTGATATACTTGTTGGGGTCCTCAGAGTCACTTTCATCGTCAGAGTCCTCATCACTGGAATTGTGTTCACTGTCTCGGCTCCCTTCTTCTTCATGTTTGAATAAAACTCTGTTATAGTCATCTGTGTGGTAAGAAGAACAGTGAAAATATTTTAATTTAGACAATTCACTCAGAATCTGAATGCACAGGTTTACACAATTACACTATGTTATACTAATGTCCCTTCCCTTTTCCCTTTTTCTTTCCTTCCTGCCTAGGCTGATGAGATCCTGACTTGCTTAACCTCAGTTAGCTAGTGACATCGGACTAGCAGTTCTATGACACTTGGGCAGCTTTTATGCCACACACCTTGGCCTTCAATGAGGAAGTTACCAGTAATAGGAGAGGACAAATTTGCACACACTGGCAGCCACCTACATTGCTGCAATCTGTCCCAAAATACTTCCGGAAGTGCAAAAAAATCACTATTTGTCTGCCATTGCAGAATAGGGAAAATTGTCAGGGCACCTAGAAATGGCCCAGAGGAGAAATGGCACCAGGCTGCACAAGCCACTCTAGCTGCCACCACCCATCAAGACAACTCAGACAAGACTGGAAAGGAGATTATAAATATGTTACACAAAAAAAGAAACCTCCGTACTGTGAGCCAGTTTGGTCTAGTGGTCAGGGAGCCCGACTCTTATCTGGGAATACCAGGTTCGATTCCGCTCTCCCCCATGAAGCTAGCTGGGTGACCTTGGGCTAGTCACAGCTCTCTTCTGAGCTCTCACAGCCCCACCTACCTCACAGGGTGTTCTGCTGTGGGGAGAAGAATAGAAAGCTTTGTCAGCTGCTTTGAGTCAGAAGACTTTGGAACACCTCAGTCCAAGAGAAAGCAAAAACTCTCTGACTTTCACTCAGACCAGACTTGATGTTTCGCTTTCTAGTTTCCTGGATGGCAGATTTAGAGGAATTCCCGTGGCATTTAGAAAGAGAAACCATAGAAAATAACTACTCAGTCATAACTTTTATAAAGGTATTCAAAAGAATATTCCATGGCCATTGATAAAATCTCCGGGGCAAAGATGTAACTGTGACATTATCACAATTATTTTAAATGATACAAAGACTAGTACCACTCTTATCCTAGATTTTTTTTAAAAAGTGATAAAAAAGGTTCTGCATTATGAAGTTTAATTTTAATAGGCATCAAACTGAATACTATTTTATGTCTTTGTCTTTGAATCTGCAGTACTGTCATTTTCACAATTAATATTTTGCATACTTGTTTCTATATAAGTCTTATGACTGTAAATAAAAATGATGATGATGTGTGATTTCCTAGGCACCTAACTATGTCCTCCTTTGTAATATTCCATTTTTTCCCTTCTACTTGATTTTTTTTAAAAAAAATGTCATGTTTCTTTTTGAAGTTACTTGGATACTAGGCTATCTGTATTAGAAGAAACCTGTTTTAGGTGTAAGTGAAAATATATATATTGGCCATCAACTCCTGCTCAAATACTCACATGGAATAACTGTTGAACTCCGGTTTTTACTTTTGTTTTCATCTTTATTGCCAGCTCTCTGTGTCTGCCAATTCCTAAAAGAGGGTAATCTCTTTTAAAAAAAGAAAAAGAGGCATGGGTTATTAAAGCAAATTACAATATACTAAGAGATACTCAAGCAGAAAAAATAAATCTTATTTGCTTATTCAATTTCTCTTCTTGCCAAGTTCAATTCTAGAATGGATGGATAAACTAATAGATAGATAAGAAAGATAGAGAAAAAAAGAAGAAAGAAAAAGGTTGATAGACGATAGATAGACGATAGACAGGCGACAGGCGACAGACGGACGAACGGACGGATTTTGCATATACTGGTCTTGAATTATAAATAAAAATACTTATTCAAAAAAAAAAAATGAAAACCCAACAGAATATTTATATGGCCAAAACTGGTTAAAAGGTAGTGAATTGTTATTTATAGGAGATAAATGTAACAGCCTACCTGGAATTCAGCTTCCAACAGAGATGGTTCGCTGGAAGAATCTCTTTTCTTCAACTGATTTAGGTATATGTGCAGATCTGAGATGCTGACCTCTGTTTCACCATACTGAATATATTCAACCAAAGCTTGATGGATCAAGATGTACTGTGCCTTATGGTCCCCATGATTCCAAAATGAGTCAGTTGCAAACAGGAAAAGTTGAGATTAAAAGAACTGTACACAGAATTCAATAAATACCAAGTTATACTCTCCCTCCCTCCTTTCCTCCTACCTGCTTTGGTCACTCCCACAGCAATTTGGGGGAGAAGAGAAAATGGCAGAGTTCTGATTGGAAGCATCTATTTGGGTCTTTTTTTTTCAACTTGCTTGTATGTGCTTGGAACCAGTGGGTCTGGTCTAGTCAGGCCTGCTTGTTCTGACTACAAAAGTGTGTGGTCTGGAACACTGCAATTTGTATAACAGCACTGGTGCAAACCAACATCCACCCTGTTTTGAAACATGTGCGGGTTTTGAGGCTAGCCCTGTGGCCACTGGGGATGCATTTTAGCTGTGAGCTTTGGAGCACCACTGAAATGCCACTAGGGATGTGCATAACTATTTGTATTATTCATTGTTCGTATGAATTCAGATGAATTTGGACATTCATATACGAATCTAATGTCCACACATTTGTACTTTAGTATTCATACTAATACAAATATTTCAGGTTATTCGTATGAATAATTCAGACATTTGTATGTGTGTGGACACATTGTCTAATACATAATAATTCTGATAAAGGGCATTAGGGTTTCCCAAACACAGTTATTTTTAGACCAACACAGATGCTTTCTTATCAATTTACAGATATGAACTTCCCATGGTTAGAATCTTATTGTTAAGCACAGATGTAATAAATCATAAAATTATAAAAATTATAGATGAAGACAGAACTAAATATGTTCACCAAAACCAGACTAGAATGCTGAGTAATGTGGCAGAATAAATTATTATAATTGTCATCAGCATTAATAACAATAAAATTTTACTTAATATCTCAGTTTATTTAAGGAAAGCCAGTGGGACTAATTCAAGCAAAAAAAACATCATAAGTGTTGTGGGTGCACTGTTTCAGATGCAGTAGGATAACTTGTGGCAGCCTCTAAGGTATCCACAGCATGTAAGCCTAGGGAATGGGTCGGGGCACTTCACTGATAGTTGCAGATCATAGTGTGAATGTGGCATTCCCACAATCCACCTGGATCTGTCCCCCAGACAAGTGTGAATAGACCCTATAATTCACAGTGCAGTAGAAAGTGTACATGAGAAAATGCCCTTGATCATCTAGAAACATACCTCTACTTGGACCATAAGACACCGCTGACGTCGCAATTTTACAACATAGCCATAAATATCTACTCGTCCTTCAGCTTCTAATCCCTCCAGCATTGCATCGATTCCAATGTAGGTCCCAGTGCGCCCAACACCAGCACTGTAAAGAAAGAGAGAAAACTTAATAAAGTCCCAAGAAAATGAAGGGGAACATATTTACATAATTCATAGGAAATTGAAATATGCTATGTAAACCATTAATGGAATCCAACCTAATGAGATATTGATTCTTTTTTCAGTAGATGGTGTGATAGTATTGGGACATCTATCTGTTTGTTAGCTAAGACAATAATTCTCTTAAGATGTAAAGAACATTATCATTTTCTGATTAAATTTCTATCTTCACACCTGATATATTTAAGCATCAGTGCAGCATAAAATGTTACATAGATATAGTTTACTTGTCCCTTTACTTGTACCATGCAAGTGTATGTACGATACAGATATATGAACTGTATTAAATTCTATGCACACATAAGGGTGGTTGTACTATCCCCAACAGGCAGCTTAAATTGTGACCATGACTGGCTGACTTTCCCTAGATCATCCTGACCTCTCATGCTGAGGGCTTGGTGCAGTGATCCCCCTCCAAATTCTTGTTTAGAGACAGAGGAAAGCAGCACCCAATGAGGTCTTTGCGAGGTCTGCACTACCATCTCACTTACTCAGACCACACCCATCCTGAGGTTCTGATTAAGCCCAAGCAGGAAGGTCCACCCTTGGCGTAGTGCAATTCGTGGGCATAGCCATCAATCAGTTAACTTCTTGTTACAGAGAGACATGGCTTTGTAGCTGCCTACGTAGCTGCTACAAAGCCTGTGCTCAACTCCGTAGACAGCTACAAAGTCTGTGCAGGTCTCTGTAGCTGTGAGTAGTAGGTCAGAGCTGGAGCCACCCCACGGCAAATAGTAACTGCTGAGCCTGCCTCTGAACCCCATCGGCCAGTAATGTGTGGAATTTTGACATTCAAACTCAAATCAAATGTCCCTAAACTTGAATGTAAACATTTGAATCGAATTTCAAATTTTGGATCTATTCATTCGAATTATCCAGACCTGTGTACGGATTCATACACAATGCATACTTGAAGATCCCCATCATTCCCGCATCTGTACGCATTTGTACAGATCTGTATAGGATGAGAACGGCTTGCATACACGATAACTACAGGATGTACACAGACGTGGATGGATGTATACGGATGTGGGGAAGATGCGTAAGTGTGCATACAATTGTTGCTGACATTTGTATGTGCAGATTCAAATAAAAATTAGAACAAATAGATTCAAATTTGATAAATTTGAATTGAACCTTGTTAGATTCAAATATTTTAAATGTGATTTTAATTGGATTTTTGGGTATTCGATTTGATTAGAATAGAATGTCAAAAAAATTCATGCACATCTCTAAACTGTACTCTTTTGTAAGAAAGTTATCTGTTTACAGTGTCTCAACACACACCAGAGAGAATATTTTAAGTCATCTCGGCAAACCTTTGCATTGCTTAGAGAGAATTTTTATTATGTGAAGTGTTATTGCTTTATCTAGATACAAAAGTCAAATTTAACAACATTTTAATTGAGTTGCTGTTAAAAGTGATTACAAATGCAGCTAAATCCTACCTGCAATGGACTACAATTGGTCCACTAAAAAAATTGCTTAAAGCATTAACTCTGCGTCGCAACTTGAGAAGCAGGTTAGGATTATCAGGTACTCCATGATCTGGCCAGCTTGTAAACTGAATATGAGTCACATCTCTTCCTGATGTTTTTTCCTTTCTCTACAGAAAAAGGATAGAAGTGTAAGAATTTATTATTTTCATTTGAAAATGTGAAACTCCATTAATTTGTGAACTATGATGTCCACCATGATTCTTCAAGTAAAGTATACTTAGCCATAGGCCAAATCCACACTTATCTGAATGGAATGATCTTTGAAGACTATCCCAAGCTGCACTTGGATACTCTGGAATAAACCATGGATATTCCAGAATATCCATGTTTTATTCCGTAATACCCAAATATAGCAGAATAACTAACCAATGTCTGGATATAGCCAATGTCCAAAAAATCAAGGCCTTCTGCTGGCTGGGTTCAAGAACATTCCCATTCCTGTATTTTCAGATAACATCCTATCTCCCACTTTGTTATTCATAGCTCTTTCAACCCTAACCCATTTCCTATGGGGATCATATTCCAGTTCTATAAGTTTACTTATAGCATATCCTTCTTAATATCCTTCTAGACATGGCACTCCCCAGCCTCCTTGGGCTTGTACAGCATATGGCAATCTTTTCCTTATTCCAAGTTTCTTTCCCCCAAAACACCACTCTCTAAACTTTTTATCCCATTTCCTTATTACATGTTATTGGTAAAGTTTATAAAACATATAGCAACTTGGATATAATTAATATTTTTATTGCTCTTATCTTTGTTAGAATTGACATTTTATATTTCTTTCTCCACCCACCTATTATTATCTCCATTATTATTTGCAAATCTATAGAATAACACAGTCCTTACATTTGTGATATGCAGTTTCTGAATGACATAGTCAGGACACACTTTAGAGCTGTTTATCTTGACAAGAATGTCCCCATATGAGGCACTGCTCTCCTCCATGGTTGGCCAGTACTTTGCACACTTGACCTGCAGAAACACAATAGGATCACTTTGAAACTGTCACAATAAGTATGAAACAATTTTCTCTTAACATACAGGTTCGGTCTCCACTTATGAAGTGAGGTGGTTCTCATTTGGGTGAATGGAGAGGTGCCTCAATCTACTGTAGAAAAAGATGCCTTGTTGTCTCCATTTCTAGCAGCTGATCAGACTGCCCTAATGCTGGGTGCCAAATTGTGTCTTGCAAACCATGTGCTTCTGACAGCAATCACACTGCAAGGTGTAGCAAATGCCTTCTCCAGTGGACAAGGGTCCCTCACACATAAATTGGTATGTGGCTACAGTTCAAGAATTATTTAGTCCTGTATCTGTGATCCATTCCTTCCTTCCTTCCTTCCTTCCTTCCTTCCTTCCTTCCTTCCTTCCTTCCTTCCTTCCTTCCTTCCTTCCTTCCTTCCTTCCTTCCTTCCTTTACTTTTGCTGAACCTTCCCAGAAGCTGAGGTGAAGCTGAGTTTGAATTTTGGAACACCATTTTTCAAACAAAGCATCCAGACAGAGCTTCACTAACAAATTGGTATGTTTTCTATGTGCCCTTCCATTAACAAATAAATGTCTGTTAATCAGTCTCACATTTTTCTCCCATGTAGTTTCTCTCCCCTTCTCCTTCTTTGTGTAAGTTGCCTGTTGTTTCCCCTATTCCTGTCTTTGTACTGACCCTTCTCCAATTCTTTTACTTTATCATCAAGAATATGGGAATCTCCATTTCTATAATTCAGTCCCTCTCCAGTGCATCTGAGTTACTGATGGGCTTACATATTATAAATTATTTATTTATTTTTATATAAATAATAGCAATACCAATCATAATATACAGTATATTACAGAAGACTCTGTCTCTTATAAATCAGGAGGCAACTTTTCTATTTCTCCTGGCCTTAATTAGCTGTTGTTACCTAGTGCTTTGAGCCCTTCTGCTCTTCAATATGACAAGATTTTTTTGCCTTCAGTTGCCTGGAAGACACTTCTCAACAATGTACAAAACAGAACATGAAAAACATGATCCTCTCTTGTTCTCTAACCTCCAACAGATGGTATTGGTTAAGCCAATCTAGAAGACCTTGAACGACCATGCATTACAGGCAGTACCGAAGCGATTGTACTCTAATGTTTATTGGTCATTGAAAACGTGGACTTTTGCTGCTTCAGATTACAGTAGGAAAATGTCCATCCCCCCATTTCATAACCAAATGGATGATGAATAAGCTAAGCTAAGCAAAGTAAAATTCACTTCATGGTAGGGGTGTGCACAAATGCATTTTTTTTGCATTTGAATTTGAGTCAATTCGAATATTCAAATATTCTATTCGATTAGAAATTTGAAAACCCAGATTTTTTGAAAATCCAGCTCAAATCCAGATTATCTGAATCCACACTTTCAGAAATTTGATTTGAACTCAAAAATACGAATGTAGGCAACATTCATATCCAATTTTTGAATTTTGCACATCCCATTTTCATCATGTGTGCATCCCGTTGTCATCCCGTACTATAAGCCTGAATAAACATGATATTCAGATGTGATACACAATGTTCTATTCAGTCAAATTATTCAAAAATCTTTACTGGATTTTCAAATATCCAAAATTCTATTGAATTCATTAATTCGGATTTTCAAGAAATTTTGAATATCTGTGCACATCTCTGTTTCATGGTAGTCACGTAACAATGTAGGGCAATGCTTCTCTCACCCTGTTTCCTTCCTCACAGCGAGTCACCATGACAACAATTGTTGCCTTTTGCTCCCAGATCATCCTCCAGAAATCATCAGTTGTCTCTTCCTTGGGACCTGGAAGAAATAATTTAAGCATCCGAAATATTTTGATCTGAATCCTTGGCCATAACCCTAGTGGAAACTGGCTCCCTATAATCTGGATTTGATAGCTGAAGACCCCATTGTAGACCCACTAAGGGTGTTTTTCCGCTGAGCTCCTAAGGACCTAAGAAGATCCAGATCTAAAGAATGGGTACTTCCCTTAATTCAGATCTAGTAGAAGTACCCAGTGTGTTTCCATGGGTGGTCTAGCACCCAACAACAATGGGTGCTAGCCTGCCTACTGTGGAAACACTGGAGCACCCATTTGCAAATCTGGATCTACCCAATTCTAGTGGAAACAGGCTACCTATAATCCGGATTTGATGGCTGAAGACCTCATTGTACACCCCTTTTATGGGGTCTACAGGAAATCCACATTATAGGTCCTGAAGGACCCATATGGTCTGGGTTTCCCTAGCTGTGGTGCAAACAGATGTGTCTCTAATGGGGTCTGTAGTAAAAATGGGGTTATCCGGCTCTCAGCCAAATGGGTCCTTAATGGGTGCTAAAATGGGTACTTACTGCCAGTGGAAAAACACCCCAGAATAAAATGTAGATGATAGTTATTCTCTAATGCAATATTAATATGGAGCAGGTCCCAAATGCCCAGATGTGTGCATTGGCACCTCTGGGCATGTATGGAGACCTGTTTCAGCCTCCACACATACAGCTCTGTCTGGAAGGTAAGAAAAAGTATGATTGCTGGAAAGCCTGAGACCAGCAGTGGGTATACCAGCAATAGTATCTAGTGTTTTTTAGGGTGGGGGAAATGAGGTTATGGTGGAGATTGCCTCAGATATATGAGTTAACCCTAACATAGCATTTCTGTAACAGCACTATAATCCCCCCATCTTCATGGGGTCAAGATCTTATTTTCCTCCATCAATGAAGATGAGAAAGATGAAAGAAAAAGAAAAGAGATTGATACGAACCTTGAGCAGCAATGTATTTTCTTGGTTCCGTGAAACCCTGTGATAGAAAGTCACTCATAATTATTCTGCAGTTACATGTTCAAGCTATTACAAGCAATGGCTTCAGTTTTTCCCTAGGAATGTTCATGAAAGTCACTCACATCAATATGGCTTGCATTTATATAGTCAGATCCTGGGACATCGGGCAATGCTGAAAGCTCCACACGATTGTAGTCATCTTTTCATATAGACAAGAATAAACAAAAGTTAGGATAAAGAATGTTGCATCAGAACTTTCTAATCGATATCATTTTGACGACAAGGAAGGAGGTATTAAGGCTGACACAGAAAAACTAAATCACAAGTATTTACTTACAAGGAAGGATATCAACATATCGGTTTTTGTTCTGGTTGAAAGTTTTGCGAGCATCTTTTATAGTGAATTTGCTGAAAACTCTGGGGATGCTCTGCAAAAGATAATAGCAGGTTAAGGGGAAAAGTGTTCTGCCAGATTATAGCAATTACATAGTCCCTCCCAGACTAGTGGAATAAATCCACAGGTGGAAGAAAAAATTGCAGCTTACTGGCTGCAAATTCATGACTTGCCACCCCCACCCAAAATGCAGCTCCGTAGCTTCCTCCTAAAGGAACTACGAGACTTCCGTGGTGCATGTGGTCACATGGGATGAGATGTGAGTCATGTGGCTGTTCTCGCCGTCCTGTCCAGACTGGCGGGAAAATTCAAAATTACTTAATACTGCACAATGCACAGCACCATTGGTATAATGCATCACCACTATGAACTAACGATAGTCGTGTGTGATGCCTCCAACATGGCTGTGCATTCACCTGGACCATATTAAGAAGTCTGGACGCTTCCATAGAGAGATGAATATTTAGCTCCTAGAGAGTAGATGATCATAAATTCAATTACTTTTCATCCAGATTATGCATGCATATGCATGTGTGCGCGCACACACATAGAGATAAAATGTCCCATAAATAGCTTAGAAGTTTTAGCATCCAATTTGAATTGAATTGAATGTTTGGATATTTGATTCGACACAGATTTGAATGCAAAAATACATTTTGCCCACATTCCTACTCTGCAGTGTTGAACTTGCCATGAGCTGCCTCATGACTTGCCACCATTAAAGAAAACATGGCAGTCAAAGACATGCTGCAGGTGTCTTCATACCGTAAAAAGGGAACATGGACTAACTGTACATTTCAGTGTGAAATACATACATATGCAAACACACATATAATGTAACAAGGTACTAATATAAGAACGCTATAATATGGATTACAGCTGTTCCAAATTGGGAGTGTTTTGGAATGGAGGAAATGACACCTTGAGAGTTTTGGATTTGAAACAAGAAAATTTTAATGTTAGGATTTTTTGTTTTGTGATACTCCACAGATGAGTAGCAGGCCAAAATGGCAGCAACCTGCAACCCAACTCATGAAACAAAAGGGTGCTGCAGATATAAGGAACCATGGGGAGGGGTTTCAAAGCACCTCAGAAAAAAAAGCACCTAAGGGAGAAAAATCTTTGCTATAATTGAGCAATCTCTAAAATTTCCCCCACTAGTTACAACTACTTTATTCAACCGAGAAGTCCATTTTCTCACTGCTTTTCTCATATTTCTAAGATCTTCTTCTAAAACTTTGGCTGCTGTCTAGGGATATGCACAAATATTCATAACATTCAAGATGTGTATGAATTTGGCTGAATTCAGACATTTGTACTTGAATTGAATGTTGGCACATTCGAAGATTGTCATTCGAATTTGAATTGAGTGTTTCGATACATTCATATGAAGCTTCATATGGGATTCATATAGAATATGAATGGAATTCATATGGGACTTGCAATGCATTTGTATGGGATTCGTATAGAATTGAACATTCGTATTGAAGTTCAATCGCACTATGGCCAAAGGGGGACTATTCAAAAATGAATACTAATTTTCTTACATTTGATTCAACACGAATTGAATTTTTTAAAAAAACCATTCATGCCCACCCTTACAGATGTCTCCATGTGACTATCGCTATGAAACCTGAAACCTCAAAGGGTTACTTTGGAAATTTTCTGCTCACTCCAAAGGGAAGTAACCAACATTTACATTTCTAGCAAACCCTTGGTTCCTTAAATAAAGAGCGGGTGGAGTTAAATTGGGGTACACCAACCTGAAATTCTTCCAGGAAAAGCCTTCCTTCATCTGCCATCTTTCTCCTGTATGTTTCCCAGAATAATTCTGCAGAAATTGGATCTATATTCATCAGCTTCTTATCATCATCTTTAAAACCATATAGAATAGGAAACTTGTAGTTATATACAATATATTACTTTCATATATGTTTAAAGCAGTGTATAATATAGCTCATCAAACGTATATACAGTAGTTCTCAGTAGATGAAAAGCACAAGAGGCCTCATGATTATCCAGTGGCAGAAGGAATTCTAAAATTTTCTGTCCCTCCAATGTTCTCCTCTGCCAAGTGATAGTCTTTGGTGAGGAGCAGCCCTCTTCTAACATCAGTGTGTTGGTCTCAATACAGATTGAACCAATACAAATTAATTCCTCTATGTGAAGAGGGCCGCGAATGTCAAAAATGCATCCATGCACACCCCATTATCTAGTCCTGTCTCATACAGTAGTCCACCAGTTGCTTCTAGGCATTCTCAAGCAGAAGACAAAGGCAAAACCTTCACCTGCTCTCAGATCCCTACAAATACCCTTTAGAAGTACCCTGCCTGTCTTTCCAAGCTGGAGATAGCACTGTATATAAATGCAATGAATAAATACAAAATCTGATGAAGAAGCTTTACAATAAGATACAGGGAATCATATGATCAAGGGTTTACCAACCTTTGTTAATCGGCAGCATAGGTTCATCCGAATCACTGGAAAAAGCAGGGGAAAAATGAATACCAAATTTACAACTGCTTTACAACTTCTCCAGCAGTAAACCTTAATTCTGGAGATATGAGAAACTTTTTGCCCATCAAGATGAACAGAAGTGAGATAATTTATATATAAAAATCTGAATTTTATTTTGTCTCCAGGAACTTGTATTATTTTTTCAAGCCAATGTGCATGGGTCCGTGTGTGTGTGTGTGTGTGTGTGTGTGTGTGTGTGTGTGTGTGTGTGTGTACAAACAGTGATATATATATAGATCACTATTACATATTCTATTTAGAGGGAAAAATGGAAATCTAGTAAGGACCTACACTGCTTGGTTAAAGATCATTGGGGTGGGAGTGAAATTCATAGCAGGAGCCAAAGGGCATCAAATACTAACGTTAACCTTCCATGATGGGAATCTAAGGTCATAGGAACTATACTCAAAATAATTCCAGATAAGAGCATGAGTTGAAAAAGCAACCATAGTCACATCAACTGGCATCAAAAAGTCAGATTAATCAGATAATCCTATTAAATAAATAAATTGTGGCATACTGGTAAAATGAATCAGCCTTAATAATCCTGATTTTTGTACCTAAATAAATCTAGCAAATTTAATAAATTTTTAGAGTGAACCTTTTAAAAAAATCATACTAATATGGGCAATAAATTCAACCAAAATTACTGACTCTTCTTTATTTCCTCCTTGGAGATGTATCTCAAATTTGAGATTAAACATTTTAGAAAAGAGAAAGACTTCAGTGTCCAAAACTGGAAGAACCTGAACAGAGTACTCGTTTAGCATTTTGCCAAGGAAAATAATATCAAATTTATGATATTTTAAATCATTATAATGCTCCTCTTTTTTTAATCAGCGTTGCTCAGCTGTCCTAAGATTCAGTATTAGCCCATTTTACATTTTTTGGGGATGGGTGGTGGACTGAAATTAATCCTGTTATAAATTTTATCTTGAAAAATTTGTATCCCCAAACATTCTCTTTATCTCTATCCTTCCCTTTTCAACTGGAATATCTAATTCCTTCAGAGGTTGCATTCTGGTAATGGAAACACCACAGACAGTTGAAGAATTGGATGTGTTTTTGGAGATGCAGAGAGGGATGTATAATTCACTGCTCCCTTCTGCTGCTGCAGGACTACATTATGAGTAACACCAAATAGCAATATCTCAAATAACTGTAGTCCAATGATATGACAAGTCATTAATTCAAGGTATCACTTCAGCTTTAGTTCCCTTTGCTTGTAATAAGTCCAGGTTTTTAATATTAACCAGAGATAGGTTAATCAGTCTATCAACACGGTTCCTTTTCATTCATTTAGTTCTCTCCACTATTTAAAATTCATTCTTCAATCTTTATGTTATGTTGGTCACCCCCATTTTCACTGCTGTTTTTGAATCTGAACCAGGTTGTTTGGTTAACTAGCAATTTTTCATTTCAATTAAAATAACAACACTCTTTTAGAATTAATATCATAAAGTAACATGATTGGCAACCCCTATAGATTCTGGTAGTTAATTTAGTCAAATATCAGTTACTTCTCTTTTTATATTTTATTCATTTATATTTATATTTATATCCTGCCCTATACCCATAGGTCTCAGGACGGGTTACAGTTTTAAAACAACAGGTTAAAACAGTAATATGCATAAGAACACATTAAAAAATCAACAAGCAAATAAACAAAAAATCCAGCCTTTTTTAAAAAAACCTATTCAAATATTAAAATACTAATGTCTACAGTGGTGGTGGTGGGGAAATGGATCAAATGCACCCCATGCAGGCAGTCTTCCACTTCACTTTATTGTTTCTTTACAGTCTCTTTAGTTTGAGATATGATAATAATGTCTTTTGGTCTTCAGGTCCTTATACATTTCAGTGCTAAGATTCCAAGGTCTCTTATAATATCTTAAGCAATAAAAATTAAGTCTGGAAGCAAACTGTTAAACAGGTTAACTATTAGAAAAAAACAATTATGCTATTACCATTTTTCCTCTCTTAGACCTTTGAATCCCAGGTTGTTCTTATGTTGTTAATTTCCAACACTTATATACAAAGCTATAAAGGTTCCTTGTAAGGGTTTTGATTTTTGTCTGCTTAGTTTGTATCCCTCCCCTGCTGTTTCATGCTTTTTATTTATCTTTGGCAAAATCTCTGACATCTCATTCTTGAGAAGAGCCCAAGAGTTTTGTATTTCTTGGAAAGATGCTTGGAAAGTTATCTCCTGAACTGTTTTAATCTCTCTGTTAAAAGTCTATATCTTCTCCATTTTCATTGTCATCTCCTTTAGCAACATTTTGAATTTCTCTTATAATCAGATGTCAGATGGGAAGAACTCGCGGTTGCATCTTTCAGGTCAAAAAAGGCTTACAGTTCTTTGCTGTTCCCATTTTTGAACCAAGGGGCATTCAAAAACTATGTTGTCCTTTCGATTTGGAAAAACAATTCTTTAGTTGCTATTTTTAAGTTCAATTAAATCTTATCGGGAGGTAAGCTTAATAATTATGCTACCATCTCCTGAGCTTTGAATACAAAAGTCCCTACACATTTGTATCTGGAAAGACTCATTTCTGGTACATTGCAGTTCACATTACAGCTACACAGTAAAAAGTAGTGGTGGAAGAGAATTGCCACCATCAATTATTAAAAATAAATTATATTCTAGGAAAATGTTGGTTGGGAGCTGCTTTTCCTGAAATAATGATACTGTAAGATTTCTTCTTTGTATCCCAGGGAACTGCTCAGTTGGAACTGCTCAGACATGTGTCGAATCCCAGCAAAACTGTTGGATAATATCATGTTTTAGGTCCTGTCTGGATGGGCCTCACTCTCATACACAACAACATGAGAATTTTACAACTCCCTCCTTTGGACTATTTATTTATTTATTTATTTATTTATTTATTTATTTATTTATTT
>MTQE01001134.1:13471980-13489145 GCA_014337955.1 Aspidoscelis marmoratus | reverse complement strand
ATTTATTTATTTATTTATTTATTTATTTATTTATTTATTTATTATGCTTATATTCCAATATAAAACAAATAACTTTATAATACATATTTATTCTTCCGTGAACTGAGCAGTTCCCTGGGATACAAAGAAGAAATCTTACAGTATCATTATTTCAGGAAAAGCAGCTCCCAACCAACATTTTCCTAGAATAGTGATAAGGGCTTACTGCCTGGATGCTCTCTGCCATATTGAAAATGGTCATTTCAAACACAGATGGTCAAAATTAGGCCAAAAAAAGGCCTCTATGCATGTGTGAGGACCAGTACTTCTGGGTGTTTCATGCCATCAAAATACCTGGAAGTATGTTTCATATCATCACAGGAGCAAGTACCTAGACAGGTAATGTACATGCATGCCTGTGATTTTGCCCTGCCATTTGGTAAGGATGGCAAGAGGCAAGTGTGAGTTACCAATAAGATCCCACATTTTCTTTTTGCTGTCTGGAGGCAACCTACATGACAGAAAACACAAACTCACCTTGACTTTTTTTGGTGAAGGACATAGATTTTGTATAGAACAACAAGTAAAGCCATGGATGTCACAATAATAAGGAATGCCAAAAATATAATTAGAGCACTTGAATTGTCTGAAAATGTAAACAGAGAACACAGAAGAAGCTATGATGGATTTTTTTCCCCAAAAATATGTTGAAATAAATTATCTAACTTCCAAATTCCTTATCATGATTTGCCCTCCCCTTAACAAATAAATGCCTTAGGAAATTAAGAGTAACTAAAACTATTACTTACAGCCAGTTTTTATGTCAAGTTCAAATTCTTCTGACTCATATTTTCCATTCCAAAACACAACCTGTTGATTGGAAGAATACTAAATGTACAAATATATAGGTATTTATATTTTAAAACCCCCTAGTAGAGTTAAAAAAAGAATGAAAGAAAAAACAACTTTCATATGTAGGTCGAGTAAGTGTGGAAATTGACAGAGAAAAATAGAGGATTAACTAGTATTTACAGCATTTTAATTTAGCAAAGTATGGTAGATTTGTGGTAGGAAAAGATAAAAAGGTCATCCCCACAATGGAAGTTTGTACTCTTTGTGGGCCAGAGAATTTGCTAAAGTCTCAGAGATGGGACATGTCGTGCTTTCCAGCTGTGTGCTCACTTCCATGTAAAATTGAATTTGGAGAATGAAAGTTCCTCTGCTCTAAAGTTACACCATGCCCCTATTATGGCACATGCAGGAAAGGTCACTAGAAGTGCATCACAAATACTGCCCAGTGGAGCAGGGGGCATCTTCATGGAGCACCTCAGAGTCTTCTCTGGTGGGAGGTTGCAGAGGATCCGAAAAGGCAAGTGATTGCATGTGGGCCTGGTGGGTAGGGGGTCCCTGCAAGCTGTAGCCAATCCAACTGGGTCAGCTACAGCTCACGGGACCCTTGGTCAGGTCGTCCCAATCTCACCCCTCCCTTGAAAGGGGCTGTTGGCCAGAGGCCCCGAAAGGATCCAATGGCCGTGGGGTGGAGCAGGATGGGGTGGGCCCCACATCTGTCCAGCAGGGAGAGTGCAAATGCTCTCCCTGCCAGACAGCTGTAGGATGGCTGAGAACAGCCTGGGCTGGGTATAGAGCACAATTCTGTGCTCTCCACCCAGAATGGAATTAGACTGCCCAGGCATGGGCTGGGACAGTTCAGGACAGAACCACCTGCCTAGCAGAATGAATACTCTGTCCCAGGGCTTGCCTAATTGTGTTCCGAGGCTCTAGTGCAAATAGGCCTATGGTTGTTGGGCTACAGTTGAATTAGATTAAGTATAGATAGGGAGAGATGGAGTGGGAATAATATAGGATAGATAGAAAGAATAATATTATAAAGTCTATGTACCAATAAAACGTAGTTTTTTGTTTTTTGTATATAAGCAGTGAATGTGTCATCTATTGGGGAAAGTCTCACTACATCTATTCTCCAGAAAACTCTAACACAAAAGCAAGCTAGTCATCCTAAATCAAGGTACTCAGAATAATCAGATAGGAAAATCAATCAATCAGTTGGTAAAGAAAGAAAGAAAGAAAGAAAGAACACAGTGGAAATGAAATAATCAAAATTCTACTCTTGTTTTAGTTTGAAACAAAGAATTAAACAATTTACCTTAAATGTGTATATTGTTAAATATGAGAGATCCGGCACTCTAAACGTGCATGAATTGTTCTGTAGAATTTTATCATCCCATTTCAGTTTATAGCATGCATCTGGGCCATTTATTTCCTTTGGCTTATCACATGTAATCTCAACTATATTATTTTTTTCTGCTATGCGTATGATGGGGTTTTCCACCTTGCTTGATCCTGTTTTAGACAAATAAATTGCATGACAAGAAAAGTAAAGTAGCCTTCATAGCAAAGCTATAGAATTTGAATATATCAACATTTACGTATGAAATCTTCCTATGTCCTCTGAGTATTAGTGGTTCTAAGTACCACTGAACTCAACATTACTGAAGAAATACAGTTGCATTCTCGCTAACTCATGCACCATTCTGTCCTCCCAAATGAGTAAAATCGGACAGATCTAGCCAGAATCCCAAGGTTTGGCTGCCTCCAGATGAGGTGTAAAGCCCAGGACTATCACAGGGCTATGTTGTGTTCACCCTTGTGACTCTGGCAATCCCAACGTAACCCAGGATGAAACAATATTCCACAGTATTGTTAATGTGGGAAGATCAGCCCCCAACTCAGGTTTTACTATAGAGTGACTTTCTTCATTTGGATGACAGTTGCCATCACCTGTCATTTTGGAAATGACCACTGCATATACGTGGGACAAAACCTTGCCCAAAATGTTGGCTGCATCACCACATTCATGTGTAAAGTAGATGCTCAGAGAACCTCAGTGTGCAACTGTGTGAGTGTGGTGATATCACCAAACATTTGTCCCACTGTGCACTGCAGTCCCACCCACAGGGAGGATGATATTGGAAGTGGCCGTGTTTTGGGAAAGTGAAAATTTCCTGCATCACTAATACTCTTTGTCAGCCCCATAAAGTTGCCTAGGAAACCTAGGATCGTCATGGTTTAAGAGACTGCAGTTCAGCACATCCCTACTGAAACATCATTTTTTGAGCTTTCCCTTCAGAATATCATAATTGAATTTGATACGGTCATATGACAAATCAATAAAGTTCATTCAAATTCATAACTGCCAATCAAGTCTGGAAATGAACTTATCCACACATGGAAGGTGTGTGCAACTAATTGCCATGATTTCTAGAATTTTGGTGACCAAAGCATCCTCCGTGTTTTCATCATAGAAATGTGAGTCCACAAAAAATGAAAACAGTAAATAACAAATAATTACCCCCACCAAAAATGGCTGAATCGAAACTTCTATTGAGTCCATTTCTAGCTCAGTATAAGACTTTAAAGAAATATTTATGCCCTGAGTACTAGGGGTGTGCATGAATGCAATTTTCAACATTTGTTTAAATACAAATAGAATATCTGAAGATTTGAATTGATCCGAATGTGTAAAATTCAAATGCATTCACATTCGATTTGAATCAAACACATTTGAATATATTCGTACAAATTTTCAATTCATATTTGAAGATACGAACATTGACAACATTCATATGTGTTGGTATACATCGGTACACATCTGTACACATCCTGTTTTTATCCCATATGCATCCCGTATTGTCCCGTACGTATCCATACAGATGCATACGGATACAAATAAGATGCATGTAGATATGTATGTAATGCATATGAATGTCCGAATGAATGTCCGAATATGAATGTCCGAATAATTTGTAAAAATAGTTTGAAACATTCACAATTCATTCAAATGCGAATATATATTCAAATTCGAATGTTCAAATTCAATCAAATTTGATCAAATTTTGAATGTTTTGAATATTTGTACACATCCCTACTCAGTACACAGGATCATTTAAACAAACTTCAGCACATCCTCTTGATCCATAGTAGGCTGGAATCCCTGTTTGACTGCCTAAGCAGCAGCCTGAAGACACTTCTGCCACTTTTGCTGACGTAGATGGAAGAGGGACCAAGAAACCAGCACATGTGACAAGGGATACAGAGACAAAAATGAGCAATTCTACTTCCAGATCCCATTCAATAGTAGGGATGTGCAAGAATTTTTTTTTTTGACATTCTATTTGAGTTGATTTGAATACTCAAATATTCAATTCAATTCAAATTATTAAATTCAAATTTAACAAAATTTGATTCAAATTAAGCAAATTCAATTCTATTTGTTTGAACCTTTGATACGAATTTGTACTTACGCATGTCAACTACATGCGCTGATGCCCAAATGCATCTTCCTGACATCTGTACACATCTGTACACATCCATACACGTGTGTATGCATCCTGTAGTTATCCCATATGCAACCCGTTTTTGTCCCATACAGATCTTTACAAATGCATACGGATGCAGGAAAGGTGTGGATCTTCAAGTATGCATCAAGTACTAACCTGTACACATACGAATGTCCAGATAATTCAAATGAAAAGACTCAAAATTCTAAATTCGATTCAAATGTTTAAATTCAAATGTAGAAATTCAGCACATTCAATTGAATTTCAAATGCCTATGAATATTTGGGCATATCCCTATTCAGTAGTGATAGTGCCATGATATAGACCCTGGTGAGCATAAAGGTGAACTCATGCCACACCTTAACTATTTGGCTTAATTAGTACTGTACTAAAATACTTAGCCTGACTTTATCAGAATTTCCTGATTGGAGAGCATGAACAATCCTTGAATAATAGTCCACACTTTTGATAACAAGAAATATAAGAACTTTCACTTAGTGGTCTAGTGATGTCACTGACCCACTAGCCTGTTGCCAACAGTGTTAGTGACATCAACAATATCATGCCAACCACAATCTAGCAACCAATGCTGCTGCCTGTTATTTGGGAAATGAAGATGTACTGTATCAGGGACATGGTGAGATGGGTCCTTTAGAGAAAAAAAAATCTCTTAGGTACCTCTGAGACAACTTGAAGAAGGTTTTGAGGTAGGATTCTTCACACATTAGACTGCCGCTTCCCCTCTGTTGAAAATTATGTGCTAGAAAAGGCTTGTGAACATGAGGGCCACAGGAGAGTCCTTTTCGCACTACAGCCAAATGGCTGTAGTGCAGGAAGCCCAGGACACACGTGTCCCTTACCTGCCTGGACGCGAATGGAGAATCCATCCCCCGTGTTCTAGCCTGAAAAGGTGGGGCTTGTGAGCACACAAGACTAAGGCTACTGGGTAGAGATCTGAATGATATCAGATGTGCATGATAATGTGAAATTTCCTGGAAATGATGGTATCAAGCCACCAACCCACCTATACACACTAGGGATGTGCACAAATGTGTGTGTGTGGGGGTTGTATTTAATTCATATTGAATCAAATGCAAGAAAATTTGTATTCATTTAAACAGATCCCCTTTGAATGTAGTGGGATATGAATGGTCAATCCCATATGAACCCCATATGAAGTTTCATATGAATGTATCAAAACATTTGAGTCCAATTCAAATGTCAATCTTTGAGTGTGCCAACATTTAATTCAAATACGAATGTCTGAATTCGGCCAAATTTGGCCAGATGTTGAATTTATGAACATTCCTGCATAACCCTAATTCACATATCTCCTGGGCTTGCTTTGATAAAGCTCTTAATCATGATGGGCCTCCTTACATACACAATCACCAATACACGGCATATGTCTCCATCACACAGTAAAAGTATCTAAACAGGGCCCCAGGACAGCCAAAGCCCCTTATTGTAATAACGGAGATTGGCTGCCCTGAAGTCCTGGTTAAGATCCCTTTACTGCATAATGAAGATGGAGCCTACAATACATTATGATAGGGCAAGGTATGTAGCAAGTATTTAAAAGACATGCACAGTCATAACAATAGAAGGTTATAAACAAAATGCAACTTACTTGCTGGAAGTGTTTGAATCTCTTTTGTAATTTTTTCGCTTTCAAGTTCTCCTTTCTGACCATTTGTGAACGTCCATACATTCACTGTATAATTTGTATAAGGGGTTAATCTATCCATTGTAAAATGGGTAGTACTAATGGTATCTAAATTAAACAAAAAAACTTTTATTATAGTCTAAACTCTATCAACAGCGGCAGATACAATCAGTAACATTTCTCATATAAGGATTTACCATATAAGCTTAGGATAACCACAGAAATCAGGGAACCCATAAATAGAATAATTTATTCAAAATGGTGGAAAGAATCTGAAATACCCTCAGTGGAAAACTGGTTAATTAAACTTTCCGAATTTGCAGAGATGGACAAACTGACAAATTTTAAAGAATAACAATAGAGAAGTCTCTAAAATACTCAAGACCTTATATAGAATTTCTACAGGAAGAAGGATTAACAACAGCTGGATTCAACTGACTCTTTTTCTTTTTTAAAGGACCAGTAGAAGTGGAAGACACTGAGACAATAAGACAATAAGATCCTGAAAAAATGAAGTCACCAGTTGTGAAAAATGGACTATTATATGACAATTGTAAAAAGGGGGGTGACAATGAACCCTGAAGTTTTATTATTGTAGTATTAAAAATTAATAAAAATTAATTGGTAATCATAAATATTCTAAGCAGGAAAAAAAGAAGAAAGAAAAAGAAAGAAATCAGGGAACCCAGAGCAGCAGATTCCCAGTAACACAGCTACTGGCTGCCCAAACAACAGTCTGAGACGCACATAGTTGTACCACTCTAAGGTATCATTGTTCTTTTTTCTTTTTTTTTCTTTCTTTTGTAAATATTTTTAACATTTATAACAAATATGATAAATATAATAAATTTCAGAAATAACCATAAAAATACAATAACAATAACAATAAGTGCACTCAGGAAACAGTAGATTGACTTGTGATATTCATTCCTAAACAATATTTTAGCAGATTACAACTTGGAATGGTTATATTTCTGCTTCTAGGGGTACAATTTATGAAATCATTCTTCTGTGCTGTGTAAAAAAGATGGTAGATTTTTCTTTCAGTTTTCTTTATTGGTATTCAATACAATTTAGTGTTGCTATATTCCATATAACAGTATACCAATCTTCAATTGTTGGTACAGAATCTCCTTTCCATATTTTGTTTAGCAGCTAATAACATTCTTATGTAGGGATGTGCCCGAATATTCAAAACCATTTGAAATTTGATCAAATTTGTCCAAATTTCAACATTCAAATTCTAATTGAATGTCCATAAATTCAAATTTAAACATTCAAACAAATTTTGGATTTTTGAATCTATTTGTTCAAATTATTTGGATATTCATATGTATATTGGTTCGTGCATGATGCATACTTGCATGTATGCATCTTTTACACATCTGTACACATTTGTACGGATCTGTATGAGATGAAGACCAGTTGCATATGGAATAACTAAGGGATGCATCCAGATGTGTATGGGTCCATTCAGATCCATACAGAATGCATAATGATGCATAAGGGCACATACGAATGTTGTTGACATTCATAAATGCAAATTCAAATAAAAAATTCAAATGAATAGATACAAATTTGCTTAATTAGAATCAAATTTGAGTAAATTCAAATTTTAAAGATCAAATCGAATTAAGTTTTTGGATATTCAATTCAAATAGAATCGAATCCTGAAAACTGCATTTGTGCACACTCCTATTCTTATGTGGCTGGATTTAGGGTTCAGGATGGAATGTGTGAGGCACACGGGAGCTGGTGTAGGGGGATACCTATGACATGCCCATATAATAGCTGTGGCATGCCCACCATGGCTTCCTTTCAAGAGGGGAATGGTACTGCTGAGAGGAAGCTGCAGCACGGCAAAATTCTGCATAAGTCACTTGATGAAGCACCAGAAATGACATCAAGATTCAAACATTTTTGGTTTTCCAGCAAGTGGCCTAAAAACCACACCTGGGTGCCCTGACCCAGAAGTTGGGCAACCACACCTGGGTGTTCTGACCTATGGCTGGGTGCCCAGCCATGAGAAAGCTTTGAACTGGGTTAAGGTAAAGTATGATCCTCATAAAGATTGCAGCAGCTTGGAGGCTCTTATGGGGTGATGAGTTCTTGATGTTGTTTTTGGCTTATTTTGCAGTGTTTGTACAATATGCTATTTTTATAATGTATTTTTTACTATAATGTTTTTATTATTATTTTGCATTGTATATTTTCTGCTTGTTATAAGCTGCCTTAGGCAAATTTTCTTTTGGAAAGGTGGTATACAAATAAAATGGAATGATGAAATGATATCCAGCCCTGTAGGTGATCTCCTGTTCAAAAGCCTAGCACAGGGAATTTGCATTAAGCATCCATGTGAATAGTGCCTAAGTAGCTCCTACTGGGTAATTTCAAAAAACCCTGTTTGGGGCAGCTCTCGGAATGTATCAGCCTCATTTTTCAATCAGCCAGTACTGCAGTCAGAAAATGAATCACTGGTGGACATGGTTACCAGATGCTATGGAAAGTGCCTGTTTTCCAAACAGCAGGAGATCAGGCACAAGAGAAGGTACATTATATTCCAGTTTACAATCCATGACAGTAATGTGCATGTATAGCAGTGCCTTAAATGACTGGGACCCTTTCTGTATGGGATATTGACCTGTGCTAGAATAGGATCCACAAGTCTTCCTTCCACATATACTGTGCTAGGGTTGGTCCCCCAGCTTGTGTCATAGTCTGGTTTGCTGGTAGATCTCAACATCAAAGTTTACCAGTGGGCTAGTTACCTTATCCTGGAACAGTGGGCTGGGTGGAGAAGGCACACAGTGCCCTCTTCCAGTATGTGGGGACCCCATTTCAGCAGCACAATATGGGGCACCACTGAAACAGAGGCCGAAGAACTCCAATGACCATGAAAGTCCCTGGACTTTGACAATTGCAGGACTGGTGTAGCCTTTTGAGCTGGTAGCAGAGGCTGCCATAGTATAGGCTGTTCCAATGCAGATGGCCCTGTCCTGTGCCACTAGCAACCAATCCCAACCAAACCAAATGTCAGTTTAGGGCTCAGGGCTTTTCAACAGCAGAATATGTTTTTACTGAGACATTTCAGCAGTTTAGTGGGACATATCCTTGAGAGAGCTTCCCTAGAATTACAACTTGTTATGTCGTTCCTTTTTTTTTTTTTTGTCAAAGTAATTTTACTTTTGCACAGTTAGTCTTTTAAATATTGTCTGCTCTTCATATGATATTTCTCAACCAAACATCATCTTGACTCCAGATTACTTGAAAGTTATCTGTACAGATCCTCTTGAATCTTTTGATCATAGTATGAAACTCCCCGAGCAACGAAAATAATAATAGCTGAAGCCCAGCAAGGTAGTTAGTAGCACTTGGAAACTAACAGCAGAAGGGCTGGTGATATGAGCTTTCGTAGACACATCTACTTCTTCAGATGCTTCCAGTCCCTTAATTAATCACAGTATGGTTATCAAAGCAGTAATCTGAAGAAGTAGACGTGTCTATGAAAACTCACGCCACCAACCATTCTCCTGTTAGTCTTCCAAGTGCGAATAACTACCTGGACTTTTTAAAATTAGACTAGCCTGGCTATTTCTCTAATAGTTGAAGTGATCATGCTAACAGGGGTAGTTGTAGTAATGGAAGTTCATTTCACGTACCTCTGTAGTATTTTTTTTCCTTCTGCAACCAGATCCCCAACAAGCACATCACACAGGAAGGTATAATTGATTTTTTTTTCTACCAATTTGGATTGTGTCAAATTAAACAATTGATATTTCAAAGGATATATCTGGTATAGCTGCTTTCTCTATTCAGGAATGTAATATTCCTTTGAAATCCAAAGTATAAATATATGATTCACATAACATTACTCTCTCTGACCCTCACTTATGATTGGATGCTGCATCAGACTTTTGAGTTATTTGTCAATTACTGCTTTGATAACCATGTGATTAATTAAGGGACCTGAAGCATACCACTACAAGAAACAGGGGAAAGGATCCTAAAAAGATACCCTTTTGGGAAACATGGGATCAAGCTGTCTGGAAGAATAAAGATAAATACAATCAAATTTTTGCCTGACTCAAAACTATTTACTCTTGTAGTGCCCATTTTATGTAATTATCTTCCTTCTGACAAACATGTTTTGAATGCATGCTCAAATTGTATTCAAGCTCATCAGAGACATCAGGCTATAAATCATCCAGGAATTTAGACTAAGTACAGGCAAATGTTTCCAGGTATAGTCTCCTTCTAATTATTCCTCTCTTTATAGAGAGACATAGCTCGTTCCTCCTCACTGGAGGCCACAATAGCTATATAGAGTTTTTACAACCTGTGGTGTGTAGGCTATGTATTACAAGACCTATGTATTATTATTATTAGAAGGAGACTATACTTGGAAACATTTACCTGTACTTGGTCTAAAGATATGTTCTCCTTGGAGCCACCTAGTGGCTCACCTGGCTGGAGCACTATGTAATAATATCTAATGTGTGCACAAGCCCATGAGTTCAAATCACCATAAGGGAAAGTAAAACTCTAATTACAGGCTATGGGCAGCTGAAGAGCAGCAAAAACTGTGAAACTGGGCCAGTGGTGGTCTTGTAATACACATCCAGGAATTCTCTATTAAACAAAGCATAAAGTGCTTTAAATGAACAGACTCATCAAAAATCTTCCAAAAATAGTGGGGTTTCCCTGTGCTAGAAGAATGTTCTGAATCAATTGGGGGCAAGAGGGTCACTGATAGAATGGGCATTCTTGGAAGCAACTACTCAGGACAATCTTTTACCAAAACTATGGGAGAAATGTAAAGATCTCAGAACTAAATTCAATTCCAATGACCATTAAAAGGTCATCTCAAAATTAATAAAACATCTACAGTGGCTAGATATGAATGAACTACATGTATTTTTAGGCAAATGTGGGTACATACTACTTGCTTACCTTTTGAGCAGGATTTTCCCCCTTTATCACATATAGAAATGAAGTATCCATCAACAGAGCCATTTTCTTCATTTTCTGGTTTCTTCCACCGTATGCTGATGTTACGTCTAGCTGGTGTTACAGTAACATTTTCAGGTTTCCCTGGAACTGATCAAGGGAAATTAGAAAATACATTCTTAAAAAAGATCATCCTAGTGATTGTAAGTCAATAGTTATATAAACGTAAGAATACTATATCTATCAAACAGCCCATAAATTCATGAACAATTCAGGGAGCTTTGGGAGTGGGGTGGAGGTGGGCCATTCCAAGTACTAGGATAAAACCTGTGGAGACCAACTCAGACAACTTCTGCATGACAATGGTCAGAGCTAAAGATGTGCACAATTATTTTTTATTTTTTGGCATTCAATTAGTAACAAATCAAATGTTAGAAAATCAGTATTCATTCAAACAGGTCCCCTTCAAATGTGGTGGGATTCTATTTGATATGAATCTATTCATACGAATTTGTACAAATATCCAGTATGTATCCAATATGAATGCATATGTATCCTCACAAACGCATACATATCTGATATGCATACGTATGCATATCCTGTAACATATCTACTCTGAAAGTGTCAAATCTGACCTGAATCCACTTTTGATCCATATCAAATGCAATCTGGATCCGCTGCAGATGTGACTGATGAAGCCACTTTCCCATCTCCCCAGTTTAATTAATCTCCGAATTATTTGTACAAATGTTAATGTATGAATGTCCTAACATTTGATTCATTTACGAATGCCTGAATTCAGACTAATTCATACGAATAATGAATATTATGAATATTTGTGCACATCCCTAGTCAGAGGACAATAATGGGTGAGTGTTCCATCAAAGATCTTTCATTGCTGTATTGTCAAATGCTGCAGCAGTATGCTGTATGCACATCTGGCCTGGACCATAGGCTTTTCCGTCCAGGTAAGGTCGTAGCTGGTATTCCAGCAGAAGCTTATGATAAGCACTCCCAGCCACAAAGGTCATCTGAGTCTCCATGGACAAAGATGGCTCCAAGAGCCCCCTCAAGCTATGTGCTTGTCTCTTCATAGGGAGTGCAACATCAACAACAGATAACATACCCAATTACCAGACCTTGATATTTTCTAACAACAAAGTCTCTATCTTGTCAGGGTCAACTTCAGTTTATTGGCCCTTATCCAAATCATGACCACATCTAGACACTGGATTAGGACATTCACAGTCTTTTCTGATTGAGCTATTATGGAGAAATAGATCTGAGCCTCCTGATGACTGCCCATGGCAGCTTCATATTGATGTTAGACAACATTGGTGACAAAATTGTATCTAATGCTATTTTACAGGATTGTCCTAGCAGGTAGGAGAACCAGTGCAACACAGTACCCTCCTCTCTCACCTCTCAGATACAATCCAGAAAAATACCATGGTCAATAATACTGAAGGTTACTGGGAGATCAAGAAAAATCAACAGAGTTGCCCTTCTTCTGTCTCTTTCCCTCAGAAGGCCGTCTATCAGGAGGACCAAAACTGATTCTGTCCCAAAACCAGATCTGAACCCAGATTAAAATAGGGCGCTCTACAGCCATCCTGTCAACAGCTTGCCATGTCTTCTCATTCCAAATGTCCACAACAACCTCTGCAGGATCAATGCCTTTGGCTTCTGGAAAATTCTCCTAGAACATTCAGGAATCCTTCATATCCCATAGGTTTCCAGAAGCAGACTGCCTTAATATGTCCCCCATGTGATTATTAAATGATGGTCTGTCTATGATCGTGAGGTAACGTTAAACCCCTCAATATGTAGACCACCCTACCTACAGTTCAAAGCAAAGACCAGGTCACAAGCTGAGACAGCTTCATGAATGCCATGGAGGATATGAGTTCTCAAGCTGATCCAAAGAGAGTACTGTCCACATGAACTTTAAAACCCCTCAGGGCTATTGTACTCCGGCATCACATGGAAGACTACCTCTCCCAGCTCAAAGGGAGGCTGTTGGGCAGCAATGTGGACAATACACCAACAGCACTCCCAATCTGTCTCATTGATCCATCACAAGATACAGAACCTCACATCCCACTACGGTCTGAGGGGTGGTTGGCTGGATTAGAAGAATGGTAGACCAGAGCAATTCTTCCAACCCTACCCTCTCACCTGGCACAATATTGCACATAAGAGCCTGGTGGACACAGCTGGATCAAGTCTGTTCCGGCCAGTTTCATTGATATATATCAAGACCATGCACTCATCCTCAGCAACACTGTTATCAATCATGGATGAGTGAAATCTTATTATGGACAGACTGGGCATTTAACAGCAATATTACCAGGTGGAAGGACTCAGAAGGCAGGCCATCAGCTACCTGTTTGGGACTAAAGGACCTGAAGGAGTGGTAATGTGTAATGACCAACCATCTCTCTTCCTCCTAATCCCATGCCAATCCCAACTGGAACAGGAGCACTCCCTTCCTCTGTTCCTCTGCTCCAAGAACATTTCCATTAGAAACAAATACACATAACTGCCCAGACAACAAGAGGGAAGGCAATATTAAAAGCAAACTTCCCACTCTAAGGAAAAAGCCCACCCACCAAATAAATAGGGTATAACTAAAACAAAAAAGAAACATAAGATCAAGCAGGACAATGGCCTTCACCCAGTGATCACAGATGACAGCTGAAAGATACCTAGGCTGTGCTGAACAGAGCATTCCCACCTTCAGTTTCCAGCCTAGAGACAGACCAGGCATGGTGCCCAAGGGGACACTACAGACCCAAATCACATCTGGCAGATGTTAAGGCTAAATAGGACCTCTTTGCCTAAACTACTTACTAAAGTGTTGTGTGGAGGAGATATATATATATATCACTTTGCATTCTTTAAATGAAATGAACAATATTAATGCAATAAACAAACAAACAAACAAATATTCATGTACTCACTTCCAAAGTCTGTTTTTATCATAATATTTATCTCAACAATCTGTTTATTATCAAAAGATATTGTTGATCTACAATTGTATTTCTTATTGGGTGATAAATTATTCAATGTAAACTCATTTCTTGTTGTCTCTTCAGTTATTCGCTTTCCACCTCCGCTGGTTGGATCTAATGGGAGACAGAGTAGTTTAACCATAGTAGTTTAACAATATCAAGAGGGCCACAGATTCCTGCCTCCTGATCAATAACACAAAATTCAATACACAGAATACTTATAAAAGCTATTATTCTAAAATGTAAATATATAAGAAGCAGGCATCAAATCAAGGAGCTCCTTTTCACCTAAGTTTACTTGACAAATGCAGAGCAAGTACTTACTTCACAGTTGACTTCCTGATGAAAATTTGTGCAAAGTTGAATGATTGGACAAGATGCACAGTCAATGGAAGTAACTTTTTGAGAGAACGCAAGGATTTTGAGACTATCGAGTGGCATGGAATATCTTTGGCATCATTCAGGATTAATTATATCTGCAGAAAACTGCAGCCTTTGGATTTTCAGTCCTTGGAGTGGCTTCGTACTTGCAACCATTCATGCAGGTCCAAGCTAGGCTAGCTCTCCTGTTTTGTGTGGGACACATCAAGGGCCTACTCGTGCTTGGCTTTATTCTGGAATATCCCAGAATAAGGACCTGCTGTCCACATTCTTGGCAGGCTATGGCAGGCTCCAAGTGAGGCCTACCATAGTCTGCATTAGCATGTAGACCTCAGACCCCTGTCCTGAGATATACTCCAGAAAAAGACCAAGTGTAAACAGGCCCCAAATCTCTTTGGTGTCAAATATCCATTCCTGTGTGCTGTGGGGTCTGAAGCACTAACAAAAAGCAATGAGAAAAGAAGCTGCCCAAGAAGAGATGGAAACTCACAATTGTTCACAAAGTGGTAACTCGAATTACAATTTTCCATTAACATTTCTTAGGTTCAGCTGGCATTATAGTCTCTTGTAGTAGTAGTAGTTGATTTGTACGGTCACTTGTATAGTCTCTTATATAACCTCTCTAGCAAGTTTCTGCTGCCACTGCAGTCTGTTATAAGCAAGAATCTGCTTGTTTAGGAATGTAAACATCTCTTGTAAATCAAATCTGGTGGCAATAAGGAGGAAAAGAAAGTGTAAAAAGAAAAGAGAGAGCTAGGAAAGAAAGGAATTAGCAGCTCTCTATACCTAAACTGCTTTGGAAAGAAAAGCACTCAATCTCCCTAATTTCTTTTTTGTTATTGACTTTTTGAAAGGAGAGGAGAACTTGGACATGCAATTCTGGAGCATCTGAAGTCTTGCAAGCCTTTTAAAAATCAGAGATGAAAAGGGATGGCCAGAATATAGGCGTTATTTTTATTACCCTGCTAGATGACATAATACAGGGCTATAGTGTCATCAACAGTTTGAGCCAGAAGGCTGGGTTTGAATCCTCATATAATAAAGAGTTGGGGCAGCAGACACCTCAATCGGTTCTTGGATTAGGGAATTCTAGTTGCCAACATGGGATACCAATTGCCAACACCATCGTGGATTAGTAAAGAAAACAAAAAAAAAAACCCTCCATATTGAGAAGGCTTTTTAAAATACTTTTTGCCTGTGGACAGATCTGTTATCTCTGGTGACTCTGACAGATCTGTGTTAAATAGTTCTCAAGGTTAAGTTCATTTAATTAAAATTAAGCCAAGACCTCTTACAAATACATACCACAATGGAAAGTAAAGTTTAATTTGCACTCAGGGTTAATATTATTCCAAGTGAAAATCACACTGGTGTTAGTGTGATGTTCCTCCAAATTCCAGCTGGCTCGGTTTACTAAAGAGAAAAAGAAAATGTCAATTTTGAATATGTATTTTTGAAATGAAATTCACCTCGTTATTCTTATTAGTGTTTTTCAACTTGTTTGAAAAGCATATAATTAAAGCATAAATAGCCGTACAGTTGTGATAAGTAGCATTAATTCACAATAATTAAAAATATATTGCTCAGTTACTAAATACATGAAAATATTAATTTATATTTAAGTATTTATTTGTTTGTTTTAAAACTTAAAAATAAAATATTTGAAACAGTTTATAATGTTGCATAAAAACAATAACCAGGTTTATATCAGGTAGGCATCCGGGAAAGGGCCTTCTCAACAATGGCCCCCAGGTTATAGAATAGTCTCCCCCCTTGAGGTGCGTCATGCCCCTTCTCTGTTTATATTCAGGAAGGTGGTGAAGACGCACCTCTTTGCGCTGGCCTTTGGCTGTTCTCTCTACCCCCACCCCCATGGCACTGGCCAATCATGCCACGCCAACACTGACCTTTCAGGCTCCGGTGAAATGGAGCACCAGGAAGGGTGTCACAGCATTTCCACGGTGCCCTGCTTAGCACCCACAGCAAGTGGGTGGTAGAGGGCCCATGGGGATATATGGGGTTCTCCCCAAAATCTGGATGAAGATCTGGATCTTGGGGAGGACCCCATCTCAACAATCCAGATCTTCAAGATCCAGATCTTTGAGGCCCCATGCAAAAATGGGGCAGATGAATTCCCCAGTTCACAAACACAAGGATAAACTGACTACAAGATCTCTCTTTGGTCAATATCCAACCTTGGTTTTAAGCTTGATCATCTTCCTTCTCATTTCAGGAATAGCATCTTCAACTAAAGCAGAATTTGACAAACGTATGTTTGTCTATTATAAATTCTGTTTACCTATTATAAATTTATTTCTGTTTTGTAAACTTCAGGATATATACAGTATATTAAAATATTTTAAATGAATAAAATGACATGTAAAATGATACTTGCATAAAGTGTCCTTTAGTGTCCTTGTTGGGGGAGCCTGACTGTAGTAATCCCAACACACTACTAGTGTCTAACTGATTAGGACCACATAGCAGTGAGAAAAAAGCGAGGCTTTAAATGAGGAGCCTCTATTCACCTCCCCAAATTTCACTTTGATCCAGGATGTTTTTCCTCGGTCACTTAGTACCCATTTTAGCACCCATTAAGGACCCATTTGGCTGAGAGCTGGATGACCCCATTTCCACCACGGCATCCATTAGGGACACATTTGTTTCCACTACACCTCAGGAAATCCAGATCATATGGGTACTTTTTGGCCTTTAATACAGATATTCTGTAGACCCAATTAATGGGGTCTACAATGGGGTCTTCAGCCAGAAAATCCAGATTAAAGGGAGCCTGGGGGAGGGGCACCCATAGGGGGGAGC
>MTQE01001134.1:13453048-13471970 GCA_014337955.1 Aspidoscelis marmoratus | reverse complement strand
AGGGACACATTTGTTTCCACTACACCTCAGGAAATCCAGATCATATGGGTACTTTTTGGCCTTTAATACAGATATTCTGTAGACCCAATTAATGGGGTCTACAATGGGGTCTTCAGCCAGAAAATCCAGATTAAAGGGAGCCTGGGGGAGGGGCACCCATAGGGGGGAGCCCCAAAACCTAAGCTTTGAAGTCATTTCAAAGTCATTTCAAAGTCACTTTGAAGTCACTTCAAAGTCTGTGCAAAATAGCTCCGGAGCATCTTTGAAATCTGTGCTGATCTTCAGAGTGAACTTCGAAGTGACTCCGAAGTGACTCTGAAGTCACTTTGAAGTCACTCCGAAGTCACTTCAAAGTCACTTCAAAGTTTACTCTGAAGATCAGCACAGACTTCAAAGACACTCCAGAGCTATTTTGCACAGACTTCGAAGTGACTTCAAAGTGACTTTGAAATGACTTTGAAGTGACTTTGGAGCCTCTTCGGAGATTGTGCCCCCTGTCCCTCCAAACACCTGGGGTGACAGGCAGATCCCTCATGGGTAGATCCAGATTTCCAAATGGGTGCTCTGGTGTTTCCATGGCAGGGAGGCTAGCACTCATTGCTATTGGGTGCTAGAGCACCCATGGAAGCACATTGGGTATTTCCCTTAATCTGGATCTACTAGATCCGGATTAAGGGAAGTACCCATTCCCTAGATCTGGATCTTCTCAGATCTGGATTAAAGGAGTGCGGTGGAAAAACACCCCCACAGTGCATCAAAGGGCACTTAAGGAGCCTCATCCTTTCCCACATCATCTTTGTGACACAACTCATGGGCTTCCAGTGAATGACACATATGTGACTATCATCTATGTCATGGAGAAAACTTATTTTTTGGACGTTGCTCTAAAGAAGAGGGCAGGGAGACTTACATGCCTGCTGTCTATTCCAAGACACACTCAGGCTGAGAAATGGTATCTTGCCACTACCAGAGTGGAAAAAGAAGATCTCATCAAATCAAACCCCCTCCAAGCAAGCAAACAAACAAACAAAAAACACCCCACAATGTAGAATTGTTATAATTTACTTGGATGAAATTTTTGTACAGGTGTGCACAAATCGAAAATCTGAATGTATCCGAACAACGGAAAAAAGAATGTCTGGACATTAAATTTGATACAAATACATTTGTATGTATTTGTACGAATAATTCAGACATTCGTATCTGTACAGGTATATATGCATCTTGTACATATCCGTACGCATTCCATATGCATCCATACATACCCGTACGCATTCTGTATGCATCCCATTTTATCCCATACGAATGCGCCTAAATTGTTCATACAAATAACTCGAGATATTCGTATTCATTCAAATTAGTAAATCCAAATGTCTGGACTTTTGATTTGTGTACGAATGTCCAAATTCATCCAAATTCATACTAATAATGAATATTTTGAATATTCATGCACATCTCTAGATTTTTGTTGAAACAAGTTTTGCAGCAGTTGCTGCTGCAACCTACCACGGAAATATTGACGTGCTGTTGCCAAGTTTACCATCCATGTCTGTGAGTTTAATTTAAGCAGCTCTTTAGAAGCTATGAAGCAGGTACTGCAGAAGGGCAAGGATTTCTGGCATTTACCAAATGCAGAACTCACTAGATTTTAATATATCCTACCACTTTCCTATCAATTTAGGGGGTGGGTTATTATGTATGAAAAGAATGATTATTGGGAACATTAAACTATGGAATTCACAAACTAAAATGCATCATAATTTTAAAATACCCATTGACAGAAAAGCATCCTACAGGCTGGTAAAGAAGAAGAACACATATTTATAATTGCTTTACAGTTTAGAGTTACGAAGTATTAATCTGCAGAATTTTCCTACCCTTTCACAACTTTCAGATACATTCTTCCAATAAATTTAATTGGAATCAATTACATTTCTATATATTTTCATCCTTAAATAGATAAAATCAGTTTTTACCAGGGGGAACATGAATGGTTTTCATTTTGTGGCATCCAGTAAAATTTGCTTGAATTCGGTAATCTTGACATTCTGTGAGTCCAGATAGAGTGTGTTCAGTCTCATTCCAATCACAAGTCTTCTCCAAACAATCAACAGTCTGTAAATCTGATGCTTCAGTTAAAACTTTTGCATGGACTTCCTGATTAGCATCGTAGGCATAATCACTCAGTGAAATACTAATATGGCCTAATAAATAAATACATAAACACATAAATACACATGTTAAAATTTGTACCGCTCTGAAAAATTCTTAAACTTTTCACTCTTCTGGCATACATTTTAGTGTGATTTTTAAAATCAATGTTTAGAATTCTATTGTTCCTTAACTAGATCATTAAAGAGAAAAAAAATCCAAATATAGCTTATTAACCATGTATATTGATACCATGGGAATAAATCCAAAAAATACAGAGATGTGAACCTCTTAGCAAGACATCTGGCATGTTTCAACAGGTTGGCACAATGAAAAAAAATACAACTTGATAGATTTTGGATGAGCAGTGGTTGCAGATTTTTAGCCCTACTACCCATTGACCAATAGTCTTTTCTGCATTCCCTTATGTACCCCCCAGAAAAAAAAGGGAGATACTGTTATATTTCTGAAACTGAAAGTCTACCTGTACACAAGCTTTTTTTCACTTTAAAACACTTTCCACAGTGAGTAGATCACAGCTTAAGGTGTGATTGTGCTTCTGATGTGCAGGATTTACCTTCAAAACCACATTATCTGCAAAGTACAGATCTGCACAATTTTTTTTTTGTATTTGATTCAAATCGAATCAAATGCAAGAAAATTTGTATCCATTTGAGTAGGTCCCCTTTGAATATGATAGGATTCTAATTTAATGTGAATGTTCAATATGAATTCGATTAGAATCCCCACGATGAATTACATAAGAATCCCTTATGAATCTGTAATGAATCTCATACGAATCCCATATGAATTCATAACGAAGCATACTGAAACATTTGATTCAGGTGTCAATCTTTAAATGTGCCAACATTCAATTTGAATTTGAATGTACAAATTCAGTTGATTCGTATAAATTTTGAATGTTACAAATATTTGTGCACATCTTTATTGCAGAGTGCTTATTTGCACAGGGAAAGGATGCCAATTTTTCCAAGTGAACGGTTTTTGTTTTGCTTTATTTCAATTTTTGGTGTGTACATATCCCACTTTTGCACAGGTAAAATTTGGACATTCCAGGGGAAGGTGAGAGGGTTTAATTTCTCTGACTGAGGCAACCAATGAGAGAATGAGATTTGCCCTCCTTTTCACAGCATGGAAAACTTGTCTGAATGTTTTGCTTTAGTTTTTTTGGGAGGCTATCTCCAGACACCCTTAAAATTTCACAGTCCCTGTGTTCTGTTTTCCTGGATTTGCTATGGAGGACAAAATTGTGACAGGCACTTTTGACTTTGTGCTGGATTGCCAAAGCACAGAGTTTCTCCTTTTGTGCTATAGCACCAAACTGCAGTAGGCAATTCTTCCTTTGTGTTGGAGGGGAGATGAACAGAGAACTTGTGAATGATGGCTATTTTTCTTTTGGACTTGTTGGGGGTAGTCTTCCTGGTTGTGGCCACGCAGAGTGCAGTCCCTCCCCATTCCTCAATCTGGAGGGGGACTCCAATTTCAGGGCTCACCTTGCCCCAGAAGTGGTGGATTGTCACTTCTGGAGCCAGGGGCCTTCATGTAACCCCTCCCCCTAGCCCACCCTGGGGTGACTGACCATGAACCCCTCCTTACCTTAATGCAGCCAGCCTGATTTTGGCTGCAAGGTCCCAGTCAGGAGGCACGCAAGATGCAGGCACGAAGGCAACTGGGACCTCACAGCCAGAATCAGGCTGGCTGCATTAAGGTAAGGAGGGGTTCATGGTCGGTCGCCCCAGGGTGGGCTGGGGGGAGTTAGGTGAAGCCCCCCCAGCTCCAGAAGTGACGATCTGCCACTTCTGGGGCAAGGGGGAGCCCCAAAATCAGAGTCCCCCAGCTCGCTATGCTCAGCTTCGGAAGAGCCAATCATGGCAGGCCAGGGGAGGGCCCAGTTAGGGACCCTTTTCGCTGTGCGGAAGCATCCATTTCGGAAGTGTCATAACAGCAAAAACACCCATTAAGACCACATTCTAGGTAGTCTTCCGGGAAACCAGTTTAAGGGCCAGTTAGCACCCATTAGAGACACATGATTGCGGAAGCGGCTTTCCCAATGTGTCTCTAAGGGGTGCTTCTGTGTGGATGCAGTTTTCCTGATGTGTTTCTAATGGGGCCTGCTGTGCAGATGTGGTTCTCCCAAGTGTCTAAAATGTGGTCTTAATGGGTGTTAAAGGGTCAATGTGGAAGCACCCTTACTGTGAATTGGGTAAGTCATATCCTTTCGTTGTGTTCAGATCACAAGAACACTGAACATGCTTAACTACGTGTTCTGTGTTCCACCCAGACACAGAGTGCAAACAGAATGGATAATAAAGTGAGAAGTAAGCCTTGTGTGGAGTTAGAGAGTCTGATATAAAATTCAGTTATTTTGCCCTTGCAGCTAAAGCAGAAATGATTTTCATGTCTTCATCCTGCTGTATGCTATTTTCTTTTCTCTCTCTGCTTGCTAAAGAAAGATGACTTCCTCATATAATGTGACACTCTTCAGTAACAAAAACTGAAACCAATCACCTTGATTAGTCCTCATAGCATTAGTTTTAAAAGAAAGGCAAAAGAGGAACACTATCTTGTATAATAGTGTCTCCCAAGGACTAATAGATATAAAAATGGGATATTAATAATATTTTAATATTTAATTTACCTACCCTAGTACTATGTCTAGGACTTTAATACTCATTAGTATGAATTTAAAAAAAAAAGTTTGTTTTTAATCCCTGCAACAAAACCAACATTGCATTGGCCTGATTTCTGTAGAGACTTTTTTTCCTTGTGGGAGTAAATTGTTGAACATGCTAATGAACATATGTTTTGAGCTGCATATAAAATAAATCTACATCTTCACCTGGTTAGGGTGCAAAGTTACCCAATAAGCACCAAAATATGATTAAAAAAGGATATAAAATTGAACATCTTTTACATGATGTTTAATAATTTCAGGTGAGCTTTAGGTTCTAAAATACATGTATTTCTCATATGCAGAGATGTCCTGTATGAATTAGTCAAATCCACACAAATAGCAGTAGAGATTCTACAATACATAAATTTACGTAAAAATAAGCTAATGCAATTTGTGAGTAAGGCCCTTATTTATTTAGACATCCTTTTTCTTATTCTTCGATAGAGTCATTGACAAACTTACTGCAATCTCTTTGAGAACTGCGCTGAGCTGTTAAAAAAAGAGAAATAAAAATATTAAAAGGTAATCGGTTGCATACATCTTAAACAGGAGAATTATTGTACTAAAATTTTCACACAGTATGGATATAATTAGCTTATCATGCGTCTTACATCATATTTGCACACTATAGTGACAAATAAAATGTCTCTTAGTTAATTTGAGCTAGTAAGCCTGTATTTGAAATGAGCATTACATAATCAGTATTCAAATCTCAAACACACCCAACAGGATTTTCTCAGATTCTGCTGCTGCTGGTGTCAGCGCATGTGGAAGAAGCTGATAATTTGAAAGACAGTTTTCACTGTCTGGACTAAAATATGTTACATTTTTTTCTATCAGCAAGAAGGTTCTCAGAGTGGATGGGAAGAAAATGGGGAAAACACCCCTAAAAGTACAGTTTTCTTCCCAAAGAGTCCAGTCTGCCATTGCCAGTGTCCAAAATAAAATTATCTGGCCCTCAGAACAGGACTGAGAATTCATTTGATCTGCATACAGATAGTCTGCTTTTTGGGCGCTTTAGTCCACGAAAGATACAGCTTCTTTAAAAACTGTGGGGATGTTGAAGACTCAGAATGGTCTCTAAGCTGATTATATGCTGTGTGGGAGCAGGGCCTTTGTTTCATTTTAAATTTTGTTCAATTAAGCATGACAAATATAGGGGGAAATAGAAGGAACCAGAAAAGGGGGCAAATACTTTTTTCATAGTACTTAAGCTGAGCTATCACTTTTAGGATTTACACTCCAATGTACACACAGAGAGAGAGAAGTGCTGGATCTTGCTATATTTACACAACCTGAAATGTCTGTTATTTTTATTTCCAATTCAGGTGGCAACAATAATAATCAAGAGCTGCATCAACTTACTCATCATCAAATTATAGGTAAGATACGAAATGATCAAACCCTGTAAACTATTGTCCCTTGAAAAAGACATCTATATCAATTAAACTAAACAAGAAGTAAAGTTGGCTGTAAAGTCTGTTCCAGTGTCTTTCACATCTGGAACACTAGCACAGATTATGCTTTTTAAAAAGAGAATGATACCAATCTAAATAAGCCCATTTGTCATATGCCAGATGTGGGTCCTGGCTCATAAACCAGATTCTTGGTCTGAATTTAGAATTGAAAACCAGTTCTTGCACAAGTGTGATCCTGTTTTATGTCTTGGCAAGGAAAACTTTCAAGGTCAATGGGATTTGGACAGCATTCAAAACAATGCATGCATGTGGCATTATGATTGCTTTTAAATGTGTGCAGGTTTGTCACCTATAGAAGCGAAGGTGGTGATTGCAGGAGCTTGAGAGATGCTTGCTGGGGTGTCTGTGAAAGGTAAAGTGGTGCCATTCGTGAAAGGACTATCCTCATCTGTCAGGAAATAAAGAGAACATTAGTGTTATATTCAAGCCCCATAAGAGTTAACTATCTTGAAGAAAATCTTATAACTCTTACTATAAAGCATATTTTAGTGCACAGTGGGCCTTACTTCTAAACAAACCACCATAAAATTATGCTATAACAGGGCAAACAATCTGAAGTAGGTCTCACTGAGTTCTAGTTGTTAAAAGATGTTAGCCATTTAGTTCTATTGATCATGGCAAACCTGAGGCCAGTTCGCACTTGGCCTCTTAGTATGCAATTAGTTAACATCTGGGTAGGTGCATCTGCACTTGCAGGAGGCGTTTACAGCCTACAAATGTTCCCTGCCTGCCCAGATGTTAACTAATTGCATGAAATCAGAGGCTTTTCCGCACTGCAACGCGTTCCAAACGGAATGCGTTCAGGCGGGAAGCTTAAGACAGCTCCGGGCGCTTTCACCGTTCACACACAGGCGCGCCGGAACGCGTTCCGGCGCGCCTGTGTGCGAAAGGTGAAAGCGCCTGGAGCTGTCTTGGCCGGCAAAGGCCGGCCAGGGGCGCGGAGACAGCTGCGGAGGCAGATCGGCAATCAGCTGATTGTCAAACAGCTGATTGCCAAACCTGCGCCGGCGGGGGAGGCGGGCCCGCGGCTGTTCGGGAGCGAGAAGCAAGCGCGAATCCTTCTCCTCCCGAACGCCTACGGGCAGTTCGTCCGCGCCCGAACGCATGTAGAGCACTTCAAAGTGCTCTACATTTGGAACGCGCAAGAGACAGCTCCGGATACGTCGGATCGCAAGCCCCGCGGCGGCAATGCGTTTGCCGCGTTCTGGGCTGTCTCCCGCGCGTTCCAAACACCCCCGTGCGAAAACGTCTCAGGCACTACAAGCAACCCAACCCAACCCAATCCTGACCAAAAGCTTATCTGTAGCTTCCACGCGGTGACTATCTGCATTATTTCCAGTGCAAGGAGGCTATCTGAGGTGCTGCACAAACACATTGCCAACTCAGATGACCCCTGATGTGATTGCACATGCACAGAGCATCATTGTCACCATGCCGACAGCGCCGGCGCATGTGCAGTCATGCAGGGAGCCACAGTGCTGTGCAGAGGATTGGACACATGACCAGATCCAGGTAAGTGTCCAATCACATAGGGCTTAGGCTATAGTGTGCTAGTGTTCCCTGGTGCAAATGCTAGGACACATTAGTCATTTCTGCACTCTTCCCATCCAACTGACCGGAAGGCAAGTGCAGAAACACCCCTGACTTATTGCCATCCTGCATCAACATCTGATTGGCTGCAGTAAATTGCTTTCTCCTACACACTGCAAGACCATCCACTACTACTGTTATGCAGCTATGCATGTATAGGGCCACACCCACAGCCCAATTTACTCACTAGAAATCACATGCACACACAAGTTTAACAGTTCACATGGAGTATTTAAAGGAGGCAATTGTGGGCTTTTACCCCATCTACCAACCCCTTTCATGATTATTACTCTTGCAAATACCTGGAAACCAGCCAAGTATTCATCCGCTTCCCTTTCTTTTTTATTGTTATTTTGCTCACTTGTTTGGCTTCCAGGTATTTGAAAGAGCAATGGTAATTAGAGAAGCCAGTAGACAGAGGCAAGCAAATCACTATTATGGGAAACTTGGCCTCATTGCTGGATTTCCCATAATAACATTATTATACTGAAAATGGCACAATTATGTGCAGCATTCCTGATATAGTCCCAGAAGATCTGAGAGTTTTAGCCTGCATTGGACTGTGTCCTTAGCAATAGAACTATTGCACTCACAGAAAACTCTGATAGTTTACACCAATCAGAAAAAAAAAATAAGTTAACTGATAGCGGGATAGGGGAGCTTTATTTTTGGTCTTTCTATCCATTCTTTGATCTTCAGTAGATCAATATAGATTTTGGGAAGATCAAAGATGAGAAGTCAGTCAGAACATCACTCCTCCTTTCTCACTTTATCAGATCCATTACAAAGGCTCTCACTGATTTTGAATCATAGCTACTCACAGATTGTGTGTCATAATTGTCAGGCAGTAGAGGACAGATGAGAATCTACTTGGAAGACTCACTTTGATCACCTGAAACTGGATTTTGGCTTGCTCCTCCCCTAGTTCCACTCCACTGATCTTCAGTGATCATATACAAAAATCTAGCCCCCACATAATCCCCATCCTTCAAACATATATGTAAAGGAATTGGATAGCTTGGGTCAATATTCTCACAGATGTCCTAAGGAATCCCACAAGCAGGATATAAATAGACTACTATTCTCTTTTACTAATGCACATGGGAATAGAAAACAGCCATTATGACTAAAAGCTACTGAAAGTCATATCCATTCAGACCCAATAAAAATGGATGCATCACAATCCATTTTTTTTCTTTTATGCTTCTATATACAGGTAAGAGTGAGCCAAGCCAGCTCTATATAGAGGTTCCATATTTGAGATTGAACCAATACATTTTGAGACCTCAATTCAGCACTAAATCAAACCAGCTGGGATTCAACTTATAAATGAACACCATGAATTCCCTATTTCAGCACTTTTCTTTAGGGTCAATAGAGTTTTGTGGATTCACAAACGAGCATTTATGACCCAGCTTCAATACTGTCCTTTGTCACTGATACCTGAGCCCCAGGAAACAAACACTGTTTCCTAAAATGGGAACCAGTTTAAAAACCAGTTCATCCACGTATGCAGTTCAGTTTGATGCAAATCAGGTTGAACTACAAAAAATGCTGACATACATCCTTATATATAGGTCTTTCCACCATCAACTTGTAAACTACCTTAAATATAGCCACCAGCCACCTGCAGGCAGTAATAAGGCTGAAAGATGGTTCACAATTTGCAGTTAATGACTTTGAAGATCAATAAAGTGGAAGTTCTTAGTCTCATGAAAAACAAAGGCCTATTTGCTACTCTTCAAAGACAACAGAGGCAAACACCAAATTGCATTCAGCCCTGCCCCTGTTACCTAAACACCAGGCGCTGCTGGATACAGGATCATTTAAGTGATGTGAACCCCAAATTACTTATTTTTTGCAGCAAAACATGGTACTCCCCCCCCCCAAATCCCACACTCCTTGGTCGGTACAAGCTGTACCAGAAACCTGGAAAGCAAACCTGTGATCGGGACGAAAGCAGTCGCAGCAATTGAAGTAGTATTGCTCTGACTAGTTGTAGAAGTTGTATTGCTTTGACTAGTTGTAGCAATTGAAGTTGTATTGCTTTGACTAGTTGCTGCAATTGAAGTTGTATTGCTTTGACTAAGAGACATTTCAGTAGAATTAGAAGTCTTGTAAGTAGGAACCACAGTGTCATTAACTGCAGAGGCAGGTAGTCCTTCATGGATGCTTGTAGGTGAGGGTGCGGTGGAGCGTGCAGGTGTGAAAGAAAGACCAGGAGTTGGAGAGAGGGTTGACTTTCCTATGGTTGAGATAGGGTGGACTGGGGAAGGAGGAACAAAAAATAATAACAATATTTCAATGAGACTGGTACTATGACATGACAACACACCAGCAATCTCCTTGTTTTTGACCCCGCTCCCAGTACTTGGAAGGACCAAGTGACGGACAGGACAGAAGTGTCAATGCTTTCCAGCTTTTATGTTCAAGTGACAATAATATAGTGAGGATATAAAGTCTGCCATTAATATTTCTGACTTGGATGAGGTAGTATAAGTCAGCCAGGAAGAGGTCCTCTCATCAATCATAGTGAGTAAAAGAAGCAATGTTGGGGTGCTGCAAAAGGTTCAGTCTCACTTTTCCAAATTACTTCTTTGGATGGACTAGGGATGTGCACAAATGTTGTTGTTGTTTTTCATTTGATTCCTATAGAATCAAATACAAGAAAATTCATCCTTGTTTGAATAGATCCCCTTTGAATGTGGTGGGATTCAATTCAATACAAATGTTCCATACAAATTTGATACAAATTTTAGATATGAATCCCATACAAATTCCAAACAAATCCCATATGTATCCACTAGGTGTCCCATACGTTTTCGCTTGGAGCGTGTCAAATCCACCATGAATCCCCTTCGAATCTGCTCTCAATCCACTTCAAATCAATTCTGGATCCATTGCAGATGCAACTGGGGCAGCTGCTTTCCCACCTCCCAGGTTCACAAATGTAATGAAGCTTCATACAAACGTTCCAAAGCATTCCATTTAAATTCGAATGTCAGCGTTCAAATGTGCCAACATTGAATTTGAATCCAAGTGTCCAAATTCATCTAAATTCATATGAATAATGAATAATATGAATATTTGTGCACATCCCTAGGGTGGACCACTAGGCACTTCAAGCACAGAGTAGTTCCCCTCCAACACAGATGTAATGAATGCTACCGAGTTGCTGCTGGAACAGGATAAGACCCTCATTGGAACAATCCCTCCTGGGGGGGGGGGGAACCGGGGTGCTTCTAAGTCCATTTGCTGGTATTCTAGAGAAGGAATAGGTTTGTCCTTGTCTCTGCTTGAGATGCCCATGAGCATTTGGCGGGCCACTGTGTGCGACAGGATGCTGGACTAGATGGGCTGTGGCCTGATCCAGCAGGGCTTCTCTTATGTTCTCTTATGTAGTTCCAGCCACTAGCTTCTACTACTGTACCCATCCCTTGAAGAAGGCTCCAAACTTTGCACTTTCTGGGAGGGCCTGTTACCAGGAGGGCCCAACAACATCTCCGACTAAGCTGGTGAATGTAGTCTTTAGATCCTAGAGAAACACAGACATTTGGTCCCAGGGAACATCAGAGTTGCTGGGAGGGCCTGCTTTCATGGTGCACCTTCCTGGAGTCCTTCCTGGAGCACCATCAAAATGAGTCCCCATGGACCTACTACTACACTGGTAGACCTTCATATCAAGGTCTATGAGTAGAACAGAATAGGGTGCTGTTTTGGTGCTGTATCCTGTTCTATCTGTCCATGTGAACAGAATATTCTTGGGGGGGGGGGCTGCAGAATAGTATGTAGGCAACAACGCCCTGAAAGGGTCATCATCATAATCTTACTGCCAACTTTTCTGGTGAACATACCATCCAGTTTTAAGCCAGGCATGGTTGCCTACTATCCCAAGCTACCATTAATTTTCAAAAAAGCTAGCAGGTTTGTTCTCACATGTATCCACCATAATGTCCAACACATGGAGAAAGATTCATGATGATAAAAAGAAAATTCAGTTCATCTTCTGTCAAGTGGCGTTTTCCACTGAACCTGGAAAATTTTTGCTTGCAAGAAAATGTCACATGAACACTGTCACAGAATCAGGCTACACAACAAAGATTTCAAGGAAAAGAAATTAAAAAGTGTTTTCTTACCACTTGAAGAGGTGGGTGTCACTGTCTTTTCTAGAAGGAAAGACATAAATAAAGAAAAAATAAATTCAAAGAACAATTTCAAGATTCCTTGTCACAAGGGAGGAGCTGCTAGCCTCCAACATGGCTTTATGAAAGTATAGGAAAGACTATCAATATACTGTAAACAGGATCCACACAACAGCAAAGACTTCTAGGAAGGACACTAAGAAGAGTGATAACATAGCTCTCTTCATGCAGCACACTAAGGGTGTTTTTCCACTGGCAGAAAGTACCCATTTTTGCACCCATTAAGAACCCATTTGGGTGTGAGCTGGATGACCCCATTCCCACCATGGCACCCATTTGGGACACATTTGTTTCCACTACTGCTGGGGAAATCCGGATCATAAGGGTACATCTCAGCCTTTAATCCGGATTTTCTGTAGACCCCATTAATGGGGTCTACAATGGGGTCTTCAACCAGAAAATCCAGATTAAAGGGAGCCTGTTTCCATGTTAGTTTGGCAATGGGGTCTAGAGGAGCCTAGAGGGAGGGGTCACCCATGAAGAGGAGCCCCAAACCTAGGCTTCAAAGTCATTTCAAAGTCACTTTGAAGTTACTTTGAAGTTGCCTTCGGAGATTAGCAAAGGCTCCGAAGTCCCTTAGAAGCAACTTCAGAGATTAGCAAAGGCTCTAAAGACAAATCTCTGACAACAAAGGAGAACAAAGCGGACAGTCACCTTCAGGCATGGAAAGAGGTGCATATTAATGAGGCTGACTCATCCATGCTCACAAGGAGCTAATTAATATGCACCTCTCTTGCATTGCTCTCTCAAGGGGTTTGTCTTCAGAGCCTTTGCTAATCTTTGAAGTTGCCTTTGAAGGGACTTCGTAGGGACTTCGGAGATTGCACCCCTTGTCCCCCAAAACACCTGGGTGACAGGCAGACCCCTTGTGGGTCAATCCAGATTTGCAAACGGGTGCTCCAGTGTTTCCACAGCAGGGAGGCTAGCACCCATTGCTATTGGGTGCTAGACCACCCATGGAAACACATTGGGTACTTCCCTTTAATCCAGATCTACTAGATCCGGATTAAGGGAAGGACCCATTCCTTAGATCAGGATCTTCATAGATCCGGATTAAAGGAGCGTGGTAGAAAAACACCCTAAGATTGCCTCCAGATGAGATATAAAACCTGAGATTATCCCAGGGCTACGTTTGGATTACCACACATGTCTGCGGCATTTCCAGCATAGCCCCAGGATATTGGGATGATATCCTGCAATAGTATTATTGTAGGATAATCAATTCCCAACCCAACTTAAAAAAAAAAAAGCAAAAGAACTTATCTCATTTGAACAGTACCTCCTGCTATCTGCTATTTTGAAAATGGTTATTGGGCATGTCAGGGACTAAGCCAGAGCCGAAATAGCAACTGTGTTTTTGTGGGGAGCAACAATTATTCCATCTGGGCAAATAGTGATATTCTGGAAGTGCTTTTTTTTTTTTAATATTGCCTTACTGCAGAAAACCTACCCCTTTTTTGTACAGACAGTCAAAGATCCAGATCTAAAAGATCCAGATCTGTGAGATGGGGTCCATGGATCTGGTCCTTGACGATCTGGATCTCCATGTGGACCCTATATGTCCACATGGACTTGCTAGCACCCGAATTCAAAGGGTGCTAAGCAGGGCGCCGTGCAGACACTGCAGGATGCCTGGTGAGGCCCCGATCGGTGGTTGCACTTGGGCTCCCACAGATTGTAGCTGCCCGCTTTGACTAGCGGGCACAATTGTTGCCACAACAATGCTCACCACCACCACCACCCTCCACTGATGCCCCACCAAAGAAGCAGCCTCAATCATCCATTTAAAACATTGTAGCCATTGAATTTTCATTCCCTGGCTTCAGTGTTTCCAGCCTGGGATGTTTTAATTTTTTTCATTTATTATCATTATATGAAAGATACAAATTAACCATGCACAATATAGATCAATGCAACAGATGTCATATATCTCTATGTATAGAATAACAATAATACAAATAAACATACAAACAAATGATCAAAAGTTTTGAATTAATTTCATTGACGTTGAACAAAACATCATGACATTTCATAACATTTCCAGCCAATTCTGTACATAAAGACTAGCTGGTAGCGGGAACTGATTTTTTTGTAACACTGATTATAACACTGGTTGACATACTTCTTGATTAATGCATCAGGAGCAGTTTTATTTTCAGAGGATTTAATGTGGTTATCAATTATATCATTGATTGCAAAACTCAGAAATGTAACAAACCAGTCTGTAACTAAAAGTGGCTCATCAGTTTTCCAATGGTGTAAAATAAACATTTTCTCTGATGACGCCATTGTTTTAAAAATTGTGTCATGTTGATTTGGTAATTTGAACTTTTTATCATATAACAGTAAACAGAATTCTGGATTCATCTTAATTGACTATTTCCTGTTCCATTGCTTTCCAAAACTTAAATACTTTAGGACATGCCCACCACATGTGGCAATATAGTCCGGTTTCCAGATAGTTTCTCCAACATTTTGAAGAGTGAAAGCCTGTTATGTGTAAAATTCTACAAGGGGCTGTGTCCAGACTGCATCTAAAGCCACACAGCTTTTCTTTTTTTAGCTTGCAGAATTGGCACAGCATTTTCCAGGACACGCTACACCCCTACTGTGGGCAATGGCACATCCTGTCTGGTGGATGGGAAACTGCATCGAAGGGTCTGGCAGACTGGAAGTAGCTGCACCACCCTTGAAGTGGCAGCAGCAGGACTGCACAATTTGGAGCAGGTCTGGAGGTACCCCAGGTCAAAAACCATTTGTGCATGATTTTGATATGTAATTTTTTTGAATTTCATAGAATCATAGAGTTGGAAGGGACCTCTAGGGCCATCAAGTCCAACCCCCTGCTCAATGCATGATTTCCTAAACCATCCCAGACAGATGTAGGTCCAGCCTCTCATTGAATACCTTTTTTGAAGATATTTTTGTCCATTATAATGATCGATTACATAACTTATCCCAAGTTTCTTTTGAACTAGTAAGTCTTAGATCCATTTCCCAATTCATTTTAAGATCCCACAGAGAAGAACTGGCATTAACCATCAATAAAAGCTTGCTGCAATAAATTTGCATGGCATTTTTAGGATAAAGTCACTCATCTTCTTGTTGACCTAAGCACCACCCTTAAAAGGTATTCATTATTTAATTGCATTTTCCCAGCTTGCCTATGTGGGAGATACAGCATTAGAGTGGATGAACACATCAGCAAAGCGAACAGTCATTCTTGTTCTTCATTATCAAACTCAAAAGTGGGTTTTCCAAGTTATATAGTAGTGAAATAAATCAGCTGGTCACTTTACTGCTATGTTCTCTCATTCTGAAAGTGGATTGAAGCTGGATTCAAACTTAGGTGTGAACGCAGCCTTTGTGCTTGTAGTGGCATAAGAGAGGAAAAGTATTGCTTTCCCCCCATTTTGAGAGCACAATGAAGGTGCAATGTTGAGTAGGCAGTGCACACTCACTATGCCATAGTGGTGCCATGTAGATTCAGTCAATGACAGATGGACTAATGACTATTTTTATGGCTTACATGCCTGTCATTTCTTGTCATTTCTCACACTTAAAGGGAAGTATTAAAGAACTAGTCCTTTCTCTCCGACAACTTACAGTACACTATAATACCTGCAGAGTTTAGCAAGAAATCAATAGATGGCACCATAACACTGAGAAACTGTAGACAGTAAATATGTTTCATCTCCATTTCAGATGTTAACTGTGTAACATAGTAATGATATTGTACTATATGTGTGATGCTGGAGACTGGATAGAAGAAGCTTCCTTTTAAAATAATCTTTTGAGCAGTTGATAGCTATTTATTTTTATTCATGCTCAACAGATGCTCAAGGATGCTTATATTATTATATAGCTGCTACAAGATTGCTTTGCTACCATAGCTAAGGTTCTGGCTGGCTGCAGTCACACATAAAGTTCAATCCAGCTTTTGCCCACCTTTAGAACAAGAGAACACATCAGCAAAGTGATCAATAATTTTCTTCCCACATTATTTATCTCAAAGGTGGATCTTCTGAGTTATTTAAGACCAGAAGAAAACAGTTTGTCGCTGTGCTGATGTATTCTCTCACTCTGAAAGTGGACTGAAGCTGGATTAAACCTTGAGTGCGACCACAGCCGCTGTCTCCACATAATGCAGGGTCACTGATACTTTAGTTTGCTATAATTTTTAACTTTGCTCCCTAGTGGCACCTCCTTTGGGATTCTCCCTGTGTGGCACCGGGGACAATTGTGACTAAAGATGCAAATATGTGTGGAGTCAACATGCACTGTGATAAATTTCCCATCTGAAAGGAGAAGGTCATACATTGTACAGTGTCACATTGTTTAAATTGCTTCTGCAAAGACAGCAGGGATACAGCAAGTTTTATTCTGAAAGCTCTGCCATGTTTTTTACCAAGGCTATTTGCAGTGACCTTCAAAAGGACAAGAAAGCAGCATCAGTCTTACCTCCCCACATTGTCCCCTAATGTAATGGTTTTGATTGAACTTTAGGCCTATTCACACGAGGGCCTCCAGAGCGTATATAGGATGCCATGGGGTGGAGCATTTGCTCTGCTGGGCTGGTGGTTCTGTTTGGAACCGCACCAGCCCTTCTCAGGGCGCCCTACATGTGTTCCAGGTGTAGACCATGAAAGCATGCTCTACACCTGGCCAAGGTCGTTCCTGGCCATCCCATCCTGTCCCACAGCTGTTCAGGAGGGAGTGTGTTTGCATGCTCCCTCCTTGACAGCTGCAGGCCCTGCCCCAGGCCTGCTGCCATTCGGTCAGGTATGACTCTGCTGAGCAAGAGTAGATAGGAATGAACAGATTTTGGGTCAACATTGAAACAAACTTCCTAACGTAAACATTATTTGACCCTGCCTCTCTTTCACTGGAGATATGTTAGCAGAGATGCCAGCATGGCAGCCTGGAGGGAAGAGGGCAGGATAGTGCAATAAAAAATGCTTAGACCAAGTGTAGCCTCCAATGTACAGTTTGTTTTTATAATCCTGTTTCTATCTGCATGTAAATACGTAGGAATGAATGCAAAATGAAAGTGGATTGTTCTTTTTCACACTCCTCCCCAAAGCCATCTATCCATATAGGAGCCTATAAATAATTGTATTCAAAACTCTTGTAATTCTTTCCTTAAGAGTCATTTTGTGGTTGTGGTTGCTTTCCCAAATGTTAGGAGTCTGCCATAACAATTCTCTGGAGGTTGGGGAACTGCATTCAGACCAGCCAAGGGCACCCATGAGTAGGGATGTGCTTGAATATTTGTAACATTCATTATTCATACGAATTAATATGAATTTGGACATTCATACATGAACGTTCGTACGAATACAGATGTTTCAGAACATCGTATGAATAGTTTGTACATTTGTTAAACTGGGGATACCCATTGGATATGTATCGATACATATGCATTTATATAGGATCCCTATGCAGGATCTGTATGCATTCATATTGGATATTCATACAAATGCATATGAATACATTTGAAGGGGACCTATTCAAATGAATATGAATTTTCTAACATTTGATTAATTATGAACTGAATGCCAAAAAAAAAAACCCATTCATGTGCATCTCTACTCGTGAGTGTCATTTTCTCATTCTTCTGTTTGATCTTCCAATAGTCTGCATTTGCAGCCTTCTTGAGAACATGGGGCCTATTTGCCCTATGGCCTCTAGTCAAGAATTAGTGAATCTCTGGTGAAGACCATCTGCACATGTTGGAGGCTCTTACATCCTCCAAGCGTGCCCACCCTCACCAGAAGTTCACTAGTCATTGTTAACCAACGTTACCTGAAAGCTTACCTCAGGGCAGAGACCATTCGCTCTTCTTCTGGCCCTCCCCTGTTGCAGAGGGTGCTGCAGCCAAAATTGCAGCACCCAGAGGGCAACCAAGCCCCGGACAGAATAAGCTAAGTATCTGATTGCAGGGGGAGGCATGACCAAAGTTGACTAGCGAACCAAGTGTGGGTGTTAGTCAAAGTTAGTCAATCATGCTCCTTTCCCATCCAATGGATGGAAATGGAAGTGTGAAATCTTTTTCTGAAAACTCTTCTACAACCTTTGACACAATTTAAACACCGGACCCTGACCACCATGTGCTCTCTCAATTATTTAAAACAAGCAATGTTTCTAGTGGACTTACTTCTTTAGGATCACACACCTTCTGAATCTGACTTTTGATTAACAGAATTCTTAAATCTATTCAATAAGTCCCAAACATCTGAAAAGCCAAACCTGCTCCCGAATAACTAATCCAAGATTATAAGATGTCTTTTATGAGTTAGGTTTTTCTGCACTGGACCTTATTCTGGATTACGTCCCAGAGTAGGGACCTGCCTCCATCCGCATGCTGGTACAGACTACAATGGGCCCTGAGTGGGGCTTGTCAAAATCTGCACCACTAGAATAAAGTCAAGTGCAGAAAGATCTAACTCATGAAAGACACCTGATCATATAACTGCTTTGTAACTCATAAAATTTACATTCTTTAAGTGGATCAATGCTGGAAAAATTCCAACCTTTGTCATGGCACAGAAGTGGGCATAAGTGGAACTTTTACATGAAGACTTCCTACTAGGGATGTGCACAAATTGTATTGAAATGAATGCAAGAAAATTCATATTCATTTGAATAGATCCCCTTCTAATATGGTAGGATTGTATTCAATATGAATGTATTCGTAGGAATTCATAGGAATATCTGATATGAATCCAATACGTACCCATACATATCCGTTATATCTCCCATAACATATCCACTTTGAAAGCATCAAATCTGCCCTGAATCCACTT
>MTQE01001134.1:13442878-13452979 GCA_014337955.1 Aspidoscelis marmoratus | reverse complement strand
ACTTTGAAAGCATCAAATCTGCCCTGAATCCACTTTGAATCTGCTCTCAAACCGAGTCAAATTCACTCTGTATCCATTGCAGATGTGACTGGTGGAGCCACTTTCCCACCTCCCTGTTTCACGGATGTTCCAAAGCTTTGTACGAATGTTCTAAAACATTCATATTTGTACAAATGTCAATGCACGAATGTTGTAACATTTGATTCATATGTGAATGTACAAATTTGTACAAATATTGAATGTTCGGAAACTTGTGCACATCCCTACTTCCTACATTGGAAGGGGCCCTGAATCAGGTTCAGTTTAAAGATAAAGAGCAAGGACCATGCAACTGCCTTTTAGCCTTTAGAGACTCTCGGGAAGAAGTGACTCAGTTCATAGAATCCAACTGCATTGTTCTGGTTATGCATTGACCAGTCCCTCATCAGCAGACACAGCAGGCTCACATAAGTGTGTATTATGTTAAAGAGAACTACTGCATTTCTATGAAGCATCAGGCAGTTTTCTCCCAACTGAGCCTTTGCAAACCTGTCCATCTTTTATCCTTTTCTTTTTTCTTTTTTGAGATCCATGAATTACTATTTTTCCTTTACCTGTGAGTAAGTAGCAAGCAGAGTTATCATATGACAAAGATGATAGGGTGCCTACTTTTTTAATAATTGCATTTAAAAAGGAATTTTAGCAGGTGTAACTTATCACACTACACGTGTCAGTCATGTATTATGGTTTGTTAAGCGCTTGACAACCCTGCTCTTGCTGTGCATCCGAGAAGGCAACACAAGCAAGTTTGTCTTGCCATACATGACTGTCAAACTGGATCTCGATTTGAATGTCACAAGTTGGACAGGATTGCATTAAATATTCATTTGCTAACATGGCAAGCCTTTGCAGCAGGCCATTAATCCAGCAAAGTTGCCTAAGGAACTGATAATGTTTGTCAGCTACAGCTCCCTGGCCATTCCAACTTTTTTTAGTGGACTGGAGCACAGATGCATCAAGAGCTTAGTTGAGCTGCAGCTAACAAACCCTTAGACATTTGTGGTTCCACAGAGCTGCCTCCACCTCCTCCTTAGAGGTTTTCATGAAGAAGGAAGAGGGTGTGCAGCACACTGTGGTTGAGAACATGAGATCTTCTGAGTGGCGAAACTTTTGGTTACCATAGCACTAACATGCTGAAGGCATCAGCCCACTCTGAGTGCTAAACCACAACTTCTCCAGTTCAGCTGTGAAGCTTCCGGATTTAAAGCCTTTGCTACAAATTCACATTTGTATTAATCACATTAATTTTAACAAAGACGGGTAAGTTGCCCTATGCTTTGGAAAGGGCAGAGAGAGGGAGAGGTTTTTTCTTTTCTTTTTCTTTTTTTAGGATCACCCTAAGATACTTATTTCATAGCTCACAGGCCCTGGCCACACCTTTAGTTTAAGATGACTTCAGATCGTGTTCTGGTTACATTACTCACATTATTTTTATTCAATTTGTTTTCCAAGCCAGCTTATCCCCGTCAGCTTGTTCTAACCAGAGTCCTTTTTTCCAGATGACTCCGTCTTTTCTTCCTCAGTCTGAGTGGATGGGTGGGTGGGTAAAGGAGGCTAAACCATGGGTGGGTGGGGTCCAGTCTTTCCATTTGGCCAATGTCTAAGGGAATGAATAGGACATCCTGTCATATAGGTGTGATCAGGGCCACAAAAGTATTTGTGCAAACTGCCTAAAGGAAGAGGAACAAGCTAGTCCAATGCTACAGGGATGGATTGGGAAGAAGGAGAGCATCTCTGCTCTCAGGGGGGAGGAACCAGGAGACAAAGGAGGCTCTTATGGTTTCTGAATATGCTGTTTTACATTACTGCTCTATGTCCATGTTTGTGCACTCAGTCTGGGTTGTATGAGAGTTCCAAGTGGGGTTTTTTTGGGGGGGAGCCCCTCCCACCCTAGCTGCATCCCTAGCTCAAAGTATCATGATTGGCAACTTATTTTTCTAAGGATATGTGACCTGTGGATAAAATTATGAATTCTTCTTATAATTGTGTGCTACCTTCTTCCATAAGTTTGTCATTGGGTGACTCGGTGCAAGAAAGCTTCTGATATACTAGCTGGCCAGTAATATGTATTCTTACCCCAGTGACCAAAATTGCCCAATGGAGTAAGAATACATATTACTGTGGCTTTGTAATGGCCTGAGAGCAACTTACAGTAACTCAAAGTGCCCTTGGATGCACCTCTTGAAGTATGAAAAAAGACAAGGAACCTTTCATCTATATGCATTTGATCAGGTAAGTTAATAAGCCAGGAAAATCCATAATTGTGGCATACTCAAAAATGAACCTGAAATTTGTTCTTTAGAGATTTCTCTTCCTTGTTCTTTAAAAATAATGTTAAGATTGAACTTTTAACCCAGCAGTCATTCTCTCATTGCTTTCACAATAGCAATGAGAATGGGGTGAAGCACCAGCTGGAAGTCTTTCTTGGCTCTAACAAAATCATAGAGGATCAAAATGCAGTTTGATAGGGCCTGTCCACCCAGTTTCAAATCTGCAGGTTACAGCTAGTCTGTGAAAAGCACCATGTTGAACTATAAGATACTCTAATGGCAGAAAAAGATTGTTCAATGATTCATTTAAGAGTCAGACAAAATATATTTAAAGTCAATGTCTATGCATTTTAGGGAATATCATCAGCTAGAGAGTAATTTTATAATGTACAGTAGTATATGATTTTCTCTATGGCCATGGTCACACACAAGTTTTAGGTCAACCTGAGTCAGCCCCCAGGATGTATTACTCACATTAATTTGTATCTAAGCCATATTTCAAGCTGATCTACCCCTGTTAGATTGTCCTGAAATGTAGTCCTATTTTTACAGGACTGACACGGACTCAGTCTGGCCTGAAATTCCAGGCCATCTTCCACTTTCTTATGTATGAGTGAGGGGGGGGGCAGCCTAAAGGAGGCACAACTGTGCTGTGGTGGGTGGCACCCAGTATTTCCTTTCAGCCAATTGGCACACATGGAATTCATGAGGCACCTTCCCTTCAGCCAACTGGCATGCATGGAGTTCATGAGGCAGCTCCCCCTCTCCCCAGTTTATGTGTATGATGCCTCTCCCTAGCGTTTTTGCACAAATTTATTTTTATTATTTTTTAAAAAAAATTAATTACAAGGAGAAGAAAAGCACATAAAAAAGTAAGAGGTGTGTGGAGGTGGGGGAGCAGGCTTTTAAAAGAACTGCAAACACAGACCCTTGCCTGAGATGCCCATGAGCATTTGGTGGGTCACCATGTGTGACAGGACGCTGGACTAGGTGGACTGTGGCCTGATCCATCAGGGCTTCTCTTATGTTCTTAACTGAGGAGATATCCTGAGGAGAGAAAGAGCAAGTATCTTTGTGCAACAAGTATCTTATAAATATAGGTTGGGCTAAGCAGTGCCAAGCAGTGCTGGTCCACAGGATGACTTTCTCTAACAGCGTGCCATATTTTCCTACATTAGGCAATTCAGTTTTTCACACAGAGGCCATCTTATTCCACAGTTTGATCTTCAGCAACTCTTTGCGGGGGTGGGGTGGGAATATGGCAAACCGCTTCGGTATCAAGAAAGTACACAAAGCTGAATCCAGGGCCCTTTCTGCACTGGACCTTATTCCAGGTTATATCTCAGAACTGGGACCTGTTATCCATATGCTAGTGCAGACCACAGCAGATCCTGGGTGAGGCCTGCCATAGCCAGCATCAGAATGTGGATGGTAGGTCCATGTTCCAAGATATAATTCATTTGAAAGTACAATGAAGGCTCAGCAGACACAGGCTCAGTATGCAGATTCCAAGCATACAGGCAACCCCTGATTTTGAGGATGGTTGGACTTTTGCTTACTTTCCTTGGTTCTGCTCTCCCTTCTCCCATGCCATCAAGTACATTTTGGGGGATAGAGGTATTGGAAAGCAGAATGACCCTGGAAGGAAAGATCTGGGAGAGGACCTGCACTCAAAACATTGTAGATCTGGTGCAGGCTCTGTTATCTCCTCCATAGACAATACACAGCATTCTTTCATCTTGATGAGCACATTGAACCCTGAGCAGAATTAAGGATGGTGCACACCAATGGAGGGGTTGTCAGGTGGTCTCTCAATCACTGTACACTCATTTACATTCCAGCTATATAGAGCCACCTACACACACACACACATGCATGCACGCACACACACCTCTAGTCTGCATCCAAACAAAGAAAGAGAACTATCAGATTAAGGCCGCATCCCAGTCAAGAATATGCACAGGAAAAAATAATGTACTGAGACCAGTTATACAAGTATCCTGCATAGCATGGCTGGAAAATCACACTGGCCATTAAGGCCTAAAGATTTCTCCATCTGGACCTGATAGCAACCAAGACAAGCAACCACACCTGCACCTGTAACTTTTGATGCAATGTAGCACAAGATGAAAAAGTTGTCTCCCCTCCCAAGCTCTTTTGATAAAGCCACAACAGGACTACAGTACATGCTGCTACACCAGCCTAGATAAAGATCATCATAAGAACAATTATCCTGATAGCCAAGGGCATGGTGCAATGTTTTGCTGAGGATTTAAAAATGTCGGTGTCTACTGCACACTTATGTGTGCCTTCATTATGTCTACATATCAATAAACTATCAGAGTTTTCTACACAAAATCCAAAATTGCAGGATGTCAAGAGCAGGTAGAATATGATTGAATGTGTTTAACTAATCACATTTTTGAAAGTAGAAAGTTCACAAGCTTCCAGTGGAAGCAGACAACAAAATGATGTCTAAACGTTTAGCTTTGCTACTTTGAAGTTTATGCTTTGCAAACATGCACAGGGCTGTGATGGTGAAAAAGCAATGACCACTGTTTCTAATATTCAGTCACTTTTAACCACAGGAAAGAGGCAGCTTGCAATATGCTTTCACTAGTTATGGGTACTTGCAAGTAAAAATAAAATTAAACAAGTGGTTGTTGTTGTTTTAAGAAAACCCTCACATCTTTTAATGCATTCTCTGCCTTCTCACACTGAGTACAGACCACAAAAGTTGTGTTTCCAAAGACCCCACAGCTCACAGTACAAGTTGACTTTATGAAACACTACATTCTGCCCTCTTAAGGGCAAATACTTTGGTAGTTTTGTCAAAGCTACACATTTGGCAAGTGAGGAACAAAGTGACTGAGGCACACCTATATCTCTGAATCTCTTCTGAGGAACAAACATTGTGATTAAAAAGTATCAGTGTCTATATATATGTTATTAGACACAAGCTCTTTCTGCATTGACCTGCCTTTAAGTGAAATCAGTGGGTCTGGATCAGCTAGGCCCATTGACTCTGACCAGGAGAAGGTGTGGGTGAGATCAGCACCATCTGCCCAACAGCTCTGATCCATACCAACCTCTGCCACAACCTCTGGAAGATCTCATCCCCAAGTAGTCCCAAACATGGAAGGCATGCCTTCTGTTCACCTCCCATGTTGTTATTAAAGCCTCCCAAAGGAGGATCATGTTGTGTCTGATGCAGATAGAGCGGACCAGCAGGGGCCATAGACGCAAAGCTGTGTATTAACATTCAAATCTATGAGGTCTAGTTGCATACTACACAAGTCCTTAAACTAAATTAAGGGGCCTTTCAGAAAATGCCACATATACTGTATATAATGCTTAGTAGTATACATACAAATTAGGAAAGTGAACAAATGGGATTTTTGCATTTAGTATTTGTTTGAATAGATTCCTTTCAAATGTGGTAGGATTCTATTTAATATGAATGTATTCATACAAATTTGTATTAATGTCTGATACAAATGCATAATGCCAAAATCTGAATGAATTCAATCAAATTTTGAATGTTTCAAATATTCGTGCACATCCCTAGCAAATACTGTCTTCAGGTTTCACATAATTATTTTATTATATTCTGTTATTTTGTAATTTCTCACTTTCATAATCATTATTTATTTTTCTCACACAGGAGCAAAATAGTGTGTTTTAACACTACAGCATACAGTAATTACATTATTGTGTTGAAAATCTCTCATCCATATGATCCACCCCTCCTCCATATTGACTACACAGAGAACCATTAACATTCAACCATGGACTTCTATAACTTCATATTAAATTCTCACTTGTATTCTCCCAAGGTCTTGCCAAAGTAATCCAAATTGGACAGTGTTATCAAAACAATGGCATCTTTTGTTATGATAGTTCTTTTTTTCCTCAGTGGCTTGATTGTGTTATATTGCTTCCAAATTTTGGAATGACTATGTGAGATAGATAAATACATCTGGCAATTCAGTAACAATTCCACAATAGTTATGGAAAAAATAACCTGTCCGGATATGGCCAAAGCTTCTATGGTAAATTGATTATGTGGTTGGTAAGTCTGTAATGAGCTAACTAGAAGTGACAAAAATGTTGTATGGCAATGTATGAAAAAGCTCTGAATAACAATGGAGATAGGAAGTCTGGTCACCACACCTCAAAAAGGATATTGTGGAACTGGAAAAGGTGCAGAAAAAGGCAAGCAGAATGATTAAGGGGCTGTAACACCTCCCTTATAAAATCAGCCTGCAGTGTCTAGACGTTTAAGAGGGGACCTGATTGAGGTATATAAAATCATGTACGGTATAGAAACTGAGGATAGAAAAAAATTATTTTATCTATCACACAACACTAGAACCAGAGGGTATCTATGAAGCTGATGGGTAGGAGAGTCATATCAGACAAGGGAAAGTATTTCTTCACCCAGAGGGTCATCGGTCTATGGAATTTGCTGCCAGAAGAGGTGGCAATAGCAGCCAGCCTAGATGGCTTTAAGGAAGGTTTAGACCAATTTATGGATGACAGATGTATCAATGGCTACTAGAATGGATGCCTAAGTACATCTTTCAGGCTGTGGGGACAAGCAGGGTGCTTCTAAGGCCATTTGCTGGGATTTGAGAGCAGTAGAAGGTTTGTCCTTGTCTCTGTTTGAGATGCCCATGAAGAATTGATGGACCACTGTGTGAGACAGGATGATAGACTAGATGGGCTGTGGCCTGATCCAACAGGGCTCCTCTTATGTTCTCTTATGTACTACAGGCTTTATCACTGATCAGCAAAGTCCCCCTTTTTTGCCTTCAGATTTAATGGAATCTTTAGCACTATGTGTCATCTCTATGTATGACTTCCAAACACCACTCTAACACCACAAAATGGGCCATCTAGTATAACCATGTGGAAAAGAGGATAGGAGTACTCCATCATTAATAGTAGGGCCCTCTGATGATAGACCTCTGGTTTCCCGAATCAGAAAGTCCGCTCTACCTGAGTGAACCTGTATAACATCAACATTTTTGGTTGTGGAGACATGACCTGTCCAAGAGTTTAGGCTTAAGTTGGTCAGGAAGAGCAGGAGAGGATAGAATCTCCTCTATGCCTTTGATTACGGCTCTAGAAACCAGGGGGGTAGTGGCAGAACACCTGGCATTCAAAGAACCTGCTTCAAAACATCGACGAAGCATGCTCTCAATTTTCTTGTCATTATTATTCTTCAGGATTTGTTCACTATCCTTGGGGAGGATGTGATTTGAGAGCATTATCAACACCTCTTTTCCATATGATAATTCTTGTGTTCTTGACAAAACGTTGCTATTCTTATTCATCTACCATGACCTAGATTCCTTAAGAAAGTACCTAACCACTACTAACTGATAAAAATCTAGCACCTGTTCCTTCTACTTGCACAGATACACTCACAGAAAGGGGGAGCATATAAATGTCAAATGCCATGTGAGATTAAAGATTTGCCTAGGCAGATACTTTAAAATGCAGCACACACATTTCATTGTCTTTCTGTAGTTAACTCCCTTGTAATAATTGCTCATTTATTTCAGGTATCTTAAGGCAAATCTCCCTCCCAAATAGAACTCAACAGTGATATAAAAGAGCTTGGATAGTCTACAAGAAAGAAAAAAAGGAACTCTAAAAGCTGTGTAGAGCTTCATCAAGTGTCTGGCAGTGATGATGAACAATATCTAGTCTTTTCCCTGCCAAAGGTTTAAAAAGTCAGGTCTTATGGGCTTCACTCTGACATTTGGACCCTATGGTCCAAGATATTGATGGACTCAGACCTCAGGGACTCTGTGGAACTTGCCCAATATAAACAAACAAAATGAGAGCAGGAAATTGTTCTGAACCTGGTGACTTAAAAATATGAGGGAGCAAGATGAGGGAGATTTCTGAGTTTCATAAATAAGGATCCATCACTGAGAAGGCTACATCTCTTGTCAGTGCTGTTCTGACTTCCTGACACTACCATTCTTGTCACTGCTTTTCTAGCTATATAAGACCTGCAGTAAACCTACTACTAGCCCAGGAGTGTCAGGTGGACAACCATTTTAAAGTGGTCTCCTGTCATTATGTGAACACACAGTGGTAGTAGGAGCAGCCCAGACCCATGTCAGAACTCAACAGCATTTTGTTGGGCTCCAGAAATATCTGATTTCTGAGGTCTCCCTTGCTGGAATTTCCCCAGCTCCTAAGGTAGGTCAAGATGTGGCAATCATCATGCAAATGACTGCTGAAACATTTTGTGGTACCCCACCCTATTCCTGGACCAATCTGCCAGGACTGTTCTCCAGGAATGTTTAGAGACGTGCACAGACTGTTTGGTTTTGTTTGGTTTAGTTCAAAAAAAAGTTGAAAAGCTAAAAGAAGTTGAAATTTGGTTTGAATGTTCCACAGACTGTTCATCACAGGGGGCAATGGTGGGGGGCAAGGGGGCCCAGCATGGCCAACTCACTGCAGAGTATGAGCTAGGAAATCCCAAATTGGCATGTGGGTCTAAGGTCCTGGTCACACCTTTAGTTTAAGATGAGTTCAGGTCATCTTCTGGTCACGCTACTCACATTATTTTTCTTCAATTCATTTTCCAAGCCAGCTTATCCTTGTCAGATTGTTTTAACCAGAGTTCTCTTTTCCAGAGGACTCAGACCGTCCTGACATCCCAGGCTGTCTTCCCTTCCTCGGGGAGGGGGGGGCTAAAAGAGGCTGAACCATGCTGTAGTGGGTGGGGTCCAGTCTCTCCTTTCAGCCAATGTCTATCAGAGTTCCTGAGGCACCTCCCCTTCTCTCCTCCTCCACCCAAGCCCCACAAATTTACTTGTTTTTTTTTAAAAAATAATCACACAGAGAAGAAAAGCACATTAAAGGAGAGGAGATGGTGGAGCAGGTTTTAAAAAACCCTGCAAACACATACCCTCTTCTCCCTTGAGTGACCCAACAGCATCCAATAAAAAAGGAGAGAGATCTTATGCAGGAAAAGGGGTAAAGAGCCAAGAGTTCCATGGAGGAGGCTCAGGTCAATTGTGGAGACAGGTGCAAGTGATGCAGCCCAAAGTGGGGATGGCCTGAGGATGACCTGTAATGATCTAGGTGTGAACAGAACAGGTATGACCTCAGCTCAAATTATGAATAGGACGTCCTATCTCATCTAAGTGTGACAAGGGTCCTAAGGGAATCCAGAAAGATCCCTGTCAAGCCTTAGGTTATGAGACAGAACCTTGACATTTTATGGGGTTTTTTAGATTGTTTAATTTTTGACAATGTCCCATTTGTTCCTTTAGAGCAGGTGAGAGATTTCCCCTCAAAATCATTTAAAAAATCAGAGCATACTCTAAACATACTGCTCTCCAGGAGTCTTCCTGTCACTGTGTTGGACCCACATGTCAGTTTTGCAGGCTCTAACTCCAAAATGACTATGCCAACCACCTTTCTGCCAGGTAGGCCAACAATGCCAAAGTTCTGTATAGTTTGAGCTGGCCCCTCCAAAATTGGAATACAGGTCCTGAGGAGCAGCAAGAAAGCCAAAGAACTCGAAACTCCCCTGGCTTACTTCACAGCTAAGGTGAACAGTTTGGTTTGTTTCAGTTCTGGTAAAACATCCAGTATATGCTCAGATGTTGCCATGGTGATGCTGCATGCAATTGCACAGCTGCCCAGTCACTGCACTGCACCTAGAATAGGTTATGGAACTGCTGTCCAGGAAGCAGCTAACCTCTCCTTAGGCCTTTTCGCACTACACTCGTTTCATTTGGAACGGGTGTAGGACGGGTGG
>MTQE01001134.1:13421266-13433352 GCA_014337955.1 Aspidoscelis marmoratus | reverse complement strand
AGAATACAGGAAATCACACTGGCTGATTTCTAATGAATTTATTTGCAAATTATGGTGGCAAATAAGTATGTGGTCAATAACAAATGTTCATATCAGGAAGTTCACTCCACTTCCTTATGAGCCACTAAAAAGTGCCCAGACATGGTGTATCAGCCACATGCCCTTTGTGGTCTGGAATACCACCACTGTGGACTACTTTTAAAAGGTTTACTAGTGGAGTAAGATCTGGCACCATTTTGACATTGTGTCCTGATCCATGTCCTATTCCAGGGCAGGGAGATGATACTAAGGGAGGAGATCTCTGCTAATCTACACCAGCATGGAGATAGCAGACTTCTAGATCTGACCATGGTCCAGTTTATTACCCAGTGAGGAAATGGACCTTGTTTCTATTATGCAGTTTGTATATAAGCACAAGTGCAGGATAAGGGCCTTATAGAATTTTGCACTGAGTTTTAATTCTTGCTACGGGGACAACTCATATAAATTTGCTCTAATATTAAAATTAATGTGCTCCAATATATTCTGGGGTTTATCATTAAGACATTTTTTCCTCAAAATTTGCCCCCCCCTTTTTTTTTTTACTTGAACAGCTGTTATTGATAGAAAGGGGAGACTTCCAAATGCCTGGTCTATTAACATGCACTGTTTCTTCCCAGGACATTCACTTAGCAGGACCTCTTTTACTTTTCTCTACCACTACTCAAAGACTCCAACAAGTTTCCAGATGTGCTACCTTCGGTCTTCCATTATGACTATTATAGGTACGGGATTGTTCCACCTACAATTTTCTTGAAATAAATCAAAAGATTATTGCTTTGATTTGTTCACAAAATGCATCAGATAATACCTCCCTACACACATACACACAGTCATTCAGATACTTAATCACTCACGCAGTCTTCTTTCTGGCTTGCTACATCAGAGATAGAATTAAATCAAAATCCTAGAATAGTCATCATGGGTAAACAGTGTCAGTTTCTTTTTATTTAGCACTTATAGGGTGTTTTTCCACTGTCACTAAAAGTACCCATTAATTAATGGGTACTTAATGGGTACTTCTAGTGACAGTGGAAAAACACCCATAGAGCCCTAATGCTTTTTGAATATCATAGTTATGTTAACGTTTTATTTTATTCATTTATTTCCGTTTTTATCCTCCTCTATGCCTGATAGTCTCAAGGCAGGTTGTAGCAATAAAAACAAAATATAAAATGAACACACTAAAAAACAATAAGAGTGCCTGAAAGAGGAGAGGAGAAGGTGTTAAGAGAGGACTTACATTCTGACCTGCTAGGAAATGGAGGGGAAGGTAAAGACAAAAGAAAACACCGGAAGGGTTGATATGCTCTTATCATGAACATCCCAATATTTAGCTTAAAGATAGTTCTATACAATGTTTGAACAAGATAAGTTACATGATGCACACTATATGGAATTAAAGGGGTTAAACCCCTCTGTTACAGATGTACATGATTTTTTTTGACATTCTATTTGAATCAGATCAAATCAGATTCAATACCAAATTTGAATATATTAGTCTGATTTTTTATTTGAATCTGCACATATGAATGTCAACATTTGTATGTGCCCGCACACATCTTCCCCACATCTGTATGCATCCGTACATGTCCGTATGCATCCCTTACTTATCCAATATGCAACCCATTTTCATCCTGTACAGATCTGTACAGATGCGTACAGATGCAGGAAAAATGTGGATCTTCAAGTGCACACCATGTATGAACCTGTACACAATTGAATGTCTTGATAATTCAAATGAACAGATTCCAAATTTAAAATTGGACATTCTATTTGAGTTCAAATGTCAAAATTCTCCACATTCGATCAGATTTCAAATGCCTACGAATATTCATGCACATCCCTGCCATCTATAGCTTTAGGGAAGTGTGGTCTCTATTTATAATGGAATTAAACAAAAATGAAGTAAGCAAACCAATACCTACGGAAACTGTGAATTTTTTTGTTGGGTTAATACGAGAGCTTTCTGACATTTATATGTTAATTGTGTAAGACAATGGATGTGTAATTATTTTTATATGGAAAAAAGATAAAGCTGCTATTATGTACATAGTTAATTGTTATTTAATATTTGTTATAAGTGAAAGTTTGAGAAATTCATTGTTTAAATTCATGTTGAAAGGATAATGTTATTTTGTGTTAATAAAAATAAATAAAAATAAATGATGCACTTCCAAAGCAAGGCTAGCAAATGTTCCCATAATAATATTGTTGAAATCTTGACTTCAAAGTATGCTCTTCATGCAGTTAAAATATAAGCCCACCCTATGAATCTCATTAAAAAAACCCTAATGGTTAGTTTGTGGGTTTGACAATATGCAAAATAAATTGCCTGTTGCTGTTTTTGTGGCTGATTGTTATGTAGATGCATAATGTGTCCATACAGTATTAAATAAAGTGAAGGGGTATGGGAGGGGCATTCCCAGTAATAAATATAGTAGCATTTGGCATATCTATGAAAGCAACTCAAAATTATTTCATAAGGGCTACTTCAGTTGGCATGAGATTATGCTTCTGTGAATTACATCCTTGTGTGAAACCGTTTCTAAAAAAAAGAAAAAAGAATAAAACCACCGTCACTACACATGGTATCTACATGTGTGAATTCAACTTCAGGCCCACCCAGTACAGTACAATAAAAATGTTTGTAAAGAAAAACAAGGAAAGCCTTATAAGCAGAAATGCTGGGCTCAAAGTCAACTGAAAAAGCAGGAGAGTTGTCAAACATTGTTTGTTTGTTTATTTGTATTTCTATCCTGCCCTATGCCCAGGGGTCTCTATCCTGCCCTATACCCAGGGGTCTCAGAGCAGGTAACAACATGTAAAATCAAACATATTAAAATAATAACAGTATAAATTAAAACAACAGTGTCTGGAAGTGGAAAGATGAAGGTTTTCCCCCATTTAATCAAAGGCAAGGGCAAAGAGGTGCGTCTTTACTGCCTTCCTACTTTACATGTTCAGTGAAGGTGATTGACACACCTCAAGGGGGGGGACTATTCCACAGTCTAGGGGCCATCACTGAGAAGGTCCTCTCCCAGGTGCCTACCCCTTTTACTACAGAGAGTTGATGGGACAACAAGGAGGGACTCCATTGAAGATCTTAAGGCACAGGCAGGTCAATATGGAAGAGGGCATTCCCTTAGATATTTGGGACCCAAGTCATTTAGGGCCTTGTAAGTCAAAGTTAACACCTCGAATTGGGTTTGGTAGCAAATCGGCAACCCATGCAGGAATATGGCAAGAATATAATGAGGACAGAAAAACTAGGACTGTCTAGATGTTCATTTAACTGCAGTACCCTGTCAACCTTATACAGAATGGCCAAAGAACATGCTGAAAGGAGGACTGAAAGCCATTAAAGTCTAAGTGGACTGGACCTTATTCCAGACTGCATTCCAGAATAGCAGGCATAGCAGTCTGTCAGAGACTGCACCAGCATGTGAATGGAAGGCTCCAATTCCAGAAAATAATCCAGAATAAGGACCACTGTAAAAAGGAAGAAAGATTCCTCAGCCCTGTAGTGCACATCATTACAACCCAAAATATGGATGCCAGCAAGTGCCAGTACAAGTACAGTGGTGGTAGCAGCATGGATCACAGCTGAGCAAATTGCAGCTCTTTAGTAGCCATGCATCCTCTTTCTTCCTGTCCCATAGGTTTCACACCACTGGCTGGAGCTGCTAAAAAGAGGTGAGCTGTAAGACCATTAAGCCTGGAATCTTAAAATGTGATAAAACTCCAACCAAGAGTGGTGGGTGCTAACAGAAGTGTCAGTTCCTGCTAAAGCCAGTTCTCATAATTTCCACAAATGACAGCACATGTGTGTGTGTGGGGTGGGTGGGGGACAAAACAAAACATATGGTGTAGATCATTGGAACTTTCATATGCCTTTGTCATTCCCCTCACCCTTCTCAGTTCTCACCCTCCAGTATTGTCATCAGTGCAATCCTAAAGACAAGTCCTTGGGACTCTCAAATAGTCTTGATGAGTTGGCAACCTTACACAGTGGTAGCCCCAAGTGAGGCATGAGAAGTAGATCTTTGGCTACATCTCCACAACTGGAAAAAAGAGTTGGCTTTGTGGCAGGATCCTCTGATCCCACCATTGGAGCTGGAGGCATGCCAGGTATGTGGCTGTGAGTCTAGATGCAAAGGCTGTGGTCACATGGATCAGTAGAAGTGGAGGTGACCCACTGCTGAAGTAACAGGCACTCCATGGGACATTTTACAGCTGTGGGAGATGCTTTGCAGGCTGTAAATACCCCTGGCTGTTCTATCACTCTGCCAACAAAGGGCATCCCATGGGTGCCTAAACTGGCACAGGGCAGAGAAATTGCTGCTGAAGCACACAGAGACTGCAAAATCCCACATTCTTCCCTCTTGTCTTTTCTTTGCCTCCATGAGAGAACATGGATAACAGGCATACACAAACTATGTAAGTCATGTATTGTGGGAGCATACACCTTCCCTTTTTAAAAGTAAACTCATCTGATCACAGTCTTTCAAGCTGTGGAATAAAAGTTCAACAGCTTTGAAGTTCCTTCTCAGTGCAGTTTCACATTGAACAGGAAATGGCCCACGAATGCAGTCATATTCTCTACTGCACCAGAAGGGAAGGAAACCAAATTAGTCATTCCTGACACCATCATCTCTTTAAACAGTAGTTGCAGGGCTGCAAGAGGGCTAAAACTATCATCAGAATTTGCTTGCTTGCTGCATGTTCTTAGGTCACCACTGAGGGCAGGTTCCATGCAGTGAATGTGAACCACGGTTGGTCTGTCCCATGAGATGCAGTCTTTGTTCAATCCAATGTTACATTCTCTTCCATATCCCTTATTCCTTAGCGGGGGGTGGGGGGTAACAACTGCTCACGTCTGTGACACTTCTAAAGTCACACGTGTTCCCTGGATGGTGCTAAAGAGTAGTCACTTTGAGGCTACCATCTAGGGGTGTGCACGAATGCAATTTTTAGATTTGATTTGATTCAAATATTCAAATTTGAATGAAGAGAGAAAAAACTAATTTGAATACATTCTGATTCTGATTTGAATACAGAATCTGATTTGAATACATTCATATCTATTTGTATATATTTGTTTCGTATTTGAAGATAGAAATATCAACAACATTCATTTGTGTCCATACACACCTATACACATTCATACGCATCCCATTTTTATCCCATATGCATCCCGTATTCATGCTGTTTTTGTCCTGTACGTATCCATACAAAAGTGTACGGATACGAATAAGATGCGTATGGATACATATGTAATAAGTACATATCCTTACACATACCAATGTCCAAATCATGTAAATGATTCTAAACATTCAAACTCAAACATTTGATTCAAGTTCAAATGTCTGAATTCGAATGAATTCAATTAAATTTTTGAATGTTTTTGAATATTCCAAGTTACCAGGCAGCTGGTATTTTGCAGGGTAAATGCCCTTTCCAGCCTAGTGATGTATTTTTCAATACAGTTGCCATTTATGCTGGAAAAGCTACTCTAACAATCCCTACTACCATCTAGTAGGTGTCCAGCCAGACAGTCTTAAAGGATCTCCTGGCTCTATCACACAGTTTAATTCTGTGAATTTGTCATACCCTAAATAATTTCCTTAGCAACAATTTTGTGAATGGTGTCTCCAATACTTTCACAGAATTCAACATGTCCCTACAGATCCTGAATGTTGGTTTCATCTGGATAGTTATGGCAGGCATTGTAGAGAATATCAATAAATCCTCAAAATTGATGCATACCAAGGATTTCCACAATTATTCGTAACATCCTTTATTCGTACAAATTTGTACAAATGTGGACATTTGTACATGAATCAAATATTATGACATTTGTACATTAACATTCGGATCATTCATACAAATAGTTTAGACATTTGTAATCTTATGGGATATGTATCCGATATGTATTGGATACCTATGCATTCATGTCAGATACATATTGGATACGTATTCGTTCATATTGCATATGTATTGGATGTTTGTACCAATTCATACGAATACATTCATATAGAATAGGATCCTACCACATTTGAAAGGGATATATTTGAACGAATATGAATTTTCTAACATTCAGTTCGTTATGAATCAAATGTTAAAAACCCCATGCATGCACATCTCTAATGCATACCAGTTCTAAATGTTTCTGGTATAACTCCTCCACCACCACAAAAGTTGAATGCTGCTACATTTAGAATAGTCAGACCTATCTTAAATGAGAGAGGAAGGTATCCATTTAATGATAGGAGGCATGTTTGAATGAAGAGGAGCCATGCTGAGTCTGAGCAGAAAAACTAAATAAATCTTCCAGCTGGCATGCTCACCTGAGAGGGTTCAGCTGCTTTGGCAGTGCATTTATACTAGAAAGCACTATATTTGTTATTCCTGTCTAATTTATTTTATAGCAAAATCCTAACTCCTCTAACAAATATGTTTTCTTTGACACTCCAAACTAGGTGTTCTAAAGTTCGTGCCAAAATTTAAATTCTAAAACTAGGAGATTTGCACATTGGTTGTAGTTGAGCTTTCCTAGCATTCATCCTGCAATTATTAATGCTACCATTATTTGGGGTGGGCTGTGGACACTTAGGGTTTTTGCTTTTGGTGTTACATGGAAGAACTTTTACTCACAGTAATTCTTCTGCCTCAGAAATCTGAAAAAGCCAGCTCCAGATTTAATGACACTTCCAGACCTAAACCTTCATGTGTGCTCAGATAATGTGCGTCTCTCTTTTTAGGGTTATTTTATATTTAATTGGAAACAGGCTAATTTCGAATCAGTTGACAATGCCTCCATCCCAGATGTCCGGTAACGAGCTATACAGATCCATGTGACATAATTATATCCCTGTAAATCATAGTTATGTGCTGCTTACTATAATGTATAATGTACTATAATAAAAAGTTATGATTTTATTAACAGATACACTACTAGCAACCAAAGAGATAGTTGTTTCAAAGCTACTTCTTTTACTGATAGAGTACCATAAAAGAAATGCCTTCTCACATCTACCAAACTGAATAGGCCCCACTGCCATACTTATTCATTATATTATTTATTCCTTTCGTATCCTGCCCTTCACCCAAAAGTCTGAGGGCAGGTCACAGCATATGATTTTTAAAAAACCGATAAAACGCTAAAACATGTTTAAAATATAACCCTCCGACCCTAGCAGGACTATATTCAAAAGAAATGGTGCATCAGAAGACTGGTTGAAGAGGTGTGTTTTAACCAGGCACTGAAAACCATGTAAAGTTGGCACCTGACACACTTCCAATGGGAGGCTATTCAAAAAGACAGAAGGCCACCACAGAAAAGTCCTTGCATGGTCTTTAGCTGGATAGGGACACAGACACTGCAATTTTGTTAATTCTATTTGGTCTATTTGGTTTTTATACAATTTGGCCATGGTATCTTATTTGAGTGAGTTTATTGATTGGGAATTAGAGACACTGTTCTCTGTTCTAGACTGATTTCCTTCCTGCCTCTTCTTATTTCCAAAAAGTCGTAATAGGGAACTTTTTATTCAAACTCTTGGGATTGTTTATGTGGAATTCCTCAGTTCTGTGTAGGGATGTGCACAAATGGTTTTTTTGACATTCAGTTCATAACAATGTCAGAAAATCCATATTTGTATGAATAAATCCCCTTCGAATGTGTACAAATTCATACGAATGTCTAATACAAACGAATATGTATCTGATACGTATCCAATACATATCTGACACAAACGCATATGTATCCTGTAACAAATCCACTCTAAAAGCATCAAATCCAACCTGAATGACTTTTTTAATCTACTCTTGATCCATGTTGAGTGCACTCTGGATCCACTGCAGAATGTTAATGTACGACTATCATAACATTCAAATTGTGTACCAATGTCCGAATTCATAACAAATGTTATGAATATTTGTACACATCCCTAGCTCTGTCCTCTACATTGTTTAACATCTATATGAAGCATCTATCAGAGTGGCTAAGGAAGTCTCAATATTATATGTGTGAGTCTGAAGACAGACTGAAATGGGCCAAGACAATCCATCTCCACCAAGCAACTGGGGTAACCACCACTCTCCAGAGTGATTACCCTATCCAGGGAGGACCTCTTTAGGAGTGAGCACACCACTGCCTCCACAAATGTCATTGGAACCTCCCCCTCCCACAATTAGGCATCTATCACTTCTCGGATCCACCCACCCATATGCACTTATCTAGCTTTGATTGATGGACAAGGATTAAGGAGACAAGGGGTTGGCCGAATCTCTACAAGCAGCTTGTCCACTGCCTCAGAGCACAAAAATTGGAGTTGATCCAAAATAACTGTCATCCATGCAGACAGGTGGCACTATTTTCAGAAATACTGATTGCAAATGAATCTCAAGTTAAGTAGCGATGCATGGAAAAAGCACTAAGTAATGGATCACTTTATCAATCTTATTCATTGATGTTTCAAAGTTCTGTAAGCATTTTGAAATGAAACTGGCCAAAGTTACTTCAAAATAGATTGATCTGCACAACATTTTATTTACTTGCCATTCTGCAACCAAGTAGTGAAAGAACTCTCTAAGCTCTTAGGATAATTGCAAAGAGTGGAGTAGGAAGACCCATTTCATGAGGCCAGAAATCGGGCAGTTTCCACAACACTTATGGAGCATAATGTTCACTGCCAGAAGCAAAGTAAGGAAGGTTTAAAAGGCCCAAGTCTACGGTTTTCTTTCCACTTACCTCCCTTAATCCAGATCTAAGATGATCCGGATCTAAAGAATGGGTCCTTCAACTAATCCAGATTTAGTAGACCCAGATCTAAGGAGGTACTGATGCGTCTCCATGGGTGGTGTAGCATCCAACAGCAATGGGTGCTAGGCATGCTCTCAGTGGAAATGCTGGAGCACCCATGTGGCAAATCTGAATCTACCCACATGGGGTCCACCCATCACCCCATGTTTTTTTGGGGGGTGCCATGGGTGTGTGTGCAGACTCCATAGATGCTCCAGAGATTCTTCAAAGATCTTTGGGTCTCACTGGGTGCACTTTTTTGAAGATTCCCTACTCACAGAAACTAGTGATGTGCAAAGTTCATGTTGAAAAATTCAGTTGAACAGTTCATATTCGCAAACTTTGGGTGTTTCCACACTGGCTGCGGAAACCACATTAAGAACACAATAAGGACACATGTAAGACACATACAGGACTTACCTTCCATACTGGAGGACACATCAGGGACCCTTCCAGGCAGCCGCTCCCGCAAAGCGGCACACGAGATCCGGTCTTAATGGGATCTGGCTGCCGAAAAAAACCGTCCTCCGGGAAGACTTGGAAAATTAGGTCTTCAGTCCGTGCCTTGATCTGTTTGGAAGCAGCCAGCTTCCAACACATGGAGAGGTGAGGGGATGGATGTGCCAGCAGCTGCCATTTTGGGAGGGGCGGAAACAGGCTGGACTGCCTTTCGAGCCCCTCGCCCATGCGCCGCATACTGGTGGAAACACGTGGTGACTGGCAGCTGAATGCTCCAGTCCTGTGGCTCTTGGAAGTGGCATCAGCAGCACAGGAGGCTGCCTGCCTTGGGGAATGGGTGCTGTGGCACCCGTGCAGCACCCAGAAGATCTGGCCCTCAGGATCTGTCCTCCCCGTGTGTGTGCGGATGCACAAGGCCTCTTCAGATTCATCCCTATTTTGGACGGATCCTCCAGAGGACAGATCGCTGGAAAAAAGATTTTCTTTAATCCATTTATTGGCGGCCAGTGCAGAAACATCCTTTGGCAGCAAATGAGGCATGCAATGAAATATCAAACTGAACCAATGTCCTAGTCAGAAACACAAACAACTTGATCAGTTTTTTTTCACTGTATTTTTGCCACTGAAAATGTCAAAATGGAAAAATTCAATGGGAAAAATGTATTTTTTGTTTTGTTTTCAAACAAGTTTGGAATCAAACATCAACAGCTGTTTGTTCAATTAACCAGTTCTCTATCAAACCAAATAATTTAATTTTTAGTTTTATGGCAAACTGGACATCTGGTTGTCATTTAAATAAAAATTGTATCAAGGAAGTCAGTGTGAATATCAATTTACACAAGTCACTTTTTTGTCCAGTCTTTGCACACTCTGGAGGTCAAATAAGACCATTCAAAGAAAATTTGTTTACAAAATTTGAATATAAAAATCCAAATCTTATTTTCTGCTTTGCTTCACTTCACTCAGTTCAGAACCATAACTTCTCTTTTTTTAACTGATTAGTTCTACAGGAAGGTAGATAACGTTACTCTCTATCGTATTACCTGAGCATAAGAGTAAATACTGAATCACTACCAAAGCAAATCTTGAAGTCAGCAATTACTCATGGAAAGAAGACAAATGAAGTATTTTGTTTCTCTTCTCTGGCTAGACCTGGGAGAAGTAAGAGCAACCAACTGTAGTAGTGTTTAAATTCTACACAAAGACCAGAGAATGAGAAGCAACTGCTGTAAGAGAGTTTCGTCTAGGGGTTAGGGAGCTGGACTCTTATCTGGAAATACTGGGTTTGATTCTGCACTCCCTCATTAAGCCAGCTGGGTGACCTTGGGCTAATCACAGTTCTCATCTGAGCTCTCACAGCCCCACATACCTCACAGAGTGTCTGTTGTGGGAAGAAGAACAGAAAGCTTTTTCAGCTGCTTTGAGTCCCCTTAAATGGGTGAGAAAAGTGGGGTAGAGAAGCCAGCTCTTCCTCTTCTACTTCTTTGAGCATGAAGAACTCAAGATAAATACTCTTCTTAGTAATCTGTGGCCTCTTACAGAACAAAGAATGGTGTCGGGGGGGTATATGTGCTGTGTTGGAGACCATAGATCCATCCTTTCATCCTTGGGCTTCAAAAGTCATTTACTTAATTCAGAGAAATTTCACCATTTAGAAGAAAGTTGGTCAAGCTATGAGTGACTATGATGGAGCTTTGCCTTATGGAGCATATGGTCCTGCCTTAACTACTACTATGTTTCATTAAGTCTATCTATTAACTACTACTATGTTTCATTAAGTCTATATACTGAATTAAGTATATGACTTTTGAAGCCCAAGGATGAAAGGATAGATCTATGGTCTCCAACACAGCACATATACCCACAAACATGATTCCTTGTCCATTCATAGACATGATCTTAATAAGAAATACTATTTTAAATACATGGTTTGCTTATAAATGTACCATAGTCTTAGTCAATTCTGCCTCCATGGTAGATATCCAAAATGGTATTTACTTTCTTATAGCTCTACTACACATACTAAACTCTGGTTGATACAGGTAATACAGAAAGCTTTGAATTGATGCCCTTTCCTCTTCACCTACCAGTTCTTTGAACGTTAGTCTGTTTTTTCCCCCCATCATTTGTCAAGCAAAGAATAACTCAAAGTCAATTTAGCATTTGCTCCATGGTGTGTCTATCTTTTCTGTAACTTTCTTTTTTTTTTACAAAAAGATTTTTGCCCCTATCTACAATAAAAGACACGGCCAGTGCTAATAACATTCTGTACTGAGTTGTGAATGAGAACCAAAAGGATTATAAGTCTTTGAATGTACAGAATAGGCACCAAGCAAGCATACCAACCGTGGACATGTTGACACAGAGGAAATAATGGCGACCATAAAACAGCGAAAGAGGAAGTATCAAAAGAAAAGCTAGAAAATAGCTCTTTTTTCTGTATTACATTATGTACATTGTGGACTGTCCTGAAACACTCACAGCTAGTTTTTAAAATTCTTGATATCCAGGACTGCAAACGGCTTTCATTTCAAACAGCAGAGAAAAGACTGAAAATAGATAAATGGGTTAGCAGTCCTTGAAAGGCCAGCAAGCACGACCTGTTTGCATGGGTCCTATTTTATTGATATGTGCAGTTGGAACTCAGCAGACAACACCTCGTACGAGAAATTTATAATCCAGCTGTGCTTTTCCCATTTGTGTCTTATGGCAGCATTTTCCTTCCTATTCAGAAAATTCTTTTTAAAAGTTAATAAATAAAATGGCTTTGAGGTGGGGGGGG
>MTQE01001134.1:13384961-13395828 GCA_014337955.1 Aspidoscelis marmoratus | reverse complement strand
GGGGGGGAGGTATGTTGACAAATTGTTTCCCACTTTAAGGTCCAGAGCAAGCATCTTAAGATTTAAAAATGCCAAAATCCATGGTTGTGTGGTTCTTAGGGGTTTTCTGCTGAGTTTATGTCCTGTTTTGTTTTCAGAAAAATCCATTACATTACAATAAAGATAAAATAACATGACCAACAGTGCAAATCAAAGGAGAGATCTGCTGGCCTGGGAAAGTTAGGATAAAGAGGAACCTTGCTGTTTCCATTCAATCTAACCTCCACTGAGGTGAAGAAGAAGAAGAAGAAGAAGAAGAAGAAGAAGAAGAAGAAGAAGAAGAAGAAGAAGAAGAAGAAGAAGAAGAAGAAGAAGAAGAAGAAGAAGAAGAAGAAGAAGAGTTGACTTTTCTACCCCACTTTTCTCGCCCATTTAAGATAATTCAAAGCGGCTGACAAAGCTTTTCTATTCTTCTTCCCACAACAGAACACCTTGTGAGGTAGGTGGGGCTGTGAGAGCTCAGAAGGGAGCTGTGACTAGCCCAAGGTTACCCAGCTGGCTTCGTGGGGGAGTGCAGAATCAAACCCAGTATTCCCAGATAGCAGTCTGGCTCCTTAACCACTAGACCAAACTGGCTCATTGGAACCACTGAAGTTCCAGATCTGATGTAATCTGGCAAAAAGGCAGGGGCCATATGCATTTCCTTGCTTTAAGGACTCACGCCATTATTGCATAGTTTCCAAGGAGGCATTCTTTGAGTAAAGATTAGAAATGTGCACAATATTTTCATTCAAATTTGTATGAATAGATTTGTATTGAATAGAATCCTACCACATTTGAAGAGGATCCCTTCAAACGAATACAGATTTTCTTACATTTGATCCATTACAAATCGAATGTCAAAAACCTCATTTGTGCACATCCCTAGTCAAGACAATTTAATTAGCATGTTGGAACACAGCCATTATGTCTTTAACATTTTAGTTTAATTGGAGTAGGCAATTGTTGTAGGGGTGCTTCTGCATTTGCCACCAAGAAATGGCTCAAAGAAGAGCCGTTTCTCGGCAATCCCACCTCCCGAGGATCCGTCTCTATTTCAGATGGATCCTCGGAGGCCCCACGCATCCACACATGCATGGGGAGGCCGGATCGGGCAGCTGGATCACCTGGGTGCTGTGCAAAAAGCTGCAGCACCCATTCCAGATGGTATCTGGCCTCCCTCACCACCAACACCGCCCCTGGAGTCGTGGGACTGGAGCATGCAACTGCCAGTCACCACGTGTTTCTGGCAGCATGCAGCGCACGGGGGAGGGCAGCAGGAGACAAACTGGTCTGCTTCCACCCTTCCCAAGATGGCAGCCACAGGGACATACATCCCTTCACCTGGCCATGTGCAGAAGCGTCCTGCTTCCACACGGATCCCAGCAAAGGGATGGATTGAAGACCTCATTTTTGAGGACTTCATTTTAATCCATTTTTCGGCGGCAAGACCTGTTTTAGAAATGGATCTCATGTGCCAAAATTGCAGAAGCAGCCCCTGGAAGGGTTGCTGAAGAGATCTCCAGTGCGGAAGGTATGTACCAAGGGGTCTTAAATGGGACTTAAATGTGTTGTTAATCCACCCGAGGAGACAATGAAATAAAATAGTTTTCCACCAAACCCACTAAAGAAGCTATCTGCTTTAGTTTTCTTTTTTGTTCTCTCTTTTTTTAGTGGTACCGAAGATTTTTTTTTAAAAAAATCTCTTGTCCAGATCTCCAGGGAGATAAGGAGAGGGGAAAATGCAATTAGAAGCCTGATATGATACCCCCATACCCCAGTTTGATCTGCTGTGAATCCCCAGTTTAGAGATATTGAAGACAGGCTCCAAAAAGGTGCCTGGATCTTTTCCATTGCCCTCACAGAAGTATGCTACACAAGCTCTTAGGGGGTCTTAATCTTCTTGACAATTGGACAAGAAACTGAAAGAAAAAGAGATCAGGTATCATCTCCCAACTCTTTCCCCAAAATGCTTTTTTCAAAACATTATTTCTTTATGTGAAACCGCAAGAAATAGTATTTTCTGAAACCTGACCCAGCCTTTTCAAAGCTTATACGATCTTTGCTTATGTAGTTTACCTATATCTTTTGTATAGTTCTGTGGAATGTGAGCATCGTGGTTTAAGAGAATTCAAAATTCTATAACCAGTAGCTCATACAGATGATATCAATGCGGCAGGAAGCAGGAAAAGAATGTGTGAAGGAACACTTTTGGTGTGAAAAGATCTCTGCTCCCATTCACACTTTCCCAGTTTTTCTTTCCACATATTTTTAAGGTGGTGTAAATACAAATCCATGTCCACTCATCATGGAGCAGAAACAAGACCTCAACACATAGGAATATGAAGCATTCCTGGAAAAATATTTTTACTGAAATCCCTATCAGGGGATGTGAAAATTATGTTCTGGTGAATAGTTTTAAGGTTCATGTGCACATGTAGGGCGTCACTTAATGAAATGGTTGACAAATAATGAAGACACATCCTCCCTATTTGATTTTTGCCTTCGTCTGTCTGGAGCTTTGGATGGAATTTATATTAAATTCAATGGAAAGAAATATTATTGCTGTCCCATAAATGAGTTTGTACCAAGCAGTGGCAAAGTGCCAGGACAGCCAAAAAGCTATTTAAAGATCAGTGTATAGGGAAAAAAGGCAGACCAGAAGTTGGGAAATGAAACACTTAGAAAGAACAGGTTATAGAATACCTTGATTTTATGCCCTCTTGGGTTCCCCCCCCTTTTTTTTGGTAGAAGCTTTTCAAAGACTGTTAGCACAAATTAGTCTATTTTATCTAAGAGAAATAGTTCTACTACGTATTCTATGAACGTGAAAATCTAGTGCAATATCAAGAGACTAGGGATCTGTGTGAATATTCATAACACCCATTTTTCGTATGAATTTGGACTAATTCGTACACATATCAAATGTTACAACGTTCGTATATTAACATTCGTAAAAATAAGGATGTTTTTGGACATTTGTATGAATAGTTCAGAAATTCATGAAAGTGGGGAGGTGAGAAAGCAGCTACGTCAGACATATCTGTAATGGATCCAGAGTGCATTCAACATGGATCGAGAGTGGATTAAAAGTTGATTCAGGTTGTATTTGATGCCATCAGAGATGATATGTTACAGCATACATGGGTGTTTTTCCACTGTCAAATAGTACCCATTTTTGCACCCATTAAGGAACCATTTGGGTGTGAGCCGGATGATCCCATTTCCACCATGGCACCCATTTGGGACCCGATTGTTTCCACTGCCATGGGGGAAATCCAGATCTAATGGGTACTTTTTGGGCTTTAATCCAGATTTTCTGTAGACCCCATTAATGGGGTCTACAATGGGGTCTTCTCCCAGAAAATCCAGATTAAAGGGAGCCTGTTTCCACAGGAAACAGGCAATAGGGTCTAGAGGTGGCTAGGGGGAGGGGATGCACCCATGGGGGGAGACCCGAAGTTCCAGCTTTGGAGTGATTTCGAAGTCATTTCAAAATCGTTCTGAAGTGACTCCGAAGTCCCTCCGAAGAGATCGGCAGAGACTTCGAAGCTGCTTCGGAGTCCCTTCAGAGCGCCTCCGAAGTCTGTGCTGATCTCTTTGGAGAGACCAGCGGCGGGACTCCGAAGTCCATGGCGATCACTTCGTAGGGACTTCGGAGTCATTTCGAAATGATTTCTAAATGACTCCAAAGTCCCTCCGAAGCTGGGACTTTGGAGATCACACCCCCCTGTCCCCAGACACACCTGGGGTGACCGACCAACCCCTTGGGGGTCGATCCAGATTCCCCACATTGGTGCAAAGGTGTTTCCACAGCAGGAGGGTTATCACCCATTCCTAATGGGTGCTACACCTCCCGTAGAAACACATTGGGTGCTTCCCTGAATCCAGATCTACTAGATCCAGATTAAGAAATGTACCCATTCCTTAGATCCGGATCTTCTTAGATCCGGATCTAAGGGCTGCGGTGGAAAAAACACCCCATATTGGATACGTTATCGGATACATATGTGTTTGTGTCAGATATCTATTAGATATGCATCCATTTGTATCAGATATTTGTATGAATTTGTATGAATACATTCACCCTACCACAATTGAATGGGATCGATTTGAAGAAATATGAATTTGCTAACATTTGATTCATTACAAATCAAATGCCCAAAACCCCATTTGTGCACATCCCTACAAGAGATGGTTACATAGGTCTCACAAAAAGAGATTAAAAGAAGAATCAAATGAGGGAGAAAGGGAGGAAGCAAGGAAGGAAGGAGAGGTGTGTTTATAATATGATTGTTGTATGCAAAGATCCCATGGCAATTATAGCCAGAATTACTATGGTCAGCGCATTCTTCACATGTGGCAATTCTGCACCGGACAGTATACCAGATCAGTAAGTATATTAGAAGCCTCCCTTCCACACACTGGTGCAGTCTAAGAGTGGGTGGGGTCACCAGTGTGCAGAACGAGGCTCCTAGTATACTCGCTGGTCTATTATTCTAGCCTGAGGACGACAGATGTATCAATGGCTACTAGAATGAATGTCTAGGTGCATCTTTCAGGCTGTGGGGGAGGAACTGGGGTGCTTCTAAGGCCATTTGCTGTGATGCTAGAGCAGGAATAGATTTGTCCTTGTCTCTGCTTGAGATGCCCATGAGCATTTGGTGGGCCACTGTGTGCGACAGGATGCTGGACTAGATGAGCTGTGGCCTGATCCAGCAAGGCTTCCCTTATGTTCTTATGTTCTGTATGGAATTGCCCAGGGCATCTGTCCATGCACATTTTCTTTTCAACTGAAGGATTTTAACTTCTCATAGCGTGGTCCTGTATTTAAAAGTATAAATAAAATAAATCTGTAAAACCATTGGTACATTTACAAAGAACAAATGAGTATCTCCATTCTTCTGATTATTTCAAGTTGTTCCCCCCCATTCATGGTTTACAACATGAACACTTTTTCTTTCTTTCTTTCTTTCTTTCTTTCTTTCTTTCTTTCTTTCTTTCTTTCTTTCTTTCTTTCTTTCTTTCTTTCTGTCAAGGTAGCACAATTGACAGTTTTGTGGCTGATACAAATAAACTTGTAGGATAGCTTACTCAGAGAAAGTTGATGCCTTTTTGATGACTGAAAGTTTGGTGTTGTTATGAGCTGTGAACTACTGGATTCCATCACTAACAAGCCATTAAACACAGGGTAAAATTACTGAGTGAATAAATTAATGAACCCCCAACAGAGACTTTCCAGTACACAGGAACAGAATTGCATCATAATTCATGTGCAAAAATCAGCCCCTGTTTTGAGAATTATTCTTTCCATGAGTGCAGTATTCAGTTATATAATAGCTGCACCTCAGTTTCCAGTCACTTTAGAGGGCCACAGGAGTCACTTACTAGCCCTCCTTCTCTCTGTTACTGCTATAATTGTTCCACCTTCTTTCTTTGACTTCTCTGATGTTGCTGCCAAAGAAATCAAAGGAAAAAAAACAGCATGAAAGTAGAGCAAGTGATGGGGTTTATACCCAAGAAGAAGAACCAACATGGCCTTGGTATAATCTTACTTGTTCCTATAAGTAGTAGGTTGCAATCCAAAGAGTCAGGAGATCTAAGATAGTATCTATAAGGTATGACAACCAAAGGAGTTGCAGAAAAGCATCTATTTCTGCATCATCAACAAAAGCCTCTGACTGTGTGAAACACAACAAATTGTGTCAAGCTTTTAAAGGGATGGGAGTACCTGACCACTTTACCCGTCTCCTGAGGAACCTGCATGCAGGTCAAGAAGCAAGAGTTAGAACGGAACATGAAACAACTGAGGCATCATATTGTCATTTTATGTATTTAATTTATATCCATTCAGTGAAATGCCAGGCTGGATTAATCAAAAGATGAAATTAAGACTACTCAGAGAAACCTTAGATACACTAGGGGTGTGCATGAATGCAATTTTCAGCAATTGATTTGATTTGAATATCCAAAAATTCAAATCAATTTGAATGTTTAAAATACAAATGTATTCACATCAATTCAAGTATATTCTTATCTATTCATACAAATTTTCAATTTGTATTTGAAGATATAAACGTTGACAAAATTTGTATGTGTCCGTACACATTTGTATGCATCCTGTTTTTATCCCATACATGTACCGTTTTCATCCCATACATATCTGTACAAATGGATATGGATATGAATAAGATTCGTATGGATATGTATGCATACAGATACGTACACATACAAATGCCCAAATAATTCATACACATGATTCAAAACATTCAAAATTCATCTGAATGTTAAAAAAAAAACAAATGTATAGACATTCAATTCGAATTTGAATGTCCGAATGCACATCGGGGCCAAAAATCCAAATTACATCTATAAACTGATGGGGTCTGAGCTTTCTACAACACACCAGGAAATGGATCTCGGGGTTCTGGTGGACAGGTCAATGAAGGTGTCAACCCAGTGTGCAGCAGCAGTGAAAAAAGCTAATTCAATGCTGGAAATAATAAGGAATGGAATAGAAAATAAGTCAGCAAGTGTCATTTTGCCTCTTTATAAATCTATGGTGAGGCCACATTTGGAATATTGTGGACAATTCTGGTCACCACACCTCAAAAAGGATGTTGTGGAACTGGAAAAAGTGCAGAAAAGGGCAACCAGAATAATTAAGGGGCTGGAACACCTCCCTTACAAAATCAGGCTGCAACATCTAGGCCTCTTCAGCCTGGAGAGAGGGCGTTTAAGAGGGGACCTGATTGAAGTATATAAAATTATACATGGTATAGAAAAGGTGGATAGAGAAAATTTATTTTCTGTATCAAACAACACTAGAACCAGGGGGCACCCTATGAAGCTGATGGGTAGGAGTGTCAGATCTGACAAGGGGAAGGATTTCTTCACCCAGAGGGACATCGGTCTATGGAATGTGCTGCCAGAAGAGGTGGTAACAGCTACGAGTCTAGATAGCTTTAAGGTGGGGTTAGACAAATTTATGGATGACAGATTTATCAATGCCACTAGAATGAATGCCTAGGTACATTCTTCAGGCTGGAGGTGGGTGGGGGTGGGGGGAAAGCAGGACACTTCTAAGGCCATTTGCTGGGATTCAAGTCTCTGCTTGAGATGCCCATGAGCATTTGGTGGGCCACTGTGTGCGACGGGACACTGGACCAGATGGGCTGTGGCCTGATCCAGCAGGGCTTCTCTTATGGTCTTATGAATGAATTTGAACGACTTTGATCAAATTTTGAATGTTCCACATATCCTTGCACATCCCTAAGATACACAGACAATATTGCCTGATGACAGAAAGGGAATAAGAAAAGGAAGGAGGAGGAGGAGATCATGGTTTCTGGTCCCATCATCTTTTGACAAGTAGAGGGAGAAGAAATGGAAGTCATGATAGATTGTATTTTCTATGTCTCAGAGATCACTACAGATGGTGGCTGCAGCCATTAAATTAAGGCAGTTGCTTCTTGAGAGGAAAGCTATGGCCAACCTGGACAACATAGTAGAAAAGCAGAGACATCGCCTTGCCAACAAAGGTCCATATAGTGAAAGCTACAGTTTTCACTATAGTAATGCATGGCTGTGAGAGTGGGACCATAAGGAAGGCTGAGTGCTAAAGAATTGAAGCTTATGAATAACAGTGCTGGAGAAGTTTTTAGGAGCCCCTTAGACTTCAAGGAGAGCAAATCAATTAATAGTAACAGAAATCAACCTTGTCTTTCATTGGAAGGATAAATTCTGAAGCTGAAGCTCAAATACTTTAGTCACATAAGAAGACAGGGTTCATTGGAAAAGGCCCAATGCTGGGAAAGATTGAAGGTAAAAGGAGAAAAAGATAGATGATGAGATGGATAGTTAGTGTTGGGGAAGCAACAAACATGAGTTTGGGCAAACTTTGGGAGAGAGTAGAGGACCGAAGGGTATGACCTGCAGTGGTCCATGTGGGCTATGATGACCCAGACATGACTGAATGACTGACCAACAACAAGGTATACCCCCTTCTTTGACTTTTCCAGTGGGCTACCAACAAATGGTCAATGCATTCCATGTTTTTCTGAGCTTTGGGAAGCTTGGCAGAAGGCTGGAAGTTGTATATTAGGTTGTTAAATCTGTCTGCTACCCAAAAGGGGGAGTTCAGAAGGGAAAAGATACACACTGCTTAGACCAGACCCCAATTTTTGGGAGAGCTCACTCACCTCCTATAATAGTTATGTAGAAAAGGTAAAATGGCAGAGAAAAACACAGATCATACAGTTGTGTGGCACAGATTAAAAATGCACTGAGAATGATGCTCATATTCTTCTTAAGTAGAGAATGAATACCAGCCTGTATAAAGAGTAAGAAAGTAGGCAGTGGTAAACCACTTCTGTATCTCTGCCAAGAAAACTGCATAGAGGTTCCCATACAGTCAACCAGGGGTCAGCCATGACTCAGCAGTGCTCACCAAGAATGAGGAGGAAGCAGAAGGAGAAGGCCGGATATGGATGCTTTGTTGTGGGTTTCTATCCTAACTCTTTATACAGGCTGATATTCATTCTCTATTTAAGAAGAATATGAGATCATTCTCAGTGCACTTTTAATCTGTGCTACACAACTGTATGATCTGTGTTTTTGTCTGCCATTTTGCTTGGCTTAGTGCGAATAGGCCCCAGATCTACATAATGCAAATAAAGAACAAGAACCAAGAGGTACAAGGAAGAGGAGGAAGGGGGGCAGAAAGAGGAATTTATAAACTGGTCTTCACCCAATGTTGGCAGACAGCATATTATTGGCCATATCCACTGACCACAGCTATGCTGGTTCAAATTATAGCAGCTGAAGTTCGCTGAAGACCATATTGAGCAGAGATCATAATAATGAAAAAGGAGAGCCTGTTCACTGCCGCTTTTGTTTCAGAAGTGTGTGCGAAGTACCATATTGACTCCAGCTCTCAGGGGTATCTTTGCATTTCATTCTCCAGTCATCCAAAGGGGGGAGGGAAGGGAGAAGAGGACATTTGATGCAAATAACAAAGGCTGCCCCTTTTGAATTTAATCATAGCAAAACTATATCCTTTGGCATGATCATTAGATGTGAGCTCTTTGTGGCTCCTGGCAATGGTGTGTTTTGTTATCTGGTTTTTGAACACATTTTAAATAGTACTCCAGGAGGAGGAAAAGTAGGAGGGGGGACGAAAGAGAGATAAAGGAAGTGAGTGAGCAGGTAGCTCTGTCTAGGCAACTCACAGAGAGGATCTCTGAACAGACGAAATGGTGTTCCTGATGAAATCAATGGATGTTTGGCTTCCAACTTCAATAGACCCACATTTTGCTCGGGTTCTTTTCTGTTTGTTTGTTTTTATTTTAAAGAGATAGGATCTTTATTTATACGACAATACTTGTGGACTACTGTGTTTTCTGTTTTATGCAGGCATTGCCCAAGGATATTTTAGAAGAGGAAGTCGGGAGCCGTAAAAGAGGGGCTTTGAAGCCATTATTCCAGTCCTCAACAGGGAGCCTACAATAAGCTCTGCAAGGCTAACCAGCAGCAACATGCTCTCACAGACTGGCCGTGCTGTGGACAAATCTGCTTTCTGCTGAGCTCTTTCCCCTGATGTGAAGTTGCCATTAAGGAATGAACAAAGAACAGTTCACTGGGGGAGAAAAAAAATCAGAATAATGCCTGACTGTTTTATAATATAAGCACAGCTTTTGAAAGCAGAGGAAATTCTCCAGCTTGCTACAGCCAGAAATGCAGTAGATTTGGAAGCCAAAAGATAGCTCGATTCAGCTCTGTCTACAAATGTTGCTCTCCTATCCCACAGCCTGTTCACCTATGCTGTTCTTCTAAGACAGTGATTCTCAACCTGGGGGTCGGGACCCCTTTGGGGGGTCGAATTACCCTTTCAGAGGGGTCGTGACAAGTCTCCTGCAGCCCTTCCCTCCCACCTCCCAGCTGCTCTGCCCCTGTGGTTGGGGGTCTCCACAACATGAGGAACTCCATTGAGGGGTCACGGCATTAGGAAAGTTGAGAACCACTGCTAAGACTACCAGGTCAGCAGTGACGACACAGGAAGTGGCTTGCGTAATACTTCCACTTCTGCTACTTTTAGCAACTGAAACTGACCATCCCTGTCTCCACCATGGATGGACAAATGTTGAACCAGGCACATGATGGCCTATTTGCTCTCTTGTCCAGGGCCATCAAGGTGGTGGTGGTGGTGATTTGTCTTCTGAGGCTGCATTCACACCTACATTTTCCATCAGCTTTCAGAGTGAGAAAGCCACATGAGCAAAAGTGGCTAATCGCTTTCTTTTCACATTATCTAACACAAAGGTTAATGTTCTGAGTTAGATGATGCTGGGGCAGGGGTGGGGGGATGCTTCTCACTTTGCAGATGTGCTCTCTCTCTCTCTGAAAACAGATCAAAATTGGATTAAGACTTAGGTGTGAACATAGCCTGGCTTTCTGCTCAAATTCCAGCACTTTAAAGAAAGGAAGAAAAAATATATTTTCTCCTCAAAGCAGTTTACAGACCAATATCAAAGCAAGCATTAAACAAGCAAAAATTAAGCTCACTGGGAAACACAATCACACTTCCATCTTATTCTTTAACTGTTCACATCCGATTATGTGCAATCAATAAAATGTATAATTCCCTCATCTGTGTCCAGATAGGAAGGGATAGAGTGAGGCATTTAATAAAAAAAATTTCAGCACTGTCTCTTGTGTCTCGCCAGGAGTCTACCACAAGTCCCACATCTGGGCAAGGTGCATAAGATCATCTCACTTGGGACCTCTGTGAGCTAGCATGTACTAAATTCCTTCCTTCCTTCCTTCCTTCCTTCCTTCCTTCCTTCCTTCC
>MTQE01001134.1:13368407-13384798 GCA_014337955.1 Aspidoscelis marmoratus | reverse complement strand
TTCCTTCCTTCCTTCCTTCCTTCCTTCCTTCCTTCCTTCCTTCCTCATTGCCCAGGGCACACAGCAGCAACGGCAACTCAAGCCCCCTTCGCCCATCACCGTCACAGTCTTTAAAACATTCACACATCTCCCAGAACATGCAGCTGCTTTTCTTTCTTTTCCCTTTTTTAAAGGTCAGAACTTTCAAAATTGCAACATCGTTATCAGGTGTGAAGTGGTTGGATTGCTACAGTGTAGCGGCTGCTTTAAGGGGTGGATTTTTTACAGCGTGCTTTGGAAGCAAGCTATTGGGGGAGGGAAACTCTCATCCATTAACACGGAACTGTGCCCACAGTAAAAAATGTAAAACATTTCAAGCGCACGAACCAGAGTGAGACCTGTTGAAATGAGGATTAACATTTACAACGCTTTGGGGTGATTTAACACGCGGAAAGCATGTTAAGCCAAACTGACGTGGGGTCTGCAAGGATTGAAAACGGTTTGAAACCGAAATAAGGTTGTAATGGGGATGCGGCCTTGGAGTCTACCAGTTAAGAATCGAGCACTCTAATCACAAGACTAAACTCTCCATAAAAAGGAAAAAGTCATTAGGTCATATCTCCACTTATTGTAATAGGGTTTCCTCATTGTCCCAAGAAGGTGCCTGCTGCTCCCCTATCTCTATTTTTGATGACAGGAGCTCCATTCAAAGCAGTTGTGACCATTTTCTGACATGATTTCTCATGGAGGCACCTTCTTTGCAGGGCAGTTTCTTCCAGCCTTGCATGGAAGTGCCATGGAAAATGGCGCTTCCTTGCCCCTAAATAAAGACAAGGAACACTCTGTGGATGGGGACACCTCCCCCAATCTGCCCCAAGCAAAGCCACCGCTGCCAAAATTGGAGACACAGCCATAGTTTTCCTAATCAGAAAAAACAAACAGAGAACATAGTAAGAAGAACCTCCCCAAACCAGCAGAACTCTTTGGCAGAAGCATAGGACTTCTTAGAAATCTGTGATTGATGAATACTTCTGCTGGCCCACATCTTCAAATGTTTTCTGGTGCAGGTTTTCAGCCTGCAGCACCTATATTGAGTGTTGAAGCTCAGAAGAAAGAAGAACAGTATCATCAAAGTTCAAGAGTGAGGTTCACTTTGGGGCAAATATGTGTAATTGAAATATGTTCCATTTGAAGATTTGTGGTGGAGAAAAGTCAATGGGGCTTAATTTAATTTTGCAAAGATTTCAAATGGTATCATTGTGCAGCCTTTCTTTTTTCAGAGAATACTTTGTCATAAGCACAAAGCCTCCTTTAAATATAGATATAGTCTTTTGAGCTTTTCAAAGCAACCCATTTCTCTTTGTGAGTTTTCCATTATCACTTGTCATGCCCTATGAGAAAAGGTTTAATCTCTGCAGTTGCTGCTATCTTTGATAGCCAAGGAACAGCAATGCAAATAATGATGGTGTTTCAACATGGCCGTGCAGAACAGACAAAGGCATTCCTGGGTGACTGGTGTGTGCATAGCACCATTATGTGGCTTAGTGTCACTAGATGGTACTAGACACAGAAGTGCTGGGAAAGAGTCAGAACCGCTCTCAGAGAGAATAAAGGTCCTGCTATATACTGTATCACATTTGGCTTTTATCAAATTGAGTTAATATAGAACAGAAAATATGTGGTGTTTTTGCAATGTATTCAAGAGCCATTGAAGGAATGAGCAATGGCTTCCCAATATTTTAAAGCAAATCCTGAAATTTTAGATTCCCCAAATGAGTGGTGTGTTGCTATTCCTGAAAGCTAATCTGAGGCCTTTTCACACACGCAGTTTTGGAACGTGTAGAAAACACTCCAGAACGTGGCATTCATGTGGCCGGGGCTGGGTTTGCATCCCAGCCCATTCCGGAGTGTATTCCACGCGTTCAAGATGTAGAGCACTTAAAAATTATCTACATCCGTTCCCACGCATATGAAGCATCCCCGGCCATTCGAGGAGGGAAGCATTCACACACGCTTCCCTCCCTGACAGCCGTGGGCATGCCCCCCACCAGCATTGGCCGAAAATTGGCTGAACAGCTGACCGAGGCTGGGCTAATTACCTACCTTGCCAGGCTGGGGTGGAGATCGCGCAGGTGCGCTGACCCTGGTAGACAGCAGAGGGGACCTGCAAGTCGATGGGTCCCCCCTGCCATATACGAGGGTCGGCACGCCTGCGCGATCACCATCCCAGCCCGGCAAGGTACATGACGGCGTCGCATGTGGGGAGGTGGGTCCCTCCCGGCCCTGGTGCCTACTGGGGGAGAGGGGGGCTGCCTCCCTCCTGCTCCTGGTAGGCACCGAGGATGCCCACCTGGAGCAGGGGGAGGCGCCCCCCTTTCTGCTGGCAGATCCCGGCAGGAGAAGGCGGCCCTTTACTCTTGCTTCTGCTTTGGAAGCAGAGTAAAAGCTTCTCCCGCCAGGATCAGGGGGAGGGGTGGGGGGCTGCCTCCCTCCTGCTCCTGGGAGGCACCGGGGATGCTCACCTGGAGCAGGGGGAAGGTGCCCCCCCCGCCCTTCCACTGGCAGATCCCGGTGGGAGAAGGCACCCCTTTACTCTCGCTTCTGCTTTGGAAGTGGAGTAAAAGCTTCTCCTGCCCAGATTGGGGGGGAGGGGAGGGGGGCTCTGTAGGGCTTAGGCACCTGGATCAGAGCCCCTCCCCACCCACCCATCCAACCCCCACCCCAGGGCCCGGGGACGTGCCGCTCATGTGCGGAAAACCTAACTCCTGGTCGTCTCGGCTTGGAGTCAGCGGGGCTGCCGGGAGCACACACCACGTGGGCACGCTGTGCCCCCTCATTGGACAAGAAGCTCACATGAAATGCTTGTCCAATAGGGGGCCATGGCACGCCCGTGTGATGTGTGCTCCCGGCGTCCTTGGCTCATTCCTAGCCCAGACACCAATCAGGTAGGTCTGCATGCGCGCCATGCGTCCTTGGGCCCTGGGGGGTGGGGGGTGGGGGTCATCTGCAGGGTCTAGGTGCCTTGATCCAGGTACCTATGCTCTGCAGAGGGTCGCGATCAGGCAGGGGGGAGCCTTGGCTGACCGGAACAACGTGGTCCGGTCACCCAAGGGGCCCCTCAGCTGCTGCCCCATAGGCATCTGGCCCCGAGCCCTGGGGTGGGTGGGTGCCCGGGTGGCTTTGTGCCAGCTGCACAGGGCTTGATCAAGCCCTGTACAGCTGGCAGGAAGTGGGGTAAGGGGCCTGACAGGGCTGCCCGCCCCTGGGTGCTCGCACCCAATGGCAGGCAGCCTTGCGGGATGTGTCCCCACCCCTGGCCGGCCTTTCCCGGCTAAGTAACTTTGGGACACTGCCCCCATTTGCACACAGGCATGCAGGAATGTGTGTAAATGCATTCCTGCATGCCTGTGTGTGAATGGGTGTAGCATCCTGAAGTTACTTAGCCCACGTGCACTACATCCGTTCCAGATGTAGTGTGAAAAGGCTTCAGTATACATGCATAGAAAGGTCATTTGTTGGGAGAAAAGCAAGGATCAGAGAGCTCCCTCACCAGACTTTTTGTGACAGTGGAAGTAAGGCAGGCATAAAGCAAGATGGTTTCTGTATTCCAGCTTCCTTAAGCACATTTTCAAAAAGAGAGTGAACCAGGGTGTCACATCACTTCATGATCTCTGCAGTCTACAATGTCTGCATTTTCCCATCCCACGCAGATGCTGAAAGAACTGTGTACAAAAGCTTCAGCAGAGAAGAGCCCTGCTGAAAGAAAAGCAAAATAAACTTGTTCCCTGAACCAAACAGGATGTGGTGAGAGTTAAAGTGAGAAATGCTGCCAGAATGGAAGGAGAAACTGCACACAGGAGGAGCCCTGTAAAAAGGCAGAGGAGGAGGAGGAGGAGAAGTCTGAAATTTCAAGTTTTTAAAGTTTTTATTGTACAAAGTTTCCAAAATGCACCCTGTTTCTGCAGATGTTTCACCGCCAGAATAGATAGCTTCACTGGTATCTACCTATGACTGTCTGAGAAGTCTTCTTGATGAAGGCAGGAGCCAAGGTTAGCCTCGTTTTGCTATCCTAAAACACACATACAGTGGTGTTTGTGCAACCAACCTTCCCTTCCTTTGATAACATTTACACAAAACAAAAAGAATTCCCACACAAACACTCCCTTTGGGTGTGCACTTTGGCATCCTGCTGATTTACTTCTTTATCTTTGCATCACATCTGAAACTTTCCACCAGTAATCTAAACAAACCTTGCCACTGCTGACTAGCTATGGCCACTGTCTGAACTTGTGAAGGCAGGATATTCATTTGCAAACTACTGCAAGATAAGGGGGTCCTAGCTTCAAGTATATGAGTTTGAATAAGAAGACCAGAGGAAGAGAATTATAGGATATTATAAACCTGACCTAATAGAATTCCATTATTCTACCATCTGAGCACTCGTGTGGTTAGAAGGTGTCTCTCTTTTGAGTGAACTGAACATTTAGCTGTTAATTCACAATGAACTTCCAGAACCTGATAGAATGGCTCTTAAACACCAGAATTAACAAATGCTACTGCAAAGTGAGAATAGTAAGGAAAGAAATGAAACACAAATGAAACAGCCCTCATTTTCACCCCTTTCAGTTGGAAGGGAAGGAGCTCTCCTACTCTTTAGTGGTTATTAGGGGATACAGTCTGCATCAGTGACTTTAAGGGTGCTTCTGCATTGGCCACCGAAAAACGGATCCACACAGCACCCACTCCATCCGTTCTCCGGAATCTGGCCTCCCCGTGCGTGTGCAGATGCGCGAGGGCCCTTCACTATTTGTGACGGATCCTCAGGAGGTCGGATCGCAAAAAACCCGGATCTTTTTGGATCCGTTTTTCAGCAGTCAATGTGGAAGCACCCTTCAGGTCCTACATTTAATCCGGATTTTGGTGGCAAAACTGGTTTTAAAAACTCTGAAATGCACTCCGAAATGTGGAAGCGACATGTGCGAAGAGTCTCCAATCAGGTCTGCAGTGCAAAAGCCGTTTAAGGTAAGTGTTTTAAATCTTACTTAAGGGGGGGAGGGGAATTAAACCGGTTTCCACAGCTAGTGTGGAAATACCCTAACACATCTCTATTTTATCCACAACTCACAACTTCCTTAATTTGACAAGGCAATTGCTCATATTGCTGCAGATGTGTTCCCAAGTTTGAGGCTCTGGTTCTCAGACCTTTCCATTTTATTGGTTGTGATATTTTTATTTGTCTAACTCCAAAGGTTTGTCCATCCATTTATTTCTTATGCACCTGGACACAATTCAAAGTAAAGAGAATCAAACTTGATTTAAAAACAAAAAACAAAAACCCTCTTCATCCAGGAAGGAAAATGGCCCAATCTATTTGGTCTTGTCTTATTCTGTCTTCCATATTGGAGACGCAAGACTTAGACCACAGCAATTGCATTCTCTGCCTTCCATGTGTAGGTGCATGTAATTTCTGTCTTTTATTTATTGTTTGATATTGGTATTGTTTAATTTGTAAACAGTGTAAAATCATTTGAAACCTGTGCTATACGAGCCAAATAAATAAATATTGTGGGGTCAATTGAAGTGCTAATAACATTTTTCTTTCTTGAATTTGCGACATTATTTGAACAGTCACAGGCAACTTGGTGAACACCACGTTCATGCACTTATCAAACAGCAGCATCTTTGTAAATATTCATCCACAGCAGTCGTGAGAAGCTACTTCATAGAGCTCAGTACACACACAGCTGAAGATGATATCCAACCAATTCATTGTCCCAATTAATTTTCCCACTTCAAAACTTTCCCAATTTTCTGTTCGTGCTGTGGAGGACCATGCACATGATTTGTTTTTATGGCCATAGCAAACACTCCAACCCTAGAAATATCAAGAATTGCTGTCATATGGATTGTGCCTGATAAACAAAGTTTGATATTTTTTTTTACTGTTTTCTAACACCAAATACACTAATCATTAACTGTGCTGTATTTTCTGAGCAACACCAGCTAAGTCAGTGCTAAAACATTTGTTTCTTTTTATCCTCCTGTGGTTTGACTATCTCTATGTAGTTGTATAGCTAGAGATATTTTACTAATGCTTTACTCATGCCAGATATGCTTTACTCAAAACAAAATGCATGCTGACCTTTACCTAATGATGTTACAAGAAACTGATATGCTATAAATATCTTTGTGCACAAATGTGTTATCTGGCATTCGATTTGTAATGAACTGAATGTTAGAATATTTGTATTTATTCGAATAGACCCTCTCGAAAGTGGTAAAGTTCTATTCAATACAAATGTATTTGTACAAATTCGTATGAATATCTGATACAAATACTTATCCGCTACGGATTAATACATATCAGATACGTATCCAAGATACATATCTGACACATATCCGAGAGATACATATCTGATATGTATCCTGTAACAAAACCACTCTGAGAGCATCAAATCTGACCTGAATCCACTTTTAATATGCTCTCAATCCATGTTGAATGCACTCTAGATCCACTGCAGATGTGACTGGTGCAGCCGCTTTCCCGCCTCCCCAGTTTAACAATGTCCTAACAATTTGTACAAATGTTAATATTCGTACGAATATCAATGAACAAATATTGTAACATTCAATTCATGTACAGATGTCTGAATTCATCCAATTCGTACAAATAATGGATGTTCCAAATATTTGTGCACATCCTCCAGGCTGGGGAGGCAGGTACCTCTAAAGGCCATTTGATGGGATGTGAGAGCAGGTGAAGATCTTGCCCTTGTCTTCTGCTTGAGATACCCTGCTTGGTGGGCCACTGTTTGGGACAGGATGTTGGACTAGATGGCCATGGCTTGATCCAGCAGGGCTCCTCTTATGTGCTCCTCTTATGCAGGTCTCCCACACTAATTTCCAGGTATTAACTACCACAGCAACTAAAATAAGTATGGGCTGTGTACATAAAATATTTCCAGGTACAAAGGTGACATTTGTTTTTAAGTTGCATAATTCAAGATTCACAGTATATTGTGTACTAAGCAACACATTTTAGTTGTGCAATAGCTTATAGCCTTGTTTGTCATTCACAGTTTGAGAATTTTGCAACTGGTGAGTGGGAAGAAATAAAATCCATCTTCTTATCTTCTAAAGATTTTCTAAGCTCTGTTGTAGTAAACCAGAAGGAGACTGTAGTCTAGCACAGTAAAATTAGATTGTCTTTAGGGTACCATGAGATTTTATGCTGGTTTTTAACTCATGTAATCTTGTTATAGTTGCTGGCTTACTATTTGTTAATTTACTTATTGGTTAATAGTCCAAATTATAGATGATATTTAGTCTGAGAGGGTAAGTGTTAAAAGATAGTTTCCTGTTGACCTGGAAATCTCTGTTTTTGACAAGTCAAATCTCCCTCAGCGAGATGGTAAAGAAGGGAAACTTGCAGTCATCTCTGAAGAACATTCTGGCCTGAAAAACAAGTCAGTTTTATAACTGTAGGGCAAAATATTTGATTAGTTGATTATTCGCAGTGCCAGTCAAAAAAGTGTGCATGTGTGTGTCTATATGTCTATGTGTGTCTGTGTCTGTGTCTGTGTCTGTGTGTACTAAGCAACGAATGTAATGAATGGCAAATTACACAACCATGTAGATTCAGAATCCTTCAACATCCAGTGAAGACAAGCTATAGGAACTGGGTATCTTTGGCCAGAAGGAAAAAGAACAAAGCTGGACATGGCAGTTTGCTGTAAATAGAGTACTTGACATTTCCACATGGCGACGTCAGCTTCAGTGTAGAGCCATTAGCCTATAGGGAATCAGTGTTCCACAGCATTGGGAGAGGAATAGAAATGGGGGACTTAAAATTAGAGTGGCTTCAATGATTCTTCTGGGGACTTTCTGCACTTACCTGATTAGGCTGCCATGAACTTCAGGCACAGGTGGACCATTCACATTTGCTTGGAGGAAAGCTTACCCAAAGTGTCCCTTACTGGCCAGAAATGCGAATGGTCCTCCTGTTTACCAGCCCACACCACCGCCTCCAAAGCCGGAAGTCCTGCCTCCTCACTCCCACAATTTGAGGATGTCAGTTGATTGCATGTGGTGGCTGATCACGTCAGCACCTGTGATCAGGCATGCAGCACCCACTGCTCCGTTGCCAATGAAATGCCCCTCTTGCAACGTTATGATTGATCACCATATCAATCATAACTGCCACTGCCATTGCACCTGTGCAGATGTCGCCCCCCCCGCCCACCACACAGAGCAAGCCACAAAGAGAGCTGGTCATACTGCCAGACACTTCAGGTAGGCTTCTAGTTAACATTGGTAAAGGTGTAGAGCGTGATTTAGTGCTCCATGCCTAATCAACAATGAGTGCTCAATGTAGGGCTTGATGGAGATGCTTGCTGGCATCCTACTAATGAAAACTCTGATTCTAGGGCCTATTTGCACTACAGCCAGTAGTAATCAATTAGGGAACTTCTGTGGCAGGGTATCTGCTCTTGGAGGAGGCTGCTATAGCCTCCAAGTGCCCCCTACCTTCCCAGAAATTCCCTAATTGTTGATTAGGTGTGGAGCACAAAATTGTGCTCCACAACTTTACCGACATTAACTATTATTATTATTGTAAAAACTAATCACACGGAGAAGAAAAGCTAATAAAAAAGGAAGGGTGTGTGTGGAGGTGGTGGAGCTGGCTTTTAAAAGAACTGCAGACACACACCCTCGCCTCCCTTGAGCAACACAATGGTATCCAATAAGAAAAGAGACAGATTCAAATCAAATTGAGTTCCAAAAATTGCATTCATGCACACCCCTACACCAGGCTTCTGCTTTTTCCACTTCAGCTACCACATACCCTCACCTGCCCATTTTGGATCCTGACTACCTGCTGGCTCACTCCACTGGTGCCAACTCCTGGGTCTACAATTCCAGGAAGATTCCTTCTACTTCTGAGAAGGCCTCAATCAGGAGTCATGTGCCAACTGTGCTTAAGAGCTTCCCAGAAGAGGAAGCAGTGGAAAGCTGGATCTGCAGACCCAGCAGAGAGAGGAACTTCAGAACTACATGGCAGGTGTCAGTGGTGCGTGCATAGCCTGGCATTAAGGAGTGGCACAAGAGGGGAAGCAGCAGTATAAGAGGAGAAGTGGAAATTGATGAACTGAAACCAAACAACTTGGCCTGCTCAGCAGCAAAGGAGTTGGTTCCAAGAGGCCCAGAGTTGATTCTAAAAATGGTGAACTACCTACAGAAAAAGAGGTACTTCAAGTGCCTTTTGTAGGGATGTGTACAAATATTGAAAAATTCAAATATTTGATCTGAATCTGTCTAATGTTGACATTCGAATTCAAATTGGATTTTTGAAAATCTGAATTTGAACATTTGAACTTGAATATGAATTTTCATATAGGATTTTTGAATAATTCAAATGTGTAGATTTGTATCTGTTGTATACAAATCTGTGCGAAAATTATACATATCTTGTGCTTAAAATACAGAATTAAAACTGGATCCATATGGGATAATATGGGATGCATATGGATTTTTATGAAATGCGTACAGATGTGTATAACAGATACGAATGATGTATCATATTAAATACAAATCTAACATTCAGATACATGGATTTGAATGTTATGGGTTCAAATAGGATTTTATGACATTCAGATCTTAAATATCCTAATCGAATTGGATTTTATGGCGTTTGAATCTACTCGGATTCGAATGTCAAAAACACATTTGTGCATATCCCTGGCCTTCTGTGCCTCTCTTCTATAGGAAAATACGACTGAGACACGCAATGAAAGGAAATAATCTTTTTAACCTTGGGCAGGTTGGTGCATTGGTAAAAAGCAACATTTGGAACATGGCATGGGATCAGATTGTACTCTTTGACTACCGCTTAGTGAGTGACTGGAGACATGCAGAAAAGCCATGTTCCCATTTAGTTTTGTTTGTTAATTCTCTCTTCTGTGTTTTTCTCTCTTCCAAAGAAGTAATTGGGAGGGCTGTATTTTTATTTTTATAGGTTTTTTTAAAAAAACTGCTTAAACTTCCTGCATTAATAACCAAGCTGCCCTGCACTTCCTCTTTCTACATTAAAATGTTGTGACAGAAACCCTACTAAAAATAGGCTGTTTCCACACTCACCTTGCTTGGAGCAGTTTAACATTCTACTCCAGCCTGTTCCAGAGCAAGCGCAGCAGGTTCTGACTGCATCATGAGGGCAGAACACCATCCATCCCAAACCAGCAATTGTCTTAGACCCCATCATTCCTATGTGGTGTCTGGTGCACATGGACAGAATTGAACTGAATAATCTTTAAAGGTAGCATGTCTACCTCTGTGTTGAAGTTTCAAAAATGATTTACAAAAGCTTGCATATATTTCAAAAATGGGACTGCAGGGTTTTCTTCCTTCCAGGACAGATGTGGAAATAGCAAAGGCTGGATCAGAACGAGATGGCTCAGGATGGTTGTAGACCTCTTTAAACATAGATCTTTCTGCACGTACCTTATTACGCTACAGTGCACTAGGGCTGGTCAACACCAGGTACAGGAGGACCATTGATACTTGCAAATGGTCCTGCCATTGACCAGCCAACGCCAGTGCTTCAAAAGCCAGAAGTCCCACCTCCTTGCTGTTGCAATTGGCTGCCACCAGCTGCATCACACATTCCGTGATGCACCTGCAGGCTGATGCAGAGGGGTGAGATCGATCCTAGTGCTGTGTTGGGGTGGTATGCCCCAGTGCCACGTAGATTGATCCCTGACCAGCCTGCTGCTGTAGTGCTGGCCTGTGAAGACCTGCCCAATTGCAGCAGCAGCCAGCAACTGACCTGGCAATGTGACCACACCTGTGCAGATGACGCGCTCCCCACCTATCTCACACAGTGTGAATGGTTGTGCCACTAGATGCTGCCAGTAAGCCTTGAGTAAAGGTCAGTAAAGGTGTGGAGAACAAAATTGTGCTGCACATCTAATCAATAATTAGTGTACCTCTAGGGCAGGCATGCTTCTAGGCTGTAGCAGCTTAGTGGACATGCCTATGCTCTTCACTGGAGCTGCACTAATTGTTGACCAGAGGCCTAAGTGCAAATTGGCCTAATCCAGAACAGAGACCTCTTGGGATGGTCCTGGACAGGGATGGCACTAGTTGCATGCAGACAAAGTGTACAAGGCAACCACTTAATCCAGACTACTGAGTGAGTACAAAGAGGGATATAATGTTTGCTGCCTTTGCTCTCTCACATCTTGAAAATCATGGGATCCAGACTGTTTCCCTGCATTAGCTTTGCACCTCAGATTCTTGACCTCTTCAGGCAAGGCTTTGGAAGGATCTCCAAGGAAGTATATTTTGCCAGTATTAAACATTCCTCTCTTTTTAGGAAAGGAAAACAGTTGTCTCCTGTAATGTAATGTAATGCAGTTGCAAGGGAGGGCTTGATACCCTCCTATTAACACTCCCCCCCCCCAAATCTGCAAACTCATGCATTTCTGCGTTTAATGCTTCTGAACAGCACATCTAGTCCCACCAATGGCTTCTGGGCATTCTCAAGAAGAGGACAAAGGCAAAACCTTCACCTGCTGTTCACTCACTACCAATGGCCTTTAGAGGCGTTTTGCCTGTCTGTCCAACCTTGAGGAAGCACTTAGGCATCAATTCTAGTTGCCACTAATAAACCTGTACTCCAGGAATTTGTCCGAATCTTTTCTTAAAACTATCTAGGCTGATTGTTGGACTAACTCTCCTGACCATCAGTTTCATAGAGTGTTCCCAGGTTCTAGTGTGCAATCAAAATAAAATAATGATACACTGGTCCAACCATGGATGATTTTATATATATATCAATTGAGTACCTTAGTAAATGCTTTAAAAAAAAATGCTGAAGTGGCCTAGATGTTAGGACATAGACATTCCAACCCCTTGATAATTCTAATTGTTCTTTTCTATGCTTTTTCGGGTGCTTCTGCACAGGGGCTAACAAAAACAGATTTCTGGCACCTGGATTTATTAAAACCAGCTCCCCGGGGAACCGGTTTTAATAGCTCCGTGTGCACGGCAGATCCGGTTTTGCGGGGTAGATCCGGATCTAAGAGATCCAGATCTACCCCGTGCCCCCGCCTCCACATATGCGGCACTGATCCGGATTGGAGACAGGTGCTGTGCGGACGCACGGGACCCATCTCCGAACCGGATCGGAGGGCCCTCCCCCGGCCTGCCGCAATTGGCTTGCTGGAGCCAAGCCAGGCGAGCCGGGGGACCTCGCTGCTGTGGCTCACCCTCACCCCAGAAGTGGTGGATCGCCGCTTCTGGAGCCAGGGCAAGCCTCCCAAAAGCCCACCCTAGCCCGCCCTTGCGGGACCGCGGCGGTTCCCCTCATTACCTGGATGTCCCTGATCGTCTGCAGGTCAATGCTGAGACTACATTTCCCAGCATCCCTGGGGTGCTGGGACCGGCAGACGATCAGGGACGTTGGAGGGATTGTCGGTGGGGCGGGGGTGAAAGTAGGGGGTGGCTTACCGTTGCCACCCCACCGAGAATCCCTCCGACATCCCTGATCATGTGCAGGTCAATGCTGAGCCTGGCAGCACCAGCACCAATCGCTGACGGTCCCAGCAGGCCAGGACTACATTTCCCAGCATCCCTGGGGTGCTGGGACCGGCAAGGCCGCGGCACGCATATGCGCAATTGGCGCCGGCGCTGCCAGGCTCAGAATTGAGGTGCAGCTGGTTGGGTAAGTCGTAGGGTCTTTCTGGGGGTGTTGGGGGTGAGAGTGGGTGTAGGGGGTGCCTTACCCTTGCCAGAGAACCGAGGATCATCAGTTCTCTGGCAAAGGGAAGACAGGGAAGCTGGCTGCCGGACCCACCCACCTGTCAGAGTGGCAGAGCATGCACTCTGCCTCTCTGACAGCTAGGCAGGCGCTGGCAGGGCCAGTTTGGGATGGGTTTTCCGTTGGAAAATTTTCGCCAGAAAACGGATCTGTTAGATCTGTTTTTGGCGGCGTATGCGGAAAGGCCCCAAGAAACACCCATTAAGCATGGATTAAGCACGGACAGGTGCAGACACACCTACTGGAAGTGTGCTTAATTGCCCCTTCTAATGCGGACGCAGCGGAACCAAACCTGTTTTGCCGCCGAAATCCGGATTAGAAATGGGCTCGCTGTGAGGACACGGCTCACCGGAAGTGTCCTAAACAGCGGCCCGTGTGCAGAGGCGCACTTTCGGATCCATGCTTAATGGGTGTTAAAGGGCCTGTGCGGAAATACCCTTCCTGTTCCACAATATCCATTCTGAGGTGAGGAGTAGGGACATGCATGGATATTTGGATGAATTCGGACATTCATATGCGGATCAAATGTCCATGCATACGGGATGCGTAAGAATGTGTACAGATGCGTATGGATGAGTATGAGATTCACCTCATTGGATACATATCAAATATTCAAATCAATAGATATGAATGTATTAATATCAGTTCGAGTCTCCAGACATTTGTTTTTCTTTTTTTGTATGAACTTGGATTTTTTAATATTTGATTCGTTACAGATCAAATGTAAAAAATTGCATTCATACACACCCCTAGTGTACACAATATTGTAAATGTGGTTTCAGGATAGATTTATAAACAGGCATAATGTCATTAGCCATTTTCTATACCCTTCCCTAATTTACTGCTGCACACTGGGTCAACAGACCTTAATTGAGCTACCCATCAGAACCGGTATGCCACAACTGGCCCAGTGCCAGCATACATTAACGCCACAGTCCATTAACACCACAAATCTTTTTCAGTGGCACTCCAGGAAGTGGCCAGGCTGCAAATTCCTGTCCTTCATAGCCTTGCTGCTACCTCCAAGATGCATCTGGAGGTAACATCAAGGACTGGAATGGAATGGAATGAGCCATCCAAACGGGACGGCTCTGTTCAACTCTGCTGGCTACCACTGGAATTACAAACCCAAACCAACTACTGTAGATACAGTCTGCCTTGAAACAATCTGTGTGTCTTACAACAATCTGTGCACAGTTTATGTGTTATGAGTATTACAAGTTTCAGCAGGCTTGGACAGAACAGAGTGAATAGTCTTAAAGTTGACATAACAAAAGAAAGCTTTCAATAGCCACATAAAGCCTTTTCTTCCTCCCCATTTTTCTCAGAGGCTTCTGAAATCCAAGGCAGAAAATGACGAGCCAGTCTCAGGGAATCCAACAGCTTTTGCAAGCAGAAAAACGGGCCAAAGACAAGCTGGAAGAAGCAAAAAAAAGTAAGTTGCAGGCAAGACAGACAAGAATTTGATATTGTTTGATGACCATGATAATGATTCCAGCTTGGGATAGATAATCTATCAGTGTATATTACATCCATGGCCATGGTAACACCTTCCCTTTAAACCTTCATCAGTCCATCTTCAAGTCTGACCGCACACACCTTTTCATTTCTATCCATTTTATTTGTGAACTTTCCACTCAGGGAAGTCCAAATGGAAGGTGGAAAGTCTACAAAGAAAATGGATAGAAATGAAAAGGTCTAAGCTGTCAGACCTGAAGACGGACCGAAGAAGGTTTAAAGGGAAGGTGTGACCATGGCCCACAAGGACAAATTCATGGCATCACAGTTGCAATTCTTTTTTTCCTAATACATTTCTTCAATTGGCTTCCCACAACTGCTTGCTAACACACTGGTAATTGATGACTACTGCAACAGAGGACAAGATAGCAGAAAGAAAGTGGTGTGAGAGGTCAGGATAGGTAAGACACTATGAAGCTGCAATTCTGCTGATATCTATTTGAAAACTATCCCTCTTCAAACATAGTGACCATAGTAATTGTGTGCATGCTAGCCACTGTGGAATTGAAACACGCAGGAGGTTGAAAAGCAGAATGGATTCGAGCTCTAAACTTCTGGGTGCAGAAGAGATCACTGTCCACTTAGAATGATTCTCCTTCATTCTTATTTTAGGGTCAAGGTATAGTGGGTGGTGTACCCTCAATTTCCAGGAACCTGTATCTGCCATGACAGACGTGGGTGGAAGTCATGATGGTCCACACCATAACTGAAGGTCTTCTGTTCCTGGACTACCTGCAATAACCCTAACAATGAGGGTGCTCTGGCTCTGCCAGATCCAGATTCTGGCGGTCCACAGCAGAAACTATGGCAAATGAGTTTGATTTCCAGTGATACAAAGCTGAACATGAGTTGGATGTGGTTGCAAGCACACCTGTTTTTGATTCACACTAATTAGAACTATACTGATGCATATTGCTGTATGTGTTGTACAATGTATTTATCTCTCTACTTAGTGACAGTTATTGTTTATTCTGAATAATGGCTAGTGATATTTGAGTTATGGCTGACAAATTTCTCTTATTTTCCTTTTTATTTAATGTATCAACCTTGTGGGCTTTAATAGTAACCCAAGTTCCAAATATCTCAAGTATGCTGATTAAATTAGCACAGAACTCTTTACATGCTACAGATGATTTATGGGTCATCTACAGAAGCTGACCAATGAAATTAGCTTTAGCTTTGTGAGTTGCAATTGTGCTTTGTGAGTTAGAATTCCAATGTTGTTTGCATTGTGTGACTCTTAAAAAACAGACAATTCACCACCATGGCACTGACATTTTCTACTTCCTTCCATTAACTATCACTACGATCATTTTCCATCTACAGTTTCTGCCAGTCAGTACAGTTGGACCCCTGTATCCGCTGGAGATACATTCAACCCCAGAACCAGAAGTGCTTTTCTGGCCTCCAGAAGGCCTATTTTGGCCTCCAGAGACCATTGGGACAGGTGTGAGACACCACCGGATATCTCCTGCCTGCTACCTTACATTTTGAGAGGAAGGAAGGGTTATATTTGAAATATGTTCTAGGAATAAACTCTATATTTTATTCTTCATTATTGTGACTCACCTCTGGGATCTTTGGTGGAGAGTAGGATATAAACTCTTGAATCAAATCAAATCGATCAATCAATTGACACCTGGCCTGTTCCCAGGGACAGAACCACTCCCACGAGCACTCACTTTGCAAAGTGGGAAAAACTGCTCTGCAAGAGGTCAACAGGCCTAATTCACGCCACTGGGCCCGATCTGTCCACCGGAGACCATTAAGGGAAGTGCTGAAAATGGACTATTTCCAGGGCCATTGCCGCATATTGTCTCATAGTCTTAGTTGGGTTGTGGTCACACTAAAGGTTTAATCCAGTCTCAGTCCACTTTCAGAGTGAGAGAACACATCAGCAAAGTGACAAGCTGGTTTTTTTTTTCCAGTGTTAAATAGGTCAGAAAATTCACCTTTGGGATAGGTAATATAGAAAGAAAATTACTGGTCAGTTTGCTGATACATTCTCTCACTCTGAAGGTGGACTGAAGCTGAATTAAACCTTAGATGTGTGTGTGTGTGTGTGTGTGTGTGT
>MTQE01001134.1:13338239-13354450 GCA_014337955.1 Aspidoscelis marmoratus | reverse complement strand
AAAAAAAAAAGTTGCTTTTTGAATAGCATTATTATGGCTGTCATTGGGGGTGGAACTGTTGCACAGTCAACAGACATACACAGTTGGGTAACTAACAGCAAACAATATCATATCTCCTGATAGTTCAGTTTTACAAAGAGCAAGTAAAATTCTAGTCAGTGGCTACTCAGCTGAAGTGGTGAGGAGGAGGAGGAGGAGGAGGAGGAGGAGGAGGAGAAGAAGAGAGTTGGCTTTTCTACCCCAATTTTCTCACCCATCTAAGGGGACTCAAAGCAGCTGACAAAACTTTCTATTCTTCTCCCCACAACAGAACACCCTGTGAGGTGGGTGGTGCTGTGAGAGCTCAGAAGAGAGCTGTGACTAGCCCAAGGTCATCCAGCTGGCTTTGTGGAGGAGGGCAGAATCAAACCCGGTATTCCCAGATAAGAGTCTGGCTCCCTAACCATTAGACCAGCGGTTCTCAACCTTCCTAATGCTGTGACCCCTTAATGGAGTTCCTGATGTTGTGGAGACCCCCAACCATGGGGGCGGAGCAGTTGGGAGGTGGGAGGGAAGGGCGACGGGAGACTTGTCGTGACCCCTCTGAAAGGGTAGTTCGACCCCCAAAAGGGTCTTGACCCCCAGGTTGAGAACCACTGCACTAGACCAAAAGAAGAGAGATGAGGCCTCAATCGGACTCTCTCATTTGATCCTTCCAAACTGTAGCCACAGCTCCACAAACATAACTGAAGCCATATTTGGGGGGGAGGTTTGCCTTCATTGTCACAACCTCTCCACAAGCATTATTATGGAGCAAGCCTCCAGCGTCGTATCCAGTGTAATCTCAGTCATCTCAAGTAGTGTTCCTATTCTGTTCCTCAGGTGCAACATCAAGAAAATTGCCTCAAGCCTGGTCAGGGAATGGACTGGTCATCTGGCAAGAAGGATAGGACTATTCCTTGTAGCTTTTCTGCATGAACAATGATGAGTGAGGGTGGGGCGCAGTTGAGAGACTATTTGTTGGTAAACTATTTAAGGGACTCCTTTATGAATAACCCATATGTATCCTGCTGGAGCCATCTTGAGAATTATGGGGCACAGCAACTTCTGCTCCTCCCCCCTTCCCCCACCTCATTAGCCCAGTTTTCAGAAATGCATGCCAAGATCATGATGTGGAAGGCAGATTACTCATTCTTGACAGGCAAAAGCAACACTATCTATGCATACTAGGGAAGACTGGTTTGCAGATATGGTATCCATGAACTCTGCTGCTTGAAAAAGCAAATCAGAAGGAGGGAGAGTCTTACTGCTTCTGAGCTTCCTTCTCCAAGTGCACTTTGGCTGCCTTTGAGTGCCATACTCCCTTTGCTCCCCATTAACTCTTCCTTCCATATGAATCCTTTCTCTACACTGTACAAAACATATATATTGAAATCATAGAATCATAGAGTTGGAAGGGACCTCTAGGGTCATGGAGTTAACCCTCCTGTTCTATGCAGGATTTCCTAAACCATCCCAGACAGATGTAAATATTGCAGATAATTTATAAAAAATCATTACTTACCTACCCACAGCCACTAAAGTTGCTGGGGCAAGTGTGTGGTGGGCTATTTCCCTCATTCCTCCTCCTAAGGTAGCTCCCCAAAATGGCGATAGCCCTGCTGATGGAGTAAGCGGAGCGGGATTCTGACAATAACATCTGCCTTCTAGGGCTGAGTTCTGCAATGAGCTCATCAGCACCATTTGCAGCAGCAGCATTAATAGGGCAGCAGTCAGAGAACAGAGCAGCAGCAAGGCAGTAGCAGATGCAATACTAGTAACAATGGTTTGGAAGCAGACAGACCGCCAGGTTTTCACTATTTGGCTGCCAGGAGGTAGATGATGAGTCTCTATTCACTTGAAGTTGGGCTCTCTACAGCTGGAAAGCACAGGGAATGTCCCTATGTAGCTTCACTGATGTAACAAGTGGATGGATATCTGCTTCTTAGCACTCAGTTCTACAAGAAGCACAACAGGCCTAGTGCCAGCAGATCAGCACCCACAACAAAGCAGCATTAGAAGAAAAAGTGCTCATAGCTGAAAAAAAGAAAGGCAGCCTCAGGCTTATACTGGTTTGCATGTGTTTTTTTTGTTGGCAATAATCTGCAAAGCAGTAGATTAAAATTGTGAAAAACAATGCTTTCTTAGTTGAGATGATATTTGGTCTGGCAATTTTTTTGAACCACAGCAACAAACAGCTCCTACCCGTTCCTCCATGGTGTTGCAATGCAAGGACATCTATGCATCAGCGCTACATCCTGCCAGAAGCAAGTTGTGTAGCTTGGACTTGCTTTTCTCTAAAAGAAAATGGCAATTTTACTTACTACGGTATCTAGCCAACATTAGAATATGTAGGTTAATGCCAAGAGGCCACAAGTAGTACATGCATGGAATACATGAGACTGCTTTTGAAGATAGTTTTAATTTATAAAATCATAAATGGTTTGGGCCACTAATATTTAATATTCTTCCATATCGACCTGCTTGTGTTTTAAGATCTTCATGGGAGTCCCTCTTGGTTCTACCACCACCTTCAGAACCTGGGATAGGACCTTCTCAGTGATAGCCTCTAGACTGTGGGATGATCTCCCCTCCCCTGAGGTGAGATTGGTGAAGAGGCACCTATTTACCATGGCCAAACCGCTTCCCCCCATCATTTTTTAGGCATTGTTGTTGTTTTTAGTGTGTTTATTTTATATTTTATTTTTGTAGTTTTAAGTAGGGATGTGCACAAATGGTGCTGCTTTTTTAATTCAATTTGTATTGAACTGAATGCTGGAAAATTCATATCCATTTGAATAGATCCCCTTCAAATGTAGTGGAATTCAAATTCAATACGAATGTTCAATCCCATACTAACCCCATACGAATCCCATATGAATGCATACAAATCCCATACAACCATACAAAACCCATGTGAGTCCCACACAAAGCTTCATACGAATGTATTGAAACATTCAATTCGAATTCAAATGTTAATGGTCCAATATGCCAACATTCGATTCAAGTACAAATGTTCAAATTCGGCCAAATCTGTATGAATTTTGAATGTTATGAATATTTGTGCACATTCCTAGTTCGAAGCCTTTATGTATAGGGTGGGAGAAAGATGCAAACAAACAAATACTGTAAAGCAGAGGAGTGAGCTGGAGGACCATGCAATCCAGGCCCTTGCTGAGTTGCATACATAATATGTCCCAAATTTATTTATTATTTAGATCCCACCTTTTTCTTAAGAGGGACTCAAGGCAGTGTAAAACAATACAGTAGATTTAAAAGAAACATATTAAAGCAATAGAAAAAAAGACAAAAGCTAAAAGGCCTTCCAGAATAAAAATATTTTTACCTGCTTAAGGAAAGCAGGAAGATATGGGCCCGTCCTAGCCTCCATGGGGAAAGAGTTCCACAGCTTAGGGGCAGCCACTGAAAAGGTCCTCACTCTTGTTCCTGCCAACCGGATCTGCGAATGATGTGGAGCAAAGAGAAAGGACTTGGAGGCTTATTTTGTCAGCCTGGCAGGCTCATAAAGGACAAGATGATCGTGAAGGTATCCTGGTCCCAAGCCGTTTACAAGTTAAAACAGTCTAAATTTGCAGTAAGGGAGTTGTACACTCCCTGGAGCTAGCTCAAGTTGGCCTTATTCCAGAATATATCTCAGGATAGGGGTCTGTTGTCCACATGCTAATGTTGACTACAGCAGGCTTCATCTGGGATCTGACGATGGGTGTTCTTCCACTGTCACTAGAAGTACCCATTAAGTACCCATTAATGGGTACAAAAATGCCATTTTGTACCCGTTAATGGGTACTTAATGGGAACTTTTAGTGACAGTGGAAAAACACCCGTAGTCTTCACTAGGATGTGGATAGCAGGTCCCTGTTCTGAGATATATTCCAGAGTAAGACCAAGTACAGAAAGACCCCAGCTCAGGGAAAGGTCTGCTGCTCCAACACCAGAAATAACTGCTCCCCTGTTTTCAAACAGGGCACCTTTTGATGGCTTGTGGCAAAAATGACAAATTGAAAGGGAATGTGTTTCCCTACCCTACCAGGAAGGTAGAATCTGACATTGTTGGTTGTTTCATTCCATATAGTTGTCATTTCATCTCGCTAATTGTGTGTGGGGTGGGAATAGTGTCAAGTGTGGCCAATCAGATGCTAGAAATGGTTGCTGGGGAAGTGACCCTATTGGATTTTCCTTTCTAGTAGTGGATAGCCATTTTTTTTTTTTTTTGTAATTAGATGAAACAGTGATTGGATGAAATAGCTTGAGTTTTATGATGTACATGTGTCTATTCCCAGAGGCATTGCCCCCCCCCCAGATTTCACAGTAGGTAAGAGAAATAAATACAGGATGTTAACACTGGGTATAACTAGCAGTGTAATGGGTAGAAATATCTAGAAACCATAGTGGCACTCATTTCTAGGGAAGTGATCATAGAACTGCAAAGATAATAGTCACTTTTCATAATTCTGTCGTGATGGTGTTTGTTGTTGTTGTTTTGGCCAGTTATCAATTTTATTTTCACATCTGTGTCTGCAATAGATTATCAATAGGAGTCTGCTTTGATGTTCTCACCCACCTTTGCATTTAGCAAGCGTTGAGGAAAAGAAGGGGTGAATGCACAATGAAATGTAAATGTTGCAGCTCAGCGAGTGGATGAGCTGTTATCTTTGTAGTGTCTTGGAAATACGCCAGCGTTAAATAGAATCCAGTTGGTGTGGACTGAAAGGCTTTTGGAAGCAAATCAATATGGCAAGTCTTGCAGAATAATGTCTTTTCTCATCAACGACAGCTAAAATCTGTTCTCTGACTGTGGTTGATGCAAAAAGGAGGGTGAAATGGGATACATATTTGATTTAAAGCTGAAATCATGATGGAGAATCATCAATAGTTTCACCAAGGAAGACATGGTGATAATTTCCTTTAATTTTCAGTTAGGAAACCTGGAAACATCTAGTGAAGGTGGGTCCTGACTGGGAAATTGGGGCATAAGCGAACCCCTCAATAGAATCAATAGGAGCTTCTTTCCCATACCCAGCAAATGAAGAACAAAGGAACATGCTATGCCAATGGTCACAACTGTACTTTCTCTTACAAGTTGATTCATCTTGTTAAAAAGGCAGACTCAAGAATGCAAATAGGAGCTGTTTCTAGGGGTGCTTCCACACAGCACCTCTGAAATCTGGATCTACTAGATCTGGATTTCTTAAATCTGTTTCAAAGTAGATCCGGATTTTGGAAATCCATTTTAAGGTAAATCCGTATCTTGTAGGTACGGATTTACCGCCACCCTTCCGTCCACACACGGGACGGAAGGACGGATTTAGATCTGGATTTGAGGTGGGTGCTGTGTGGAGGCACAGCACCCACCGCAAATCTATGCTCCGAAGGCCCTCCCCCAGCCCTCCATGATTGGCTCCTTAGAGCCGAGCATGGCGAGTCGGGGGACTCTGATTTCGCGGCTCCCCCTCACCTCAGAAGTGGTGGATCACCTCTTTTGGAGCCAGGGGGAACATCACCTAACTCCCCCCTAACCTACCCTGGGGTGACAGACGAAAACCCCTCCTTACCTTATTGCAGCCACCCCTATTCTGGATGTGATGTTCCAGTAGCCTCTGCGCTTGCATCCTGCGCACCTCCTGACTGGCCAGGGCAGCACCTGGCTGCAGGAGGCTCTCTATGCAGATGCTGACCCTGCAGACGCAGTTTTCCGGAAGTGTCCTTAATGGGTGCCACTGTGCGGATGTGCTTTCCCTATTCCGTTGTTAATGGGTGCTGCTGTGAAAGTAAACAACCCTAGAAGCTGAATTTCATGCAAAAAGAAAAAACAAAGTTCAGGTGGAAACCTGTTCAGTGGATCTTTAAACAGACACTCAAAACTGAGCAAGAATTGTATTTTTGCCGCATTGCTCTTGAACCCCTAGAGACATTCTCCACAGGTTGAACTGGTCCATTGCCTTATTATGGTCAAGAATCCAGAAGCACAGCCTGGACTATATAAAGGGAGCACAGGACGTGTGCAAAGCCAGTCAGTGACCTCTGTTCCAATATGTAAGATAATACATAGAATTAGACGAATAGCCATTATGCAGTTATCCCTCTTATTATGCTCTCTCTCCAAGCACTGATTTAAGGCACCTTTCCTGGGTACCTAAATATCTAGAACCCCCTCCCCAGATTCTTTCATAGTGGAGCAATGGAGACTAACCAAAATCTATCTCAGCTTCACCAAGAACAATACGCAGATTACTTGCTGTGAAGCCACGATGTGCCATCTGGATTTGAGCAACTTTCCTGAAACTTTCCCAGAGAAATCTGTGATACTTCTGTGGCACATGTGGTAAGGCACACATCACATGGGATGTGGAAGCCAATGGGAGGTGAGCTGCAGGCTGTTCTCACCATCCTGTCCTCACTGGATTAATTTACCTGAAACAGCAGAGTGAGTGCTCATTGTTCCACAGTAGGTAAATTCAAAGTAGCGGCGTCAGGTGTGATGCCCACATCCCAACTGCACATCAGAATGTGCAGTATCTTTAAGTCTGGACACACCTTAGTGTCCGAGAAAGCTGCCAGCCCCCTCACACAAACACAGAGCTGATAAGAACGACTTACTTGTCAAGGCAGTTTATTCAGCAGCAGAGCAACGTAGTCCAGAGAGCAAAGGTCAATAAACAGTCCGAGTCCAGGGTTCCAGAGAGCAACACCACGGTCCGGTCCGGAGTCACGAGAGCCAGGTATTCTAGGTCAGATAGAGCAGCTTTCCCAAAAGGTGAACCGATAGCTTCTGACAAAGGGCTTGGGTGTCTGCCCTGTGTTTTAACTCTGCAGATTCAGTTCACAGGTGCAGGTGATCAGCCTGCCTCTGGGTGAGCCTTTTGGATCTTCTTAACCCTTGCTTCTCTGCTCTTCTTTGCTTAAAGCTGGGGATCTCTAGGCTCTGTTGTTCCATGTCTCCCCCATCCTGTACTTCTGCTGTGGCCAGGCTGGGCTGCTGAACCCCAGGCTCCAATGGGGCTGGGGGGTCAGAGCTGGGTCCTGGCATCACCTCAGGTTCCCCCTGTACCTGAGGAAGTGAGTCCTCCTCATCCTCTGAGTCCTCTACCTGGCTGACCATGACACTTAGGATGTTAACTAGAAATTCCATTCTGGACTAGGGATGTGCACAAATATTCAAATGCATTTGAAATTCTATCAAATTGACCCAATTTTGACATTCAAATCATTCAGATCGAATGTGGTTAAATTCAAATTTAACAGATTCAAATCACATTGATTTTAATCCCCAAAACTGCATTCGTGCACACCCCTATTCTGCACTAGGTAGTTTGAGAGTTTGAGAGCTCATTCATTCCAACATCACACAGATTTAAAGGCATTTTTTTCATGGGACAGTGTCCTATGATACAAAAAGATCCAGAAGCCTCCCAGATATAACCATGGAAGTGGTTAGACAGCACAATGTACCCCTGGGTCTCCTGGGGGCTCTGAAGCAACCTTTCCCAGCTTGGGATGGGTTTCTAATATGTGGGCAGGATAGATATAAGTGCAGAAATACTCAACATGTCAGGGATCAAAGTCACTGTAATACACAGATGAGGGAAATCACATTTTAAAATCTCTGTGTGGAGAAGAAATTTTACAAGAGAGATGTTGCATTGGTTGACTATTGGTTGCAGGTGCCACAGTGCTGATGGCAAAAAGACAAATATGTGCGTGTGTCTTAATGCAAGTTATAATATAGTTCTTAGTATCCCAAGGAGCCAGAGGAGGGAACATGAAGGGTTTTATGTGCCTGAATGCAACAATAATCATATTCTCTGTTCTGCCCAGCTGCTATGTATTTGGAATTTCCACAAAAGAAATGCTGTATAAAATAATGTTGATTTCTTCCATATTAGCCAAGTGAAGTATCTCTTCCTCCTTCTCTTTTCTTAATATTAGGAAAGGGGAAGAGACTTAAGCAAGCCAAAGAAGAAGCTACAGCAGAAATAGATCACTACAGGCTCCAGAGGGAAAAGGATTTCAGACACAAGCAATCCAATGTAAGTCTAAAAAGGTATAAACGTAGAACATACTTGGCTAAAGATCATCTCTCCAAAGTTTGAAAAAGCATATGAATTTTCTCCATTCATGTAATAAAAGGTGTTCTGCATCTCCTAAAGCATGCATCAGTTTAGGGACATGCATGAATATTCAAAATATTTGGTATTCATACGAATTCGGACAAACTCGGACATTCGTATAGGAATCAAATACTTTTGTATTTGAATGAATCTTGTGTGTACATATGGGATGAAAACAGGATGCATATGGGATGAAAATGGGATGTGTACGGATGCGTACGGATGCATATGAGATTCGTATCATTGGATAGGTATTGAATATTCATATGAATATTTGTATCAGTTTGAATGTCCAGACATTCATTTTTCTTTATTCATATGAATTTGGATTTTTGAATATTCGATTCATTACAAATCAAATGTCGAAAACTGCATTTTGTGAACAAGTCTAATCTGTATGCATAAGGTATGTAGTCCCTTTCTCTTCAAATGCCCCAACTTGCACTCATGCAGCCAGAAGGGCTGCCTCCAGACTAGAAGAATAAATCCACAGTTAAATGTAAAAGTGCAGTATACTGACTGTGCAGCGACGACCAGACATCCCCACCCAATGGTAGCCCCATAGCTTCCCCATCGCAACTGTGAGAATTGAAGAGGCATGCACCGTCATGTGGGTTGAGGCCACCAATCAAATTTTGAGCTGCCCTTCCTACTTTGCTGGCATCTTGTCTCCTTTTCTCACCCTCCTGTCTGCATTGGCTTGAAGCTCCGGATTTTCTTTATACTGAGCAGCAAGCATTGTCGATCCTGCATTAAGGTAAGTGTGCAGTCCCAATCATATAATGCAACACCATGCCAATCAATCGATTATGTGTGACAACTCAATTGGGACTGCACATTCCAATGTGCAATTTAAAAGTGTCTGGACACAGCCAGGACACACAAGACATTCTCAATGTCTTCACGAACTATTGCATAAGGCAATGTTGTTTGGTAAAGTGCAGGATCTCTCTCTTCTGGAGTTGATCTGGTATAGAACAAGAAAATCTAATGGAAGCAATCAAACATGGAAAACCTCAACTGCATATTCAGCACATTGCCTCTTGAAGCTTAGTGCAAAGAGTAGTGTTTGATCTAGTGGTTAAGGAGCTGGACTCTTTTTTGGGAATACCGAGTTTGATTCCACCCTCCCCCATGAAACCAGCTGGGTGACCTTGGGCTAGTCACAGCTCTCTTCTGAGCTCTCACAGCCCCACCTACCTCACAGGGTCTCTGTTGCTGGGAGAAGAATAGAAAAGCTTTGTCAGCCGCTTTGAATCCCCTTAAATGGGTGAGAAAAGCAGAGTAGAAAAGCCAACACTTCTTCTTCTTCTTGAGGCAAAAGGAGAGAAGCTCTACACTTATTATAACACTTCTTCCTGTGTGAGGATCTTTCCTGAGACTTCCCCTAGGAATGCACAAAATGTTTCAACTTCAAAATATTTTAGTTCAAACCATGCTGTTTATAACTGTTTTGTGCCTGGAGTGAAAAAGCCCTGAAATTTAGATTCTGTTCTGAGATCAAAGCAAACATAGTTTTGGGATGTTTTGTTCAAGTACATTGGATTAGAGGGAAATGGAAACTGTTCTTCTGCCTACCCACAAACCACCCCAAATAGTGCCCTAGCATGATCACATCTTGAAAATGAAAATGAAGTAATAATCTCTCAGAACTGAGGACAGCCTGGAATCTGATTAAAAGTTGTATCTGAGCACTACCATGATGCCCCCTAGAAAGAACAACGCCCATCTGACACAACTGGAGGTGAAGGCGTGAAACAGTGCTTGGAGGACATGTGGCTTGGCCATGATGTCAGTAGATGCCCTCATGTGTCAGAAATGGAGATGTGGAAGCATCCATTTGGCACTGCGGGAAGGACAATTTTATGGGGCTGCATGACTACAGATGCCTCCTGCTGCAGCCATCCAGACATGGTCATCATTTAGTGGCCACATTTGACTGAAATATGGAAAGAAAAATTAGAACCCATAGTGAAGCCATAATGAGGCTCTTAGAAGTATTTGCTTGCCTGCTCAGATAAGAGCAATTTGCTGTTACATCTAAATCAAGATAAACTCTGCTTAGATTTACACTATAGTTTGTGATTCTGACCTGCTTAAATAAAGCATAGTTAAATCATAGTTGGTCTGGATATCACTGGATAATTTCTAGGAAGCAAGAACTTCAGCCTAAATTAACTATCATGAGTAAATATTTTTCACTCAATGAATATACCTTGTTTTGCCTTTGTAGATAATGGGCTCCCAAGGAAATTTAACATCCAAAATAGATGAAGAAACCAAGGTAAAGATCCGAGACCTCAACAGCAACTACCATAAGAACACTGGACGTGTGATTGAGCAGCTATTGGATGAGGTGTATGGCATCAGTCCGGAACTGCACGCAAATTATTCATACACAATTTAAATACTCTAATCAAATTGTTTCCGAAGAATCAACTACACCTGATGTTAGGCAACGCGAGGAAGCTGGTTTTAGAAGACTGATCCTGGAGCATCTTCCAAAGGCAAAATATTCTCAGGCTGCAATTTTACTTCCAAAAGGAGGCACGCATGGAGGCAGCAGACACCTCACAGTGACTGTACCACCACATTTCCAGACATAATCGCTGCCAGAGGTGCCATCTTTGCAGGCTTGAATGGAGGCGCAGTAATCAGCCATTGGTAATGACGCTTCCATGATCTTAAATTGTGACTTGGATCTTTTTCAGTGGCAAGTCACTATGTCTCTTCTCTCTGCCTGCAGAGGAGCTGCCTAACTCTATACATGGTGATCCTGCCTCAGTCATTATATTTTAACAATCATCATAACTTACTAAGGAAACATTTGAATATTATCCTCTGCCAGCAAAACTCTCTGGAGTTTACCTTTCAGCAGAAAGTATCCTTCCCCCCCCCCACACACACACCTCTTTATTCCTCCCTGCCCCTCCATATTCTTTATTCTTTTGTGCATGTGAAATAAATACAAATCTGAAACGCATGCAGCTTTTTAAAAGACTTTTAATAAAATCAGTTCTTGCAACATTTGACTTAACCATTTGGTGGAATGGATCTTTCCCATCCTTTCCTCCATAACGCCACCACTTTTCTTTTTAGTTTTTCTTTTGGTAATTAATAATTTGTCACTTAAATATGGGCAATGGCAGAATAAAGAATTGCTTGACACCAGCAGCTTTTTAGTGGGTGTCTTTTACTCCTTTACTTATGTTCCTTACTTCTTAAAAACTGTTCTGTTTCTATGACTTGGCCTGTTGCAGAAAATCTGTTTGTCGCAATATGTGGGGTGTTTAAAATAACCAAGTTTGTAATAATTATTAAAGATTATAATTAGTTTCAAAATTCAGGCACTTGACTCAAGCGTGGCACATATGGAAAGGCAACACTTATATACAATGGATAAGATTATGTGTAATTATATACAGAGATGTAATAACAAGTAAACTTTGTTTGTGGTCTATTGGCTGATCAGCATAATTACCCATTGCCATTCAACATTTTGCGATAGGATCTGTGAGGGCCCAACAGTGACGGATTTCACAGTAATTATGGCTGTTCATTCCAGGTCAATTACATATGTGTTCACTGATTGACTCTGCAGCTTTATCTGCATTGCGTAGCAAAGGAACCTTAAGTGAGTCCACTTTCTATTGATTCCAATAGGGGCCTGGAGACATAATGGAGAGACTCCACTGCCTAATGGAGAAACAGACTATCTGTACTTGCCTGGCAATGTAATTGTGGGACCTAGGCACTCCACCCACAATATTAGAGGCACCTTCACTTGCTCACCCTCTAATGTGGTGTATTCCATCTTCTGCCAGCAATGCCCTTCAGCACTCTACATTGGGCAAACAGGACAGAGAATAAATGGACACAAATCAGATATTTGGAATGGCAACACACAGAAACCTGTTGCAGAACACTTCAACCTCCCAAAACACTCAATATCAGACACTGCTGTCCTTGAACAAAGAAATTACAAAGGGAGTTTTGTAAGGGAAGCAGCGGAGCTGGAATTCATCTACAAATTCCAGGCCATTGAGAAAGGACTCAACAAGAATATTGGTTTTCTCTCACATTATGCATATTTGTTCACTAGCTAACTACTTGACTCAATCCCTCAGCTACAACTCCTTCCTCCAGGCTATCCCCCACACCCAAGGATTTGCTTCTGCATTTCCCCATCTAGTTAATCCCCTCCACCACATTTACATGTTCTTTGTCATCTCGGACATATACTTTCCTATAGGTCTGTTCCTGACATTGGGTCCCCTAGCATCTGAAGAAGTAGACGTGTCTACGAAAGCTCATGCCACCAACCCTTCTCTTGCTAGTCTCCAAGTGCTACTAACTACCTTCCTGGACTTTAATAATGAGTATGAAATCTGGCCTTGTGTAGGAATTATGTCCGTTAGAACATAAAACAATGTTTCTTCCTTGGAAGAATACATCTATAGGAATGTTTTAATAAAAGGGGTTGGATTTCTCCCTACCTAAGCTTTTTCACAGAAATGCTTGTGGATAACCTAAAATCTCTCATCACAATTAAGGGCTGGTATGCATATTCCATGAGGGAATCCAAAAGGTTGCCGTAGGAGATGTATTGTTGAGCATTGTGGCAATATACTACCATTAATGTAAGTGGTTTTTCCTGTAGTCTTATATTGACAAGACTTTCCAAACTATGGAACGGTTGTCATGCAAAACAAAATATACCCACCTTCCTTAAACTGGATGCATCAGGTGCAAAAAACTTTTGTTAGTGTCTTGTATAAGGAAATAAAAGAGATTGCTTCTGTTTACAGTGCATCTCCTGTAGAAAGGCAACCTGGGCTTGGTTACATTGAATTAGTTTTCCCATCCTTTTACACATCACTACAGTGCCCAACCCTTGGACACTGTGGGAAAGAATCTTAAATGCCACCATAATCCAGTAGGAATCTTACATTCCAGTTGGGATTATATCCGTTAATGATGGGGTGCTAAATCCATGGCCAAGGAGTGGTACCTGAAAAGAACTTGGAGTATCTAGAAAAAATATATTTGGCTAACAAACACTGGCATAACTCCAACAAATGTACAGATAAATAAATTTACAAGGGTGGGGAGTCAAAAGAGATCTTCTTTTAAGTTAAGGTGACCTTCAGTATCTATAATATAGAGACTATCACCCATCTCCACTTCCAAGGCCCACCCTGGGGGTCCTTGAGGGGGCCTACAATTCGTGGGCCCTATTCATCCACAAATTGGCTTATCTGATATTTGTCAAAGCTTCAGTGGAAGCTTTGGTGGATACTGGGGCCTACCACCACCACCCATGTGGCCTCCTGTCACCCCACTTACCAGTTTGGTCTAGTGGTTAGGGAGTCGGACTCTTATCTGGGAATACCAGGTTTAATCCTGCACTCCCTCAATGAATCCAGCTGGGCGACCTTGGGCTAGTCTTAGCTCTCTTCTGAGCTCTCACATAGTGCTTAGAATGACCAAGGATACACCTATTAGAGCCATACTGGGCTGAAATTCTTGCAAAACAAACATTTACACATAATTAAAAACATGTAATCAACAGCATTGGCTTAATAACAGCAAAACAGGAAAATTATGAATAAAAATGGTTTTGACCCACCAGGCTATAACTGAAAAAAAAAGCTCTGATCCTTAGCAGTAATTGATAACATAAATGAGTATTGGACCTATTTCTTTCCCTTCCCCATCTGCAGAAAATGTTCAGCTTCTTTGGAATTCTTGAGAAGTTTGGCTTTTGAGTATGTGCAATTCTTGGTCTAAGGCTAAGGCAGATTTCAACAACTCTTCCTGCCATTTTTGTTGTTCTTGCTGCACAGTATGAGAAGCTGAATGAAGATTTAGGGAAGCTCATAATTCTTCCGTCTCCTCTTCAGTATAGGTACAATGCTATTAACTGTTTGATTCAATAATAATGAGAAAGCAGGGATAACCCCATTGATATTGATATTTAACCCTCTGGAATTTGGTAAGAACATGACACAAAGAGCAGGAAGAAGCTGCCATAGCAGGGGAAACATCTTGAAATACTGAGTCCTCCTAAGAGAGAGGTAGGTCCAAACAAGAATGTTTTGGGTGATTTAAATTTTTCAGATACTATCTCTCAAAAGGTACAATAAGATCTCTTGGTGGCTTGCTTTGCCCTCATTGTGGCTTAAGACTACAGTGAGTTATCTGTATATCAGAGTATTCAGTCTTAACATTAGGTAATACCTCCACCCATCAGGTAATAATAAATGCTGTTAATCAGACTGCTACGTGAAGGTGGATGTTCCAGCATCTCATTCTACACTGAATGACCAAGATTTTCTTTAAATCTTATATAGCTCTTCCACACACTTGAAAAGACTCTTTGAAATCCTTTCTAATTAGCATCCAAAGTTGTCTCAGATGGAGGGAAAGTTGTATCATTTTCTATGAGGTATCCATAGCTAACAAGGCTTCAGAAAGTAGGTGAGAGTCTGGGACTCCCTCCACCATCTTAGGTTGAGCACTTCCAAGATTCCATATTCCTTGTTACTTTTTATTGCTATTTATGCAATTTCACCAACAACTTAGATGAATGTCAATTATTTTGACAAAGTGAGCAAGTAAAAACAAATAGACAAACCTAAGAATAGGAGTGCTGAGAGACAGGTTTCTCTCTGCAGACAATGCCCCAGCAATCACATTTTTTAAACCATAAGAGTAAAATGAATGGCACTGCAGGACATATGGGAGTCTCCATGGATGATATAAGGAACCCTTTGGATGGCATGCCATCTTGCCTAGAGACCTGAGGCCTATTTGCACTACAACCTCTAGTGAAGAAGTAGTGAACTTTTGGTGAAGAGCATCTGCACATGTAGGTTGTTCCAGCCTCCAAGCAGGCCCACCCTTACCAGAAGTTAACCAATGTTTACCAGAACCTACCTTAAGCATCTAGCAGTGCAACTACCCACACCTCTTCTGGTGCTCCGGGGTTGTCTGAGATACCATGCAAGTGCAATGGCACCTTGGACAGCCATAGATGTGACTGCATGTGCACAGAGAGTCAGCGTTGTCAGGGCAATGTCGCTGACGCATGCACAGTCGTTCAGAGTGCCACAGCCAAAATGGCAGTGACCAATCCAGGCCCCAGATTGAATAAGTATTTGATCACGGGGGGAGGGAAAGGCCAAAGTTGACTAGCGCTCCAAGTACAAGTGCTTGTCAATGTTGGATAAGTCATGCTCCTTCCCCATCCAGTGGATGGGAAGGGAAGGGAGAAAACACCCAAGGGGTATTAGCACTTCTGGTGCCTGCAACCTGCAGTATTTCAAAAACTCTCCAAATAGAGACATAAGTGAGTGTGCATGCACACACACACACATGCACACACACACACTTTTAGATAGCACAACCATATGGGGAAAATATGGGTATATTTCATTAATTAAACTTAATTCTAGCCCAATATATTACTGGTACAAGGTTGCAGCCTTACAGAAATCAATGGGAAAACAAGAATTGTTTAAAGCTCTTCAATGGAATGAAAAGATCAAGAGAAATGTAAACCTGCCAAGATTTGAAAAATCACCCAGAGCTTTGAGTGTTTTCTCTCATTAAATAGTGAATACACATAGATGCTCTTTGTAAATAACACAGAAAAACAAACCTATGTAGATTTTTATCATATCGTAAATAGCTTTGCATCTATTCATGTTTCAGAACCAACTTAATTCTGTATTTTCCATAGCACAATTATTTCTTGATATTGGTAGACAGTTGCTGAGGTTAATAGGGTAGCCTGAACTTATTTGCATTTCATTGACTTTGTTCCAATGCACTCTTGTTTACAGTTAACTGTTCTTATTTTGAGACAACAAACAATATTTCAGTAATTGCAAAAAGCTTGGAATACATTGCTCAGGACTAAGAAGTTTTTTGTTTTGTTTTGTTTTGTTTTAAATTACAGACACTGACTTCATAAGAATTTTCCTCCTGTCTTACAAAGCTGATTATTTCTCAGTAACAAAATGAAGGAGGAGGAGGAGGAGGAGGAGGAGGAGGAGGAGG
>MTQE01001134.1:13316309-13332436 GCA_014337955.1 Aspidoscelis marmoratus | reverse complement strand
TAATCGGTACTTAATGGGTACTTCTAGTGACAGTGGAAAAACACCCTTAGGCAACTTCTGGGAAGGCAGTGGGCCTCTGGATGCTGTAACAACCTCCTCTAGGTGAAGATGTTCTTCCCCAGAAGTTGCCTAATTATGCACTATGGGCTGTAGTGCAAATAGGCCTCTCGTATGAGGAGATATCCTCATATTGACTAAAAACCTAGAATTTGAGGTTGTGCACCACAAACACAACTGGAAATTTCGGTGTATTCCTGGCCCCTGCCCAGTATCCCCAGTCAAGGAATCGCACTGCTCTGGGTGGGTTCTCTTTACAGAAATCTTCTGTGAGGTGAGGAGAGCTGCTCAAAAACTCTAACAGGTTGATAGAATCTCTCCTATCCCTATGCTGTTCGATTCTGATCAGATTTGGATTGGGATTATCCAGATCCATATTTTCAAAAATCCAATTTGAACTCGAATATATGACTGTCAGGAACACTTGTATCTGAATTTCGAATCATTTCGCATCCCATTTTTATCAAGTTTGGTTTCATTTGCATCCCGTTTGCATCCCATATTATAAGCACGAATAGACCCAATATTCAGATGCAATATACGATGATGAATTCAGTCAAATTATTCAAAAATCTGTATCGGATTTTCGAAGATCCGAATCTGAACCGGATTTGAAAATCCGGATTTTCTAAAATCTGATTTGAATTCGAATGTCGATATCCGGTGAATTCTATTTGGATTTTCGAATTTTCGAATATCTGTGCACATCCCTAATGGTTAAAGCCAAGGGACCCAAAGGGAAAGATGCTCTCACTTCAAGCTTGACACCAAGTGACTGCATAGATATATCCATGCAATTTTCTTGGCAAGAACACAAAAGTGACTTCCCATTGCCTTCTTCCAGGGAAATCCCAGGGACTAAACCTGGCAGCATGTAAGCCACACCTCCAAAGACTTTCTGTAACTCATATACAGGTGGCACCTGCCTTCACTGAAAAATACCCAGAAACAGAGATTGCTATTTTATTCTTATACTTTCTCCTGCACTCTTCTTATCCCCTTTATTTATGCACATGGGTACATGCACTAGGGATGTGCATGAATATTCATAACATTCGTTATTCAGACGAATTCAGATTAATTCAAACTTTCGTACACAAATCGAATGTTACAATATTCATACATTGACATTAGTACGAATACAAATGTTTCTGGGCATTCATACAAATAGTTCAGGCATTCATTAAACTGGGGAGGTGGGAAAGGAGCTGCACTAGTCACATCTCCAAGGGATCCAGATTGCTTTTGATTTGGATCAAGAGTGGATTAAAAGTGGATTCAGGCAGAATTTGATGCTTTCAGAGCAGATTTGTTACAATACGTATCAGATACCTATTGGATATGTATACGTTCATATCAGATATTCATTCAAATATGTATGAATACATTTGCATTGAATATAATCGTACTACGTTTGAAGGGGATCTATTCATATTACTATAGATTTTCTAACGTTTGATTCATTGCGAATTGACTGTCAAAAAAACCTATTCATGCACATCCCTAACACGCACACTCACATTTTTGCCAAGATAAAATCCTCCCCAGGACAATGCATGAAATAAATACTTATAATGTACCACTAGATGGTACTGTGGACCTAGCAAAGCCCTAAGAAATCCATGGGCTTTGAGGTCTGAACTAAAAGAGGAAAGAAGTGAAGTATTTCAGAAACTGCATGCTGATTTAATGTATTTTGGCATGCATACATCATGGAGTGAATTTGTGCATGTCCACAGATACACACACAAATATACCATAATAATATACTAGCTTTTATCACTTAGCTCAGATTTGTAAGCCACTCAGTGCCTAGATGTGTTTTGCTCTATGGTTTCCACAGATCTGATCATTGTTCCTGCTGACCAAGGCAGGTTCTGCATAACAAGCTCTGCTCTGGCCCTCAATGCAGGAAATGTGCTGTTCACATGCGCACCCTCCACTGCTCATGGCCATATCAACGTCAAAACCTTTTTGTGCAACTGCAAACAGAGGGTCAGGCAGTGGAGAGGCAATAAATTACTTCAAGGTGAGTCTGTACAGGACTGCAGGGCAGGAAAGCACAGGCAAAGTGTGTTCTGCTGATGGCGCTTTCCATTCCCTTATGGCACGATAGTGGGTGTCATTTGAAGGTAGGTGGATCCTGCCTATGGCTGTGGTCACACTTAAGGTTTAATCCAGCAAAGTGACAAGCTGCTTGTTTTTGGTTTTATCCAATTCAGAAAATCCACCTTTGAGTTAGATAACACAGAAGGAAAATGACGAGTCACTTTGCTGGTGTGTTCTTCTGCTCTGAGCGTGGACTAAAATGTTGGGGTGAATGCAGCAGAAGTCTAATAGGATCTATTCCAAAACAACTGAAGAATATCACATATCAGCTCATTGTGCATGGTCTATCACAGCTTTTACGTCTAAAAGTTTTCCAACTTTCAGGTCCTTTTTCAAGCGCTCTTCTATTTTGATTCTTCATGTTTTCAGGAGGAATCTGGAATAACAGAGGAAGAGATTTACTGAAGTGAGTTGATAAAAAAAAATAAGCAAGTCACCCTAAGAAAGCTGCAGCATAACAAATACTTCTTTATTGTTAAACAACCTGTCATTGATGGTGTGTATTGCCCAGAGTGACTTTGGATAGTTCTTGGACCTTATGAATCCAGGCAACCTTTTTTCTTTTTCTTAACATCCTATGATGTAGTGACAATCTAGTAAATATCCTATTTCCTCTCACACATATCTCATATCCAGGGGTGTGGTGGACTTCTGTTTTATATGTCCTTTGACACCAGGGGCTATAGAGACATATTTTACAGAAATGCTCATAGTGTGGACTTCTACATCCTTTCATAATTTCATCATCATATTGATAAGCACTTAATTTCTCCCTTCTTTCTATTTTGAAATTTCTAAAAGAGATTGGGTCAAATATCTCTTGCAGGGGTGGCCCATAGCATTTATGCAAGGAAAACAGAGTGGATGACTCTAGTTGGAAATCTTGCCTCAGTCTTACACAGAGCCAGGACTTGGTCTCCTGCAGATCAAAATGTGCTTTGAGAAGATGAAAGAGAAGCTTTCAGATGGACTTTTACCCCAATCCTGCCACCTTTGCGATACCTTGATCAGTGTTGGCAGTATGCTAATAGCAGCCCTTTGTGGTATCACTAAAAGCGGGAGGTGGGGAGATGTCATTTGTGTTGTTCAGCCATGGAAGAAACAAGATGAGGTTTCTCCCTTACATTCCAAAATGTCATGGTACAAGGTTCCTGTTTAGATGGTCAAAATGAGTCCTTCCCAGATCATTAGTTAGAGGGCTCTTTCTTGAACACTTATGTTTGCCTTGAAGCTGGGGCAACTTTATCTAGTCAGTAACATGTGATCATTGTAAGAAACCAAAAAATAAGATGGTTGCTGATGGACAGGAAATACATAGACTATGATGGATGGTATGAAAATATAACATAATGCTAGATCGTAGAGAAGTGCCAAAATGGTTCAGGTTGAAACCAGTTTGAACTGAACTGAATGATATTACCTAGGTCAAATGGAACCAAACTACCCCCAACGTGGTTGAAATAAAAGTGAACCAGAGGGTTTCATTTGAATGGGTTGAACAACTCAGTTTGATTTGAACCAGTTTGATTTCAATTCCTTTTGCCCTCAAAAAGGGGGCATTTTTCATTTGATAATAATCATTTAAAAAATTGGTTTCAAACATACTCAAAGCTCAACCTGAGACATGATGGCTGAAGTGCACTAAGCCTGGTACATATGGGCAAGAGATTGACCACTTGCTTTGGCCAGTAATTCATTTTACCTGTTTATAAGCTATTTTATTGCGACCCACCCTGAGACCTTCAGGTACAGGGTTCAATAGAAAATGAATGAATGAATGAGTGAGTGAGTGAATGAATGAATGAATGAATGAATGACCCTATTATCTCTGCTTTTTATGTTAGTGATTAGTTCATGGCAAGAAGAGCAGATAATATTAAGTTCCTGACAATCATGTAATGCAGAAACCTGTTTAGAATCTTCATAGTAGCGTCAATTGATTGGAAATACTTTTTTTTACATCTCAGTTTCTATTTATGCTTGGCTCTAAAATTTCCGAGATCAAAACCTTAACTTCCAGATTTTAGGGAGACTGCATAATACTGCTGATTTTCAAAAACATAAGCTTGTCTCTTGGTGTTTGGCAAAATAACGTAATAACCACAACTGTAGCAATACTGTATATCAGTCATTTCCTGCCCCTGAAACTGGATTACCTGCTTTTAAAGAAAAGGTATATATTACACTGAGGCCCACCCTCAGTGTGGGAGAGAAGGGAAACATGCATATCCTCTTTCCTCTTCAGCTACTTAATTTTGCTCACTTGCTTGTTTGATTCATTTATTTAGAAGTTCTTCAGGTTAAGCTGAACAACAGTGATTTGTCCATTAGCCAGCGTAATTCCACAGTCTAGCCATCCTAGTACAGCCCAGTTCTTGAAACAATGTCATGCTGCTGTTTCCATCTTTGGAGATGAAATCTAGGATTGTTACCCTTCCTCCAATGTTTGAAAAGCAGTAAGGGAAAGTGATGTAGAAGCTGAAAAGCTCCAGAATAGAAAACATCCACCTCTCTTTCCTAGTTTGTATTTCTTTTATAGGGTACATCCATTGAAAAATGTGTCATGAAAGCTATTTAGACGTGACAGAATATAGACACCATTATCCCCATCCCACCTCTAACCCACATTAAAGGCCTTTGAAAGTATGTTTTCTGGACTCTCATGTGGGCTAGCGTGTGTATGCTATAGTCTCTAAACTGCTTTCAATCCATTTTCTTTTATTGTTTGCTGATGTGGCCTTACTTAGGGCCCAGTTACACCTAGGGCCTTTTTCAGCTAGGGCTTAGAATCCTTCTAGGACCCCATTAGGAACCCAATTAGTAGCTAATTGGTAGCAATCAGGAAGGCCCTGTTCTTACCTGGACCTCACTGAAGGCCCCATCTGCAAGGCCCTGTCCCCACGAGGGCAGGAGATATCCAGATTTAATTGATCCTTCAGGCCCTTAAATCTGGATTTTGTGTGGACCTGATTAAAGGTGTCCACAATTGGGTCTTCAGGCATATTCAAGACCCGGATCTCCAGGAGGACCCCATCTCAAAGTTCGGGATCTTGAAGATCCAGATCTTTGGCTGCGCATGGGAAAAGGGAGGTAAATTTTAATCCCACCTTCAGTCCACTTTCAGAATGAGATGACACTGTTTTCCTTCCACATTAACTAACCCAGAAAATCGATATTTGGCTTAGATAATTGGCAAGAAAATGGTCCCTTAACAAATTGGATGTGCCTTACACAGGGGAGAAAGCCTTTTGTAACCTGAATCCTAGAATAAGAAATGTTGTACTTTCTTTTATCTTATAATCTATCCATGCAAGGGGCAGCAGCTATTTTGCAAAAACCTTCTTTAAAGTTGGAGGTTAATGCTTGACCCCTTGGCATGTGAGCCACATTCTGTTTGTTGTTAGTTGTTTGTTGTTTGTTGTTTGTTTTTACCATCAGGAAAGTATAAAAGAGCTAAAACCTTATTTATCCTACAACATACAACAATATAAAATGACAAGCTGGAGCAGGTTCAAAGGAGAGCTACCAAGATGGTGAACGGTCTGCAAACCATGTCCTATGAGGAACCGCTTAAGGAACTAGGAATGTTTAGTCTACCAAAAAGAAGACTGAGAGGAGACATGATAGCTGTCTACAAATACCTCAAGGGTTGTCACAAGGCAGAGGGATCAGCCCTGTTCTCACTCTCTCAAGGAAGGACTAGAAACAATGGGGTGAAACTGCAGGGGAAAAGATTTAGTTTAGATGTTAGGAAAAAATTTCTAACAGTAAGAGTGATCAACCAGTGGAACAGGCTGCCACGGGAGGTGGTTGGTTCCCCTTCGATGGAGGTCTTCAAGCAGAGACTGGACAGCCATCTGTCTGAGATGGTTTAGGAGATCCTGCCTTGAGCAGGGGGTTGGACTCGATGACCCAGGAGGTCCCCTCCAACTCTACCATTCTATGATTCTATGATTCTATGACTCTTACAATCTAAGAACATACCGTACTTAAAAATGAATGTTACCTGAAAGAGGTAGAAATTTCTTTTATCACCTAAGAAAACTCTCTCTAGGGCATCATATTCTGATATCTCAGCAGTAAGATACCATTGAAATGTTATCTTATGTTCCTTCTCGCTCTTTGGAGAGCCCATTCAAGAAGGATAATGCTAGAAATGGAAAAGACATCTGAATTCAAGTGGATAGAATCTGCATTTAGGTGCCATTAGTGTCTTCAAAGAAATCCTAGTTAAGACATCTGAATTTACATTAAAATGGACTTCCCTTCATTCCTCACTGAATGGTCACAACATATTCATAGCCCATATTCTTGTTTGAACTCTGCTGCTTTCACTTATGGCAAGAAAATTCCATTGGTAGTCAGCAAATATACATGCAGGACATCTATCTATCTATCATCTTTGTCCTCTTCTTGTGAACTAAATGGAAATTGGAAAATCCATGTATTAAAAAACTTTTTCCTTCCTTCCTTCCTTCCTTCCTTCCTTCCTTCCTTCCTTCCTTCCTTCCTTCCTTCCTTCCTTCCTTCCTTCCTTCCTTCCTTCCTTCCTTTGATGTTCCAAACTTGCTATTCAGTTTAAGAGTTTTTTTATTTAAACCTGGGCAGCCTGAGGATCAAATACATAATCCCAGCAAAATGGTTTCTGTGTCTTTTGTCTACATACCAGCCCCCAGCATCATTCATTTTTCCAGGAAAAGACATCACCCATTGAAAGCAAGAACCAAGAGAAGGCTAATTTCTTGCATGCATGCCAAGCAATATGCAAGATAAACTCGCCCACTATCAGACTGTGCTGTCTTAAAAGATGTATGCTTCACACTTTTCTGTGCATACTGTAGGTGTGCAACTCCCTTCCGTCCATCTGTTACTTAACATCTTTCTGCCCCTCTTCACTGTGCCTAGATTTTTTCCCTCCAGTCTTCATCGGAGTCTCACATAACAGCACTGACATTTATAGGTTAACTGTTTCCCTTTGCATCCTAGGATTTTTGTGACATCACATAATTGTAATAACTAGCACTGTTATGTTACATCATTATAGATTTAACCCTATAGACATCTGCATTCATTTAATTTCCCCCCTGCTATGTTCGTTTCTCCCAAGTGTTGCTAGAGTTACTTTTGAATTTTCAGCAATCACTCTCAGGAAGAAAACTGATGATAAACTTGGTATCTGTGACTGCAGCTGAAAGGAAACACAATGAAAGATGAGAATACATTAAAGAAATTCTCCTTGAAAACTAATTCATGGTGAACTGGCCATTTTTCCTCGTGCTTTTTCTCCTCACCCATGAAAACACTTTTGAACCCTCTTTGTGAACTAAATGGAAATTGGAAAATCCATGCATTAAAATTCATGCATTAAAATGGATCTGACCTTCTTGATCAATGCTTCATTGAAGTTTTGATGAAGACCAGATCTGTCCCCCCCCATTCACCCCCTTACCCCCAAATGTGGCCACAGCTACATCCTCCACATCCTCCATTGTCATTTTCACACTCATCCACTGCCTATGTAAGCTTTCCAGAGCTGTGCGTGCACCTCTTCACCAGGAAATCACAGTGATTTCTGGATGAGGTGGTACCCGAATAGCTCCAGAGGGCCTACTTCAGCCACAGGTGAGTGGGAGGGGGGAGATGAGATGAGAAGGGAAGGTTGGAGGGTTCCCTTCATTTGCAAACATTTGTTGGATGTTCATGTACAAAGCTAAGGCCCTTTACATTAAACGGAGGGGGATCCGATCAAAGTCGAATATCCCATCCTTTCTCAGAGGCTTTTGGTTGCATAAAATTATGCCTTAGGCATGCTACCTTAAGAAGAGCCGCACTATCATTCCAAAGCCCACAGAGTTAAATTCTAGGGATGTGCACGAATGTTTTTTTTGACATTCTATTTGAATCAAATCAAATACCCCAAAACCCAATTTGATTAAAACCTTTTAAATGCGAATTTTACAAGATTCAATTCGTATTTACCAAATTCGATTCAATTTCTTTGAATTTTTGATTTGAATCTGCACATACAAAATGTTGACAAAATTTGTACGTGCATGTACATGTCTTCCCCACATCTGTACACGTCCGTATGCTTCCCTTAGTTATCCCGTATGGAACCTGTTTTCGGCCTGTACAGATCTGTACAAATGTGTATGGATGCGGGAAAAATGCGGATCTTCAAGTACACATCCTGTACGAATCTGTACACAAATGAGTGTCCAGATAATCTGATCGAATAGATCCAAAGTTCAAATTTTGATCTGAATGTTTACATTTGAATTTTGGGACATTCGATTCACGTTCGAATGTCGAAAATCAGCACATTCAATTGGATTTCAAATGCCTATGAGTATCCATGCACATCCCTATTAAATTCTTTCTTTTTCCTTTTTCCAAAGGGCCAAAGAAGTCTTCCATTTCTTCCTTCCTTCCTTCCTTCCTTCCTTCCTTCCTTCCTTCCTTCCTTCCTTCCTTCCTTCCTTCCTTCCTTCCTTCCTTCCTTCCTTCCTTCCTTCCTTCCCTCCAAACCCCTTCATTTTAAATTTTGTTTCGTTTCTATAAATGTATTAATTTTGAACAGGTTTGAATAATAAACAAGTCAAACAACATGCAAACTGCTCTTAGATATATGTGTGAATGTGAGTAGATCTGGGTTAAGTAACAAGAAGATTCAACTGAGGAAAGGAAGAGGTATGGAGGATGCTGAATCAGTGCTGTCTCTGGGCAGAAGAATAAAGCAGGAAGTTTGAAAAATGTGTTAATTTGATCCCAATTAGTAAGGAAGGAAGAAGATTCTCTAGGCAAGGCTACAGCTCAGGACTGTAATTTTGTTTTTTTTAAAAAAAGTGTGTGCCAAGTGGCATTTCTTTCTTTCTTTCTTTCTTTCTTTCTTTCTTTCTTTCTTTTTATATCTCACTCTGTACCTGAAGATCTCAGATGTAGATCAAAATTATATGTTATTTTATTTAAAATATGTTTTAGATACATATATTTTTATATTCTTGTTCTTATCTTTAAAATTTTGTGTGGCAAATAAATTGAACTTAATGCTGAATAAGAGTTGGGCTTAACCAGAAATTGCCTCTGGTTATAATTTTTGGGGGGATTCGTTTCCTCTTCTTTCTCAAGCTTTTCACATGCTGCAACAGTTGCATAATTTGGGTCAGCAATGATTCATGTAGCAATTGCAGGCTGGCAGTTTGGAAGATGCAATTATTAAACTTAAGTTTACTAAAGATAAATATGATTTTGAGGTAACTCAAAGTTCATAACAGATGCAGTACAAATTCATCTCCTGGGGAGGTTTGGATGGAGCAGATTTACAGTCCTCCATTGGCCAGGGCCTTGGCTATAGGTCTAATGCCAGAATATCCCTTGGGGATGTGCACAAATGCAGTTTTCAGGATTTGATTTGAATCGAATATCTGAAAATTTGATTCAATTTGAATCTTTAAAATGTGAATTTAACCAAATTCAAATCGAATTAAGCAAATTTGAAACTATTCATTTGAATTTTTGATTTGAATTTGCACTTACGAATGTCAACAACATTTGCATCTGCCTGTACGCATTGTTATGTATCCCGTATGCATCCATACATGTCTGTATGCATCATGTAGTTATCCTGTATGCAACCCGTTTTCATCCCGTACGGATCCTTACAAATGCATATGAATTGGGGAAAGATGCATACGTGCAAGTACGCATCATATACAACCCTGTAAACATGTGAATGTCCGGATAATTTGAACAAATAGATCTGAAATTCAAAATTCATTCAAATTTGAAAATTTGAATGTATGGACATTCGATTCAAATTCGAATGTCAAAATTTGGACAAATTTGATAGAATTTCAAATCTTTGAATATTCTGTACACCCTTAATATGCCCCACCAAGATGGCAATGCAAGAGCAGGTGGGAAGACTGATAGATGTTAAAGATGATATTTGTAATCAACTAGCAGAATCATGGCAGAAAGACATAAATATAGAGAAATATGATGTTAGTAGCAGACTCAAAGAGATTAACACGCAAAGGAACATAAGATTAAAAGAATTTACTATGAAAATCCTGTTCAAGTGGTATAGAACACCAGCTCAGCTGATTAATATGTTGGGTAATATGTCATCTAATTGTTGGCACAGCTGTGGCTTGAGAGTAACATTTATACATATGGTATGGTTATGGCCACAAGTTATAAAATTTTGGCAATGGGTATTTCTACAGGTATCAAAAATAACAGGTTAAAATATAAGAGTATATCCTGGATTAGAGGTATTGCTGATTAGTAAAGGTCAAGTAACAGAAAAGAAGAAACTATATTTAATAAGATGGTTAATATTAGCTGCCCTCTCTACAATTGCCTTAGGGTGGAAAGATAAAGATAAATGGAACAAAGATATGTAACTAATTGATTTAAATCTGATTATTATTGGTGTCATCAGATAAGATATATGGGACTGCGAGATAAATATAAGTTAGAGGAATGTTAATAGAGAGGATGCAGATGAAGTATTGAAAGACGAGATAAGAAATATACTGAATAGTTTCCCTTCTTTAGTCAAAATGTAGATGGTCATTGCAGAAAAGAGGGGGGAAGGGGGAATAAATGGAATTGTATAATGGTATTCTATAATGTATATGTTATTGATATATACCTTAAAGCACGGGTGCCCAATCACTGGTCCACTGACCAGCGCCGGGCCAAAGGGTTTTTTTTTTTTTGCCAGTCTGCAATGCAACTGCAACAAGCTGCCCCACCACACCCTGCCCCACCCTAAATACTCTTTCAGGGGCTATTCCACCCTGAATTTAGCCCTGTATCCCACATGGTAGCTGCATGGTAGACTATGCACTTAATCACTGCTCTATTCAGCCACTTACCACTGCACTTTTAATCTTGGAATGCTATTTTTTAAAAAATTAGCAAACTACATAGCTGAATTTTGCCTTGCACATTATTGTTCCAAAACAAAATGAACAGGGACCAAATTACACGTGAAGAGAGAGAAACATGTTTAAATGCCTGAATAATGTGTGGATTTTTTTTTCATTACGATATAGATTAATGTAAAAATCAGAAGGTATGGATATATAAATAATCCAATATGAAGAAAACTCAGGCCGTAAACAGTTAGATTAGCCCAACTTGAAAGGGTGGATTATTGATGTCAGATTCTAACCCATAAACTGCCAGTTGGTGGGCTGAGTTCTTCATCTGATGGCAGTGTCAGAATCTTACCATTTTTCTTTAAAAAGCAGAACAGCAAAGAGCAAAATGAAAAACAAAAACAAAAAAAAACCTTCAGATGTGCCAGGCCACATTGAGTCCACCCACTGTGTAATCATGTGACACACTGACAGTTTTCACCAGGAAAATAAAAGCCTGGGTTTTACAAAGTATGTTTTAAAAAAGACAATGTGTATAATGTAACATCGAATGCTTACAATGAGATGGTGTTCAACAAGAATAAGGCACATTTGTTGTTCCATTCTGGGGAAAAGGAGTCACAGGCCAGGCATCCTTATTAGAACTCCATTTTCACTTTCAGCAAAGTTCATATAACAAGCCGGACTCCATCTATTATCCCAACAAAGGGAAGCTTTCCAGAGAAAAAGCCCTTGCTCTGCTTCACCTAGCAGCATGTAGGTTCACAGTGAAAGAAGCAATTCTCACAAAGAATAAGCTGTGAAATGCATTTTTAAAAAGTGTTTTATTGCCATTCTGATCTGGAAGCCCCCCACATGGGTGATGGCCATCTTTCTGCAACACTGGGTCCCCTGTGCCACTAGCTGTGTTACTACTCAAGAGGGGAAAGGCTGCAAATTGGTTTTAAAAATGCCCTTCAGAGTGAGATCATAACTCAAAGACCATCACTGGCCATTTAAAATACAATGGTTAGACTCTATAATACTGAGAATTCCACTGGTGGGTTTCAAGAGTAACAGAGTCATTTCAGAAGAAACAGAGGCATGGGCAAACAATTTTCAAATGTATGACATTGTGGGGAAAGCTTGGCTTCATTTTAAAGTTCTCTTCTGAAAGCCCTCAAATTAAATTTTGCTTTGCAGATTGGGTCACCAAAGTCATCAAAAAGGCTTGACAAATATTTAATTTCTACTCCTATCCTACTCAGAGTGTGATCACTGAGGGCTTGTTTGGGGTGACCATTTACAAAACATTGTCTCATCTGTGGATGCAGAAAAACGAAAATCTACAGTCACATCGGGGTGTGCACAGATCCAATTTCCACATTGTATTTAGGTTCCGGAAAGCCTGTTTGGCATTCTGGATGGCCTGGGGAAAGACCTGAGGCTCCACCAGAGCAGGTAAGGGAAGTGTGAAATCACCCCTGGTGTTAGATTGAGATGGGACTTGCTGGGCTCCAGGCATCTTGTCCTCTGCCCCTTGTGCAGGTGGTGATCCCTCTTGGATTGTAAGTTACCTCCAAGAGTGGGGTTTGTTCTTAGAAGTGACCCTTTTGCAGAATGTGATAATCACCATTCAAAATACTTGCTGCCCTTAGGTGCCTGTGCTACTACTGTGTGGACTGAGGTTGGCAATGCAGGCAACCTATCTGGTCAACATGTGCCCAGAACTAGGGGTGTGCATAAATGCAATTTTCAGGATTCTATTCTATTCGAATTGAATACCCAAAAGTTCAAATTTAACCAAATTCAATTCAAATTAAGCCAATTTGAATCTATTCGTTTGAATTTTTGATTCAAATTTGTACTTTCATACGTGCCCATATGCATCTATATGCATCCATACACATTCCTATGCAATGAATAGATCAAAAATTCAAATTTTGTTTGAATATTTAAATTCAAATTTATGGACATTCAATTTGAATTGGAATGCCGAAATTCAGACGAATTCAATCAAATTTCAAATGTCTTTGAATATTCATGCTCATCCTTGCTTGCTGTCCTTAGGTGCCAAAGCTATTGCTGTGTGGACTGAGGTTAGCAGTGCAGATGACCTACTGAGAGCCAACACACAATGGCCAACATCCAGGGGCATTTTCTACACATAGGTTAAGGGCACAGGTTGAGAAGTTTGAAGCCAGAGAACATTTGTTCCCCAGAAGCAGTGGAGAATGCAAACAGTGTAGCTTTCACCTCTGGGATGGCCCCCACTTTCCCTGTCATGTGGATGCTACCTAGGCAGCAGTTTTAAATCAGTTGCACAATTATTATTATTTTTAAAAAACAGCATTTACTGTTGCTAAACAGAGTCACTCAAAATTGTAAAAGGTGTTCTGCAGTTGAAAGGAGCCGCAACAGGAATGTCCCAATTATCACCATGGCAACAGAAGTGTGTGCCAAGAAAAAGGGCCATGTGAAAGAAAGAAGGGCATTGTATCAGAAATATGTCACCATAACAACAACGGAATGCTTCCAACTCCACATCTGAGACTAACTCAGCCAGCTAAGACAGGGAGGCTGCTGGACAGCAGACTGGACAAGACGCCAGCAGCATCCTTATCCTGTCCTCTCTGACCCAAAAACAAAAAAAAGGTCCTCAAATTCAGGGACAGAATGCATTGACCACTTGGTAAGAGAGAGAGAGAGATCCTAAGGACAACAGTGGCACCCATCCCCATCCCACAAGTGGGGAACAGTGCATCCCCTGAGGTTTAAGTAACGCGTGCCAGATTAAGCCCTCCATCCAGGATGAAATAATGGATGAGTGATGTTTCGTTTCTAAACTGATCTGGCACTCAAAAGCAGAAGCACCAGAGCATGGGACAGTTTATGGGAATCCCCAAACTGTAGAAAGGGTACTATACAAACAGTGTATGAAAAAAAGCCAAATACAATATTATGAATATATGTCAACTATCAAATGCAGTGAACCAGCAGGAGACAAACCCACGGCTTGGAATAAGAAAGGTATCCCTTTTCCCCTCTTTTGTTTCTCTTTACCTGGTTACAGTATTTCCTGTTACAGATTCAGTTTACTGTTGCTCCTTAACGTGCCAGGCCAGAGACTACATTCCATGTACCGTATATTCTGGTGTATAAGACGGCTGGGCGTACAAGACGACCCCCAACTTTCCAGTAAAAATGTAGAGTTTGGGATATACTCGCCATATAAGAAGACAACACCCGGCATATAAGATGACCCCTGACTTTTGAGAAGATTTTCCTGGGTTAAAAAGTAGACTTATACACCAGAATATACAGTATGTATGTATGTACCTAAGTACATATGTATGCATTTATTTATTAAATAGACTCCACTTTCCAAAAACAATTGTCCTTGGGTTTGCCAGATGTCCTCTGAAAATGCTGCCTTCCCCTACCATAACAATCTAATTTCAGCTTCAAAGCCATATCAGCCTAGGAGACAGGATTTAGCAAGAACATTTTCAAACAGTTTACCATAAAAGGCAAGGGGAACTATTTCTGTATTGATACCAAAGAAAACTACTTGAACGGGTCCTCATGGTCACCAGAAATTGCCCTTGACCGGAGGCCATCTTTACCTTTACATTGTGATACAAAGTTTCCAATTTAACTGCCCACTCACAAGGCAATTAGAAGGATCATTCAATTGAGCATGCACTTCTACATACAGTTATTGGACCTGCTTAGACTGGAGGCTATTGCAATTAATTGCTGCTTATTTGCACGAACCTGCCCTGTCTCTCAGATCTGTTGCAGTAAAGGGAAATCTGCAATTAAGCAAGTCACGTGCTAAAGAAACACCAGCATCAAACCAAGAAGGGAAAGGGAAAGGCCCAGGGAAAGGCCTACCAATACGTTGAGGTCCTAGAACGAATGCCTAGGTGCATCTTTCAGGCTGAGGGGGGGGAGGAACTGGGGCGCTTCTAAGGCCATCTGCCGGGATTCGAGAGCAGGAGAAGGTTTGTCCTTGTCTCTGCTTGAGATGCCCATGAGCATTTGGTGGGCCACTGTGTGCGACAGGATGCTGGACTAGATGGGCTGTGGCCTGATCCAGCAAGGCTTCTCTTATGTTCTTATGTCCTATGGGCCTTTCCTACTTAAAGGTCAATTCAAAATACTCTTAACATATTTTCCTCTGTTTGCATTTCTACCCCACCCTATACCCTATGACTGGCATGATGTGCATCTGGCCAGCTGTCCCAGTCAGCGGTCTAGCAGCTGCAGCTTCCTATCTTCAAGGCAACCCCATGTAGTAGTAGTCCAACCAGGAAGTTGCCAGAGCATGGTAATGCACAAGCTGTAATTGAGTAGGGCACACTTGGCCATGGCCTCCATCTGAGCTTCAAGAATCAGTGCAGAGTCCAAGAGCTCCCCCCAAATTTTGCACCTGTACTTTCCAGGGCATTACAACCCCATCAAGGACAAGGTATCTCCCAACTACACAGATCCGAGACCCTATGACATACAGCACTTCTGTCTTGTCTGGATTCAGCTTCAATTTATTGCCACCCATCCAGCCTATTACCGCCTCCAGGCACCAGTCAAGCACTTTGCGACAACTCGATCCCACTCCCCCACGTGCACCCAGGAAGCACCAGTCAAGCTGTGCAGTCCCACTGCCTGCCAATGGCATGGTGTCTGTATATGTACTAGACCCCCCCCCTTTGCCCAGGTGTCCCACTTCAAAGGCCTCTCCCTGAAGCAGCAAAATAAACACTAGTGTATTATAACACTATCTACTATTTACAAGCATAGAGAATAATCAAATAAATGAATAAATGGTAGCATGAAATAAAGGTTGTTCAGTATTGCTTAAGTAGCCTAAAAGAACAAGTAAGGCTGCATCCCCATTAGAAGCTGAATCCAGTCTCCCTAAACCGAAATAACAGAACCGGATGCAAATGCGAATTTGCCTGATCCCATTACTTTCAGCCAGAATCCCGTTCAGTCCGGATTCTGAGGACGTACGTGACTTAAGGGGGGACTCCGGTGGCTATTTTTTAAAAACCGCTTTTCGGGGCTGCCCTGTCCTCTTCCTCCTGG
>MTQE01001134.1:13306142-13316184 GCA_014337955.1 Aspidoscelis marmoratus | reverse complement strand
CTTGCCTGGATGGAAGAAAAATGGCAGCGGACAGCCAGCGATTCTTTCCCTTCCATTCCTCATTGCTCAGGGCACGCAACAGCAGCAACCCAAGCCCCCTTCGTTAAACATTCACACATCTCCCCAAACCTGCAGTTGCTTTTCTTTTCCCTTTTTTGAAGGTCAGCAAGATCGTTATCAGGTGTTAAGTGTTGGATTGCTACAGTGGATTGCGTGGATTGCTACTAGGGCTGCTGCTTTGAGGGGTGGATTTTACAGCTTGCTTTGGAAGCAAGCTATTGGGGGAGGGAAACTCTCATCCCTTAACACGGAAGGGTTCCCACAGTAAAAAATGTAAAACATTTCAAGTGCATGAACCAGAGTGAGACCTGTCAAAATGAGGATTAATATTTACAATGCTTTGGGCAATTTAACATGCAGAAAGCGTGTTAAGCCAACCTGATGTGGGGTCCACGAGGATTGAAAATGGTTTGAAACCGAAGTAAGGTTGTAATGGGAATGCAGCCAAATTGTAAAATAGGATTCAGTTTAGCTCTCCCCAAGCTAGTCCCACCAAAGTAAAAAGAATATCAAAAGCCTCCAGCTCCTAAAGGAATCTTTCAAGTGTTCAGCTTGAAAGTCCTTCTCAAACATAAAATTCTAGCCCTAGTAGAAAAGCTAACTGCAAGCCAGGAGTCTACTTGCTCAATCCAAAGCCCACAAGCACCTTTCAGCATTCCTGTTTCTTCCCAGTTATGGTCTGAGATCTACTCTAAAGCTAGACATGATCTCTCCTTCTACCCTCTGCTCGCAACAGCAAGCATGAGGCCTGGAAGATTGAAGAGTCCCACAAACACCCACACTGATCAGTCCCTGCAAATCTGCCCGAGAGAAAGACACTTACAGCTCTGGATTCCTGCCTTATATATCAAACAGATCCTACCACTCTGATTGGCTGTAACTGGTGGTTACTGAGGGAAACTCCTCCCTCTTGCCACTCTAGCTTTCTAAGTCTCTGGGAAGTCCCCCCCCCCTCCGATTTCAGCTTGTAGCCAATGATTGCAAAGTGCCTGGGACATTCTTCTTATGCATTCTGCGGCTCGCAGAAAATGCTTACAAAGGCTCATGAAATGTTTCTGCTTTTTTTGCAAGCTGCAAAAATGAATCCATCACACACTTCAGCTGCCTCTCCTGATTCAGAATCTCCTGATGAGCTTCCCAGAGGCTTCATATAGATATTAAAGAGTGTGGGAGACAAGATCAACCCTGAAAAACTCCACAAATGAGTTCCCAGAATGTCAAGACAGAATCTCCCACTACTAGTCTCTGAGATCAGTCATGGAGATAGAAGCAGAACTGGTGCAGTGCACTGACTCCAACTCCTAGACTCTGTAGCTTTTCCCCAAGGTATCAAAAGTCACTGAGAGGTCCAGAAGAAGCAACAGGGTTGGTTGCACTCCCTCCGTCTCTCTCTCGGAGGTCATCAACCAGGGCGAGCAAGGCAGTTTCCGTGCCGTAACCAGGACTATAGCTGGATTGAAATGGGTGCAGGACAACTATAGGACCAGAAGGACCAGAAGGGTCCCAACTATAGGATCCTTCTATACAATTTTATTTGCAGTGCTACAGATGTGGCTTGCATTGCCTTCTTTTTGGCTTTATAGGGTAGCTACAATTTGAATCTCACCCATCCCAGGCACAGATTGGGGTTTCCATATTACTGACTGCACCGTGCAATTATTTCCTCCCTCTTTCCCTTTTCCCTATTAGGAAATCAACCTAAGAAAAACTCTTCCCACTCCAAGAGCAGTTTCACCACAATGACAGATTTTCACCTCCCATTATGAACAATCTCCAGCTCTACAAGGCAAACCAGTATAATCATAATTGTGTTTAGAATGTGAAATCCCTCTAATTGATTCTACTTAAACAACAACAACAACAACCTAATTTTGAGCTGTTCTACTTATTCATTTGGGCTGAAGTCACACAGGCCTCTTCTGAATTAGCAGATTAAATCCACAGCTATAAAGAAATTTGCAGTTTACCTGCTGCGAAGTGGGGATCCGGCATGTGGACTCCAGCAGCCCCCTGTAGCTTCCGAGGAGGAAGCTGTGGGAGTTTGGCGTGGTGTGGGAGTCATGTGGGATGAGGCAGCCAATCGCAGTTGAGTCGCCATCCCTGTCCTTGCCAGCAATTCTCCCCATCCTGTCTGGATTGGTGGACATGTGACGCCACTTCCAAGTATCAGCCGTCATGTGTGACAGCTCGATCGTGGCTGCGCATTCTGATGCACAGCATCAAGAAGTCTGGATGTACCCTCACAGCTAAAAGGGCATTCAGCAATCGAATGGCCATGCTGCAGCCATGGTCAGTTCTCACCCTGAGGCTCAGGACAGACACATGGGCTGAAAAGCTATAAATCCTACTCTTTGGTCATCCTTCCGAAAAAGATGTTCAGACAAGCTGAGTTTTGACTTCCATTCCATTCCTGCAGGCAAAGCTCCAGACACATTTTTGGGAACTATGGCTAAAGTTCCAGCCACACCATTTAGAAAGGAAAGGCCACAGGATACAGGTTTTATGCAATCCCTGATAAAATGCTGCATTTGCAGCAGTGAGCTACTAGAATAGTGACATGAACAGAAGTCTTCAACAGCTTAATAAAAATTAATGCCAACAGGGCATAGAGGCCAAAGTGATTAAGGATAACACAGGCTGAATTTGAATACTGCAGTTCTCATTCAAGCTACACAAATCCCCAGCACAGAGAAATGGGATCTTTTACTCTCCACCCCTTGTTCAACCCCTATAAGCCTGCCCTGATTAGAATCAGCTGAGTGAAAGAACAGACACAGGGCAATCACAAAGCAATCACTCTCCATTTCTGGTTCCCTCCCCTCTGCAATTGTTGCCACAATGTATCTCTCATAAATGTAGGCTCCTGTTTTTTTTTTAAATTGTCTCCTCTGTGATTGCTAAATGTATCTCTCACAATTGCAGTTTGTTCAAAGCAGGCATGGCAAGGGGAGGGAGCAGACCTTCCCAGACATGAAATCCCACCCATCCGTGGCAGGCATTGGCCAGTAGCGTATAGGAGAGCAGTCTGAAAGGCTCATCTCCTTCCTAGATAGTCCAGGAGCATTCCTAAAGAAGGCGGGGGGGGGGGGACAGGCTGGGCTCCAAAACAGAACCAAGAACAGTTTTTCTGCAGATTTTACCTGGATAGTCCTCATAAAGTCCAGGAATAAAACATTAAATGGGAACTTCCAATCCCAAGAAGACTGGATTAGAATTTAATCTTGTATGGGAACACACCCCCAATCCCACAATCTCATTCTCTCTCTCTTTTACCTTCCCTGCTTACCCTCTAAGCTTAGCTAAGTTTTTCCATTCTTGTTACTAAAGTTTTGCCAAGAGAGTGTTCTATATTTACACTATCCTCAGTCATTGTGCTTATCAATCAACACATCTTCCATGGTAGTATTGCAAGAACATCTCAGGCCTGTTTGCTCTTGACTTTATTTTGGAACATATCCCAGAATAGGGGCCTGCTTTCCACGTGCTAGTACAGGTCCCATGTTGGGCCTGCCAGAGTCTTCATAACCATGAGGACAACTGACCCCTATCCTGAGATATTCCAGAAGATGTCCAGGCCTGTGTCTTTGGGGAGGAATGGCTTTTCCTACTTGTGGTAGTATTGTGTCACCATTACTTGTTGCCATAAAAGCCTATCCTTCAATTTCTTTGGTGGTCACCACTGCATACTCCTTAATTGATACAAACCAGCACCCCCTGGACAATGCCTTACATTGCAGACCAGTCAACTAGAAGGCCATGCTTCCCAGCAGAGCACCACATCTGAATGGAATGACGCATTGGAGTGGCATGAGGCATGAAAATAGAACTAGGTCTGCTTCAGTGTAGGCCTACTTAAGAGCAATCTTTGAATGTGCTTTAGTGGTGCATTGGACCAGATACTCATCTGCATACAGCAACAGGTGCATGATCCAGGGGCCTTTCTGCACTTAGCTGATTAGGCTGCCGTGAACTAGGGCTGGTAAGCTTCTGGTGATGAGGAAAGCTTCCCCAAAGTGTCCATTACTGGCCAGAAGTGCAAATGGTCCTCCCGTTTACCAGCCTATGCCACTGCATCCGAAGCTGGAAGTTCTGCCTCCTCACTGCTGTGATTGACCATTTCATGACATGCTCTGAAACCATTGCAGAAGGTCGTGTTCAAGCACAGGGATGTGTTGTGGCCGATCACATCAGCACCCATGATCGAACACTCCTCTTGTGACTCTATGACCAGATGCCACTCCCAGGGATCAGTGGTCTGGTCACGGCAGAGGTAAGAGATTGAGCACATCTGCCGTCACAACCACGCTTGTGCGGACACCACCTCCCCTGCCCACCAACCGCATCAAATTGGAAGAAGAGCAAATGCTTGCACCACTGGATGCTTCAGGTAAGCTTTTGGTCAATGTTGGTGAAGGTGTGCAACATGATTTAGTGTTCCACACCTAATTAACAATTAGTGAACTTCTAGGGAGGCAGGGCATGCTTGTAGTGCAAATAGGTCTCAGTTTTCTGACCATGAAGAGCCTGTCACCATTTCACTGGGATTGCTGAAGTATGCTGCTTCTAGGTGCCAAACTAAGACAACCTTCAAAGCTGAGCCACTACAGGCTATACATAATGCAGATACTGTAAGTCTCAGTGGAGGCTCTTTCCGATATTAAGTTAGATCATCCAGTCCAAGACTGGCTCAGCCCAGAACAGGATGTTGCTTTTTGTGTCCTTAACAATACTTATTAAAGAGGTGGATCCTATATTTTCTCTCCCACTTCCACAGTATAGACTACATCAAAAGGCTGTGTTATTTGACTAACAAGCTACGTGTTACCTCTAGAACCTGTTGCACAATTTACTAAGGTGTGGTAATATATTACAGAATACCTGGCTTAGTACAGCAGACTAAAGATGGATTAGGAATAAGGTCAAATCCCTTGAGACTTTCCCCACCAAAACAGCTTATCTGAATAGTGAATCATGGCAGTAGGTTGGAGCACTGCAACAACAAAGCAATGATCTAAAGAAAAATTAAACTAAAATTAAAATAAGAGGGAACACCTTCCCAAAGAATTGCAATATGCAATATCAATATTTGCATGCATCAAAAGTAGTGATATATAGGGTGTTTTCCCACTGTCACTAGAAATACCCATTAAGTACCCATTAATGAGTACTTAATGGGTACTTCTAGTGACAGTGGAAAAACACCCATAGTGTGTTAGCAAATTTTCACTTAACAAAATATTACAATTTGGCTTTTGTTTATCAAATATCAGAGTCTTCCTATATCTAATTGGTAACAAAGCAAAAGGGTGGATGTAAGAGTTCAACCACACATGATCCTGAGTGATGGTTGCTGCAGAGGCAAGGCATGGAAACCTACCCCCTTTTTCCATGTACATTCAAAGATCCAGATCTTCAAGATCCAGATCTTTGAGATGGGGTTCTTCTGGAGATCTGGATCTTGGAGATGCCTGAAGACCCCACTGTGGACACCTTTAATCAGGTCCACATAAAATCTGGGTTTAAGAGCCAGAAGGACCCATTAAATCTGGATATCCCCTGCCCTTGTGGGAACAGGGCCTTGCAGGTGGGGCCTTCAATGGGATCCAGATGGGGACAGGGCCTTCCCAATTGGTACCAGTCAGGTACCAATTGGGTTCCTAATGGGGTCTTAGAAGGATTCTAAGCCCTAATGGGGAAAGGCCCTTGCAGAGCTATCATGACTCCATTTTGTTTTCCCTGAAGACTATAGGGCAAAAATTGCATTTGCAGTGAAATCTGTTGGGCAGTTTGAGGGGAAAGTGTAGCATCATCACACATTAGTGTCGTAATATGATCAAACATCAGCATTGCTCCTGGGACAGACCAATCAAACAATTATGCAAAAGCATGGCTATTTAAGCCAGCTGGGTAATCCTAAAAGCTATTTAAGACCATTTGGCCTGACCATGGTCCTGTTTGCACTTGGCTTTATTCTGAAATATGCCCTGGAATAGGGGCCTGCTGTCCACATGCTAGTGCAGGCTGTAGCAGGCCCCAAGTTGGGCCCTCCAGAGTCTGTATTACCATGCAGCCAACAGACTGCTATCCTGAGATGTATTCCAGAACATGGCCCAGTGTGAACAGGCCCCTGGTGTCAGAGAAAAAAAAGTCAAATATATGTGAAAATATTCTATTCTGTGTCTGAAGTGCTGGAGAACCCTTTGCTTCTAGGGAGGACCATAAGTCTTTAGTTTAGGGATTTGTTGTTGTGGTTTTAACAGCAAAAGAGGTATGTTGAACTTGCCCATAAGAACTGCTATAAGCTTGTCACCTTGCAAGAGAGCTATTACAGAAGATTCCCATTCTGCAAATCAGTCCTACGGCTTAGAGCTTCTACCAGTACCAACTGCCTCAATTTTTTCCCTCTTTCCTTACCCTCTTAGCTTTTTCTTCTACAGATTGCTGAAAGCACCACTGGTGTTTTGCCTGGAGATGAAGACTTTTCTGGTGGCCTAAATGTCATGGCTCCAATCTTGGCTAATGAAAGTTAGAGGAGTTACAAAGTGGAAGTTACAAAAACAGAATAAGATAGATTTGTACCAGTTTCTCCTCACTGGGGAATTTCAGCAGTCGTCAATATTTAATAAAATAACAGATCCAACAGGAACTATCTCTCTGATGCTGCTTCCATCATGAAGATACTGCAAGGAAAATAAATGTCTGTAGCAGCAATGCTGTATTAAGGATGTTTGGCTGGATACTGAGCCAAGACAAAAGATCATGTTTGTGCCAAGCTATAAGTGCTGGCATTTGCCAGATCAGTTGGTTCAGTACTTCAAAGCCAACACATGCCATTGCTGCAAGAAAAATGTCATGTACCAGTTTGGAAAGTGGCCAACCTGCAAACATAGGCCCAGGGTGGCTTGACATAATGCAATTAGTCATTATGCAGTGCTTGTCACTTTTTCCCATCCCTTAATGTGCCAAAAATACCTTTGGCCAGGGTAGTTTCACACCTAGCTGGATGAAATTCTTATCATACCCACAAGATCTTTTCTTAAATCTTGGGTAACGGTCAATAACGCAGATTATTGGGCCAGGCAAACATTCCCTTGTACCAAAAACACCATTCCTTTTGTCTTTTTTTCCTTTGCATTTTTGAATTTTAGTGAGGAGATTTGTACTTAAACACCAAGAGAGCTTGAGGGTCTTGTCTACTTCCTATCACCTATATTATTACCATTCACCAGTCAGTTACAGCATGAATGAAAATAAGAATATCACTTCCCTAGTTTTTTCTATCACTATCCCCCCATTGTGTGCTTTCCCCTTTTACCCTACCTTTAACCAAGTTAATTAGAAAGGGAAGAAGAAACAAATTTTTTCACTCTCTGGGATCTCTGTAAGCAGGTTCTTCCCTTTGGTAACCCAGAAGTTGGAAGTTCTCCTCGGATTTGTTCTCACCCTTCCTAATGCCGCGACCTCTAAATGTAATTCCTCATGTGGTGGAGACCCCCAACCACAGGGGCGGGGCAGCTGGGGTCATGGGGTGGGGCAGCAGGGGTCATGAGGGTGGGGCCGCTGAGGAATCCACAGTGAAAACACCACATACAGGAGGATTCACAAGGCTCCTGCGAATGTGACAGGACTTCTCAATTGGTTTGCAGCTCTAAATAATCTGACTTTATGATTAGTGAGCTTACATCACAATCCTGGCTTGGGCAGGCTGCTTCTTCTCTTCCTCTCAGTAGCACGCAGGTGAGGGGTTGCCTGTTGGCCAGTGCGTCAGCGAGCTGACCGGGGTAGGCAAGAGCAGCAGCAGCCACTCATGTTACTTGCTCACCTGGCTGCAATGATGCCTGGCTCAAGTTCTGGACACACTTCGTGCTGCTGCTGCTGCTTGGCCTATGTGGGCCCACGTGTTCAGCTGCATCTCGCTGTGGCTGTGCACCACCTTCTCTACCTCAATCGGCTACTATGGCAGTACAGTAGGGCAGAGAGGCAACCCTGCTGCTGGCTTCCTCTAGGGGCGCTGCTTGGGGGGGATGGAGGGGCAGAGGGAGACTCATCACAACCCCTCCGAAGGGGTAGTTCAACCCCCAAAGGGTTGAGAACTGCTGGTTTAGAGGGAAGGAAAAGTGGCATTCTGAAAGGAATGCTTGCTTGCAGTTAAGGGGCATTAGGAGGAGGGAGAATACAAAGGATTATTTATTTATTTTCAAGGGACAAAAGGACCTTAAAGCTGAGGATCAAGCTTACTTGTTTATTTTATTTTATCTGCTGTAATAATAAACGTTTGGAGTTTGTTCTTTATATCAGTGTCAGTCTTTTGCTGTGAGACAAACGGTGGTAACAGGCAGATGAAGGGGAAGCTCGATCCTCCTATGGGCAACTTCTGGGGAAGAGCAGCTGCACATTGAGGAGCCTGTTACAGCCTCCAGGTGCCCCCTGCCTTCCCAGAAGCTCCCTAATTATGCACTAGGTGTGGAGCACCTCAGCTTTACTAACCTTACCCAAAACCTTACTGGCGCATCCAGCAGTGAGCATCCGCACCTTTACTCCAGGGTCATCGGAGATGCTGCACAAGCTTGCTGGCACCATGGGCGACCATAGACATGACTGCCTGTGCACAGACCATCAGCAGCATCATAGCGACAGTGCTGATGCACTCACAGTCACCCAAGGCACTGCAAACAAAGTGGTGGCACCCAGAAAAGGTGTAGCAGCATAATCAAACACAGGTGAGTGTTCAGTTGCACATGGGGTGGGCTGTAATTACATTGGGACAAAGAAGTACCTAGTCGTCCACCAGTTGCGCAAGTTCTCCCACTTAAAAAGATGAGAGGCCTACAATTTTCACCATAGGTACACTTCAATTCGGAGAGACAGAATGGGTGGAAAGAATACAGAAAATCACATTGTCTGATTTCTAACGAATTCGTTGGTAAATTCCTTGGTAAAATAAGTATTTGGTCACCTTCAAACAAGCCTGTAACTCACAGACCTGTAACTTCCTCTTTAAGAGTCTCCTCTGTCCTCCACTTGTTACCTGTATTACTGGCATCTCTTTGAATTTGTTATGAGTATAAAAGACACCTGTCAGTCACACTCCAAACTCCACTATGGCCAAGAGCAAGGAGCTTTCAAAGGATACCAGAAACAAAATTGTAGACCTTCACCAGGCTGGGCAGACTGAATCTGCAATAGGCAAGCAGCTTGGTGTGAAGAAATCAACTTTGGGAGCAATTATTTGAAAATGGAAGACATACAAGACCACTGATAATCTTCCTCAAACTGGGGCTCCACAGAAGATCTCACCCTGTGGTGTCAAATGATCACAAGAACGGTGAGCAAAAATCCCAGAACCACACGGGGGGACCTAGTGAATGACCTACAGAGAGCTGGGACCAAAGTAACCGAGGCTACCATCAGTGACACACTACGCCGCCAGGGACTCAAATCATGCAGTGCCAGACGTATCCCTCTGTTTAAGCCGGTACATGTCCTGGCCCATCTGAAGTTTGCTAGAGATCATTTGGATGATGCAAAAGAGGACGGGGTGAATGTCATATGGTCAGATGAAACCAAAGTAGAACTTTTCAGAAAAAAACTCAACTTGTTGTGTTTGGACGAGAAAGAATGCTGAGTTGCATCCAAAGTTGCATCCATACCTACTGTGAAGCATGGGGGGTGGAGGTATCATGCTTTGAGGCTGTTTTTCCGCAAAGGGACCAGGGCGACCGATCTGTGTAAAGGAAAGAATGAATGGGGCAATGTATCATGAGATTTTGAGTGAAAACCTCCTTCCATCAGCAAGGCTATTGAAGATGAAACGTGGCTGGATCTTTCAGGATGACAATGATCCCAAACACACCACCCGGGCAACGAAGGAGTGGCTTCGTAAGAAGCATGTCAAGGTCCTAGAGTGACCTAGCCACATTCCAGATCTCAATCCCATAGAAAACCTTTGGAGGGAGTTGAAAGTCCATGTTGCCCAGCGACA
>MTQE01001134.1:13269301-13306073 GCA_014337955.1 Aspidoscelis marmoratus | reverse complement strand
TTGCCCAGCGACAGCCCCAAAACATCACTACTCTAGAGGAGATCTGCATGGAGGAATAGGCCAAAATACCAGCAACAGTGTGTGAAAACCTTGTGCAGACATACAAAAATGTTTGACCTCTGTCAATGCCAACAAAGGGTATATAACAAACTATTGATATGAACTTTGGTTATTGACCAAATACTTGTCACCATAATTTGCAAATAAATTCATTAGAAATCAGAAAATGGGATTTCCTGTATTCTTTCCACCCATTCTGATGAAAATTACAGGCCTCTCTCATCTTTTTAAGTGGCAGAACTTGCACAATTGGTGGCTGGCTAAATACTTTTTTGCCCCACTGTAATTAGTGCTTGCTAGTTAATGTTGGATGATTATACTCCTTTCCCATCCAGTGGATTTTTTTATATTTATATTTATTGATATTTATATCCTGCCCTATACTCTAAAGTCTCAGGGCGGGTAACAGCATTTAAAAACAGACATGTTAAAATAAAGCCGTATATATAAAACAGTATAAAACAATGTCTGTGCTAGGGGGAAACTATGCCACTTTTAGCCAAAGGCCAGGGCAAAAAGATGTGTCTTCACTGCCTTCCTGAATGTATACAGTGAAGGAGCCTGATGTACCTTGAGGGGGAGACTATTCCACAGCCTGGGGGCCATTACTGAGAAGGCCCTCTCTCAAGCACCCACCTGACTTACTACTGAGGGTGATGGGACAATGAGGAGGGCCTCCCCTCCAGATCTTAAGGCACAGGAAGGTTGGTATGGGAGAAGATGTTCCTTCAGATATTTGAGGCCCACAACAATCACAGTGCAAACACAGCCCTCCATCTCCAGACCTAACTGCATTGGAATGGCTGAACTATATCATTTCACAACCTAAGTACAAAATGGCCCAGAGTTAGAAGAAGTTGACTCTTTTAAAACAGTTCAGTGACTTCCTTTCAGCAGGATACATTAACAGTGCCCTGACATGATGTTCAGGAAAACTGCCGGCCCTGGCACAATGCTGGCATACTGTTAGCAATTTTAGTGAGGCAGAAACAGCCTTAGTTCTTCCTTTCAGCCTCCAAGTTCAGATGTGTTGAAAATGTGGCTGGAAGCTTTAGGGAGAAATGAACTCCTGGTGCCTCACCCAACTAGGGGTGTGCACAAATGTTGTGGGGTTTTTTGCATTCGAATTTGAGTCAAATTGAATGTCAAAACATTTTATTCTCAAATGTTTAAAATCCAAATGTCAAAAAAACCTATTCGAATCTGTAACATTCGAATCTATTCGTTCAAATGTTAGATTCGTATTTAAAGATACGAATGACGACAACATTCGTATGTGTTACACATATCTGTACGCATTCTGTATGCATCCCATTTTATCCCCTATGCATCCCGTTTTCATCCTGTATTATAAGTGCAAATGCGTACAGATATGTATAATACCTGTACATTCGAATGTTTTGGAACATCCGAAATCCATTCGAATGTCTAGATTCGAATGTTAAGAAATCCTATTCAAATTTGAATGTCAACATTTGTCAGATTCGAATTGGATTTTTGAATTTTTGAATATCCGTGCATATCCTTACACCCAACCTAATGGGTTGCATCAGTGAGATTGCCTTCATTAAGTAATGACTAACCAATGTGTCAACGGCTATCTCCATATCAAAATATTGAGAAACAGATCTGGGACACAGATAAGACAATCCCTTCCCTCCCAATTCCCATTATGGGCACTGGTATACTCAGGGAAAGGGACAAATTAGCTAGGGCGATATTACTTCCATTTGGGAGTTGTTTTCATGAAGGAAATAACTGTGTAGCAATAATAGTGAGGTCATATTTCCACTAGATCCACTCCCAGCTGTCTGTAAATGACAACTTGTTTCCTCTCCCCCCACGTTCAGAACAATGGATGCCACATAATGGGCAGGGAGATTAACAGTCCTTCAATAACCAAGAACATTGCCTTCTTCAGGAACCTCACCCAGTGCATGAAGGGGAGGACATGGAGAAGATGCCAGGGGAAGATGGGGCACAGCAGATGTCTTCCTCCTTCACAGAACTGTTAGCTACATGCGTGGAATCATACCAAACACAGCTATATGAGGAGTACAGAAATGTATGGGGAAATTGCATGTATGTTCACCCGTTCAAGAGAAAACCATTAGTTCATTTCATTGTTGAATCATGTAATTTTTAAAAAATGGTTTTTCACATGAAGGTGTCAGCCCAGTGTGCAGCAGCAGCGAAAAAAAGCTAATTCAATGCTGGGAATTGAACCCTTTTCATGATCAAAACCACAGTGAAACACAAATGTTTGATTGAATTGTTCATTTTTGCAAGTGGGAGACTGGTTCGTTTCAACTGAAGCTTTAGCTATGCGAAACACTGAATTTTCATTTTGACTAGACTATCTGCAACTATGAAATATTTGATGAAATTTGCAAACACGAAACAAATTTTGCACAACCCTAATCAGGAGCACTGAGAAGACCAGTGGAGTGTGGCAGTTAGAGCAATAGACTAGACCCGAGAACATTGTAAGGCTCAAATGCTGAGGATATGAATTTGGGTTAGAAATGTACAAAGAGAGAAAGTAGGGTTGCGCATGACTGTTTGGGGGAGTTTGATTCATATTGAATTGAATGCAAGAACATCCTTCAAATGTGGTAGGATTCAACTTCAATACGAATTGCATATGAATGTTCGATACGAATCACATGCAAATCCCCACATATTGCATAAGAATCCCCTGTGTATCTGATACATATCCACTCTGAACATGCCGCATCTGCCCTGAATCCACTTTGAATCCGCTCTCAATCCACTTTGAATCCATTCTGGGTCTTTTGCAGATGTGACTGATACAGCCGCTTTCCCACCTCCCCAGGCTGACAAATGTTCTGAAGTATTTAATTTAAATTTGAACGTCAGTCTTCAAATGTGCCAACATTTGATTTGAATTTGAGTGTCTGAATTTGGTCAGATTTGGACAAATTTTGAATGTTACAAATATCCATGCACATCCCTAAGAGAAAGGAATTTAAAATTATATTTCGACATCTATTTTGTCAGACAACGGAGCAATTTTTATTAATCTGTATTGCAGCACTCTAGGGATTGAAGGCGGAATGAATAGTAGTGGGTGTAAAGTCTGCAAGCAGTACTTGCTGCACTGATTTAAAAAGAGCATCTTGGTTTCTTTTTAACTTCTTAGTAAGGCAGAGTCTATTATGCCTATCCTCAGCTGACCGCCAATAAGCCAGGAGGTGGAATGGACAAATGCCAAAACATCAAACACGCTAGATGCCTGTCCCATTGACCACTAGGATGACCGAACCATCCGAGTGAGTTAAATCACCCTGACAGGACCTTGGCAGACCAAACAGTAGAACGGCAACTGTTTGCCAGTCACCTGATCTGATGCCAAGTGAAAGTGTGGACGTCTGGACCCGACAGCCTAATTTTCAGGTTCACTTCCAGTCCCTCGCCAACAGAAGAGTTGCTAGAAGCTCTGGGTGGGGGGGAGGCACGTAAACGTAGCAGCAGATACTCTTCGAAGAAAAAACGATCAGAGAAGGAAAGATGTTGCAAAATTAAGGAGAAAGACATACATTAACATTTGTTTTCTTTTTAAATTCTTTGATGCAAGAGTTACTGTTTTGGATGCCAAGGTTTCACAAGCCCCCTGGACTTTTCTCTGCAAATTGTCTACAGTCCTTTGGAGATGCACTTTGGCTTGAACTGCTGCTGTGCTTTTTTTAAAAAAGAGAAAAAGATTAAGCTTAATCCATGACTAGTCTCTTATTAGCGTTTGGCTAGTAAATGTGATTAAAGCTGTGCCTTCCCTGGAGAGTGTGGGAAGCATATCAATTGTGCCCAGTGTGAGAAGCTGTGAAGCCTAACCTCTTGGTTCTCACCACTGGACTCCCATCCAGAACTTTGGGATCAGTAGGACTCTTGCCCAAAAGAGTTTTGGTGCTTCTTGGCACAACTGGCCCTGTAAGGCATGCCTTCAAGGCAACATCTGGCCCCAGTAATTCCAGCTGGTGAAATTACATACAAGGGCTGCCTGCGACTGTGGGCTTCCACCTCAGGGGCAGACACCTAAGAGGATCCCTCTTTGGGGGGATCCAGCTTGTGAGACAACAAGAGTGAATGCCGGATCTCATGGTCCAGGTTCCTGGGCTGGCTTGCTTCTTCCCCCCTTTCCCCCCTTTTTTGGGGAGAGGGGTTTTGGTGTTTTTTAAATGGTTGTTTTTGACTTGCCTATTGTTTAATATTATTTTAGCTTATACAGTGATTGTACTGCATAATGGAGATGCAGCCTAAGATTCAGCGGTAGGATCATGCTGCCAGTGACAAACAAAACTCTCCCATTGCCTAATTTTTGATGTGAGAGGGGAAAGGAAAGAAGGAAGGAATGTATTACTAGTTGACCTGTCAAACAGATCAAAGGCCTATCCGCACTTAGACCCTTAGTCAATAATTAGTGAACATCTGGTGAAGAGCATACACACATCAACTAGGCTGCTACAGCCTCCAAGCGCACCCTCCCTCCCTCAATGTTCACTAACTGTTGACTAGGTGTGGGGCACTAAATCGTGCTCCACAACTTAACCACCATTTACCAAAAGCTTATCTGAAACACCCAGTAGCATCCAGTGGCTTGACCATTTGCTTTATTTCCGGTTCACTACGTTTGGTGGGCAGGCAACGCTGCATCTGCACAGGCAAGGTGGCGGCCATGATCAATTGCTCACCATACTATGATCGGACCACTGATCCCCAGTAGCGGCAATAGACTGTAGAATCGTGAGAGGGGCATTCAATCGGGGCTAGCCTGTGCTTGAACACGCCCCTCTCGCAATGGTGTCTGAGCGGCCAATCACAGCAGCAAGGAGGTGGAATTTCCAGCTTTACATAAATCAGCGTGGGCTGGTAAATGGTAGAACCATTCAAACTTCTGGCCAGTAATGGACACTTTAGGGAAGCTTTTCTCCTAGCAAATGGAAACGGTCCACCTTTACCTGAAGTTTACCAGCCTTAGTTCACGGCAGCCTAATCAGCTAAGTGCAGAAAGGCCTCTGGTGATACAAAAAAGGCTACATCTGTGCCTTGCCATGACACTGATGTCTCAGTGTTACAGGAATCTTCTGCTTGCATCAACCAGGAATAAAGACATTGCCATCATGAGTGGCTGTTATGCCATTTTGACATAAAATCTCTAAAAGTGGGCCTTCACGACATTTTCAAAACACTTTCCAGCCTCCCAAATAGTGATCAGAATGTACTTCAGTCTCTGCAATGGAACTTGAAAGGCATCCACATGAGGCTAAAGAGCAAAATGACAACTAAATAAAGGAGGAGGAGTGACCACACTTCTATATCCCAAACCATGTTGGTTCAGTTCATTTGTGACACTAAGCTGAAATATAGTCAACCTGGCTGGAGCACCAGAAACGCGGGCCAGAGAATGCCTGCCTGTGCACCCTCTGGAGTGCTCCAAAGGACCAGAGGAACCCCTGCTGGGAGTGTGCACGAATGCAATTTTCAACATTTGATTCATAAGAAATCAAATATTCAAAAATCTCAATTTGTACGAATAAAGAAAAATGAACATCTGGACATTCAAATGGATATCAATACATTCATATCTATTTGTTCAAATGTTCAATATGTATCCAATGATACAAATCTCATATGCATCGGCGTACATCTGTACACATCCTGTTTTCATTCCATACATATCCATAGGGATGCGTACAGATGCGCACAAGGTGTGTATGGATATGTGATGCATACGTATCTGTACACATACAAATGTTCAAATTATTCATACAAATAACTCAAAATATTAGTATCTGTATGAGTCCTAAATTACAAAGTCCACACATTTGATTCGTATACAAATGTCCAAATTTGTCCTAATAATGAATATTTTGAATATTCGTGCATATTTCTAACCCCTGACCACCCTGCACCTGGTATCTCCCAAGGCGACCCCTCCACTCTGGCCACTGCCTGGTTTGTTGATTTCTCCTCTCCCTTCCCTCACCCCCACTCACCTTCTTCTGCCCCCAATGTGGCACCCCACCTCAGAGGCTCAAGGTCTCCCAGAGACACACACATGGCTGAAATGGCTGCCTGATTCCCTGGGGATTGTGGGAAAATTTCCAGGAAATTGGTCAGCCATTTCAACTGCTCGCCTTGAGCCCTCTGAGGTGGGGTGCAGGGTGGGGATGGCAGCAGAAGGTGAGTTGGGGGTAAGAAAGGAGATAAGGGCTTTCCTTTGCACAAAACAAACCCCCTATATTCACAGGAAGCTTTGCATGTAGCCAAACATTTCCCCCCTTCAATTTGACTTAAAGGGGGGAAATGTGCTTCATGCATATCCCTACTTTACTTGTGCAGAAAATTCTTTTGCATGAATTGCAACTGAGCAAATGATTGTTGTCAAGCCTAAATTGGTTATATATTTCTCATACTGAAATTCCTGTACTTTAAAGTCCTGTACTTTGAGTTCACCACAACTCAAAAGGGATATTGTGGAACTGGAAAGGGGGCAGAAAAGGGCAAGCAGAATGATTAAGGGGCTGGAACCCTTACAAAATCAGACTGCAACGTCTAGGCCTCTTCAGCCTAGAAAGACGACGTTTAAGAAGGGAAGTACATAAAATCATGCACAGTATAGAAAAAGTGGATAGAGAAAATTTCTTCCCATTCTCATCCCGTACATGTCCAGATGTGTACAGATATGTGATGCACATGTATCCGTACGCATATAAACTCAGGGCCTGAATTTCTTTTCTCTATCACACAACACTTGAACCAGGGGGCATTCTATGAAGGTGATGGGTAGGAGAGTCAGATAAGACAAGGGGAAGTATTTCTTCACCCAGAGGGTCATCGGTCTATGGAATTTGCTGCCAGAAGAGGTGGTAACAGCAACCAGCCTAGATGGCTTTAAAGAAGGTTTAGGCAAATTTATGGATGACAGATGTATCAATGGCTACTAGAATGGATGTCTAAGTACATCTTTCAGGCCGTGGGGACAAGCAGGATATTTCTAAGGACATTTGCTGGGATTTGAGAGCGGGAGAAGGTTTGTCCTTGTCTCTGTTTGAGATGCCCATGGGCAATTGGTGGGCCATTGTGTGCTACAGGATGCTGGACTAGATGGGCTGTGACCTGATCCAGCAGGGCTCCTCTTATGTTCTTTTGTTCATTACCTTGCCTTATGGGGATCAGAGCTAGATAATCAACTTATGGATGCAAATGTATACCATTCCTCGAGTTTGCCAGGAATGGAAACGTGTTCTCTGGGTCATGATTCGGCAGATTTGTCTTCTGGCAGTGGTGCTGAGCATGTCAAATATGCCTTGATCATGATGTGCACATGCAACACCTCCAATCTGCACAAAATCATTCCTCCAGCATTACTCATTCCTAATTGCAGGATAGCATGGTGTAATTGACTCACCTTACGTTCTCCTGTTTTGTACAAGGTAGGAGGGATGAAAAAAATATTTCTCATGATATGAGTGGATAAAGAGCTTGTGAATTGCATTTGCCAAGAAAGTAAACCTCTGGTTTAGGTCTTCTTTAGTATTCACCAATGGATGGTGTTTTTGATCTATTTGTACTCTGTGTATACATCATCATTCCTACTATGCTTGTGGAATTATGTTTGCTTGTTTACTATGCATTCAAGAGAAATGAAAGAAGATGGGAGAGCAGAGATCCTATAAAGCTCCAGCTGTTTCATTTGCTAACAGTTTGGGCATTTCGGTTGGTAAGCACGGGGGGGGGGAATACTTTTCTTTCTCTTTCCTTTTTTTAGTGGGCGTTGGTCTCCACACTTGCCTAAACATGTACTGTATATCCAACCTTTAAGAGAAATAGATTCCGTGCTGTCTGCTGGGAAAGAAATCGCCAGTCATCTGATGGAAGGCAGATGACTAGTTTGTTCAGGAGAGAAGGCTCAGAAACAAATAAAGAAATCAAATTAAAAGGCATGAGTGAGTGGGACTACTTGGGATCCTGTTTAAGGTAGCAGACTGTCAGTGGAAGATTTCCTGGAAGGGAAAAGGAGCCAGGTGAAGGCACCATGCCATTTAGGCTTGGGAAAAAAGAACAGTATGGAGGTGAGCTTGCTATGCAAAATGGTGGGGGGAGTTAATTTCTTTAAAGGACAGGCGCTTTGTTTTGCTTTTAGTTCTTAACTAGTTGTTTGTAGCACTTGAAATATGCGGAGCTTTTGATGTCTATCAAGATTTTCTAGTCCAAGTGGGAGGTTTCGCAGGGAGGAGGAGGATTTCTAATATAATTGAAATATTTCTGAAATGTGGTGACACTATTGTCACACTATTTATTAATTGAAATTTTGCTATATGGATGTTTTTCTGCATTGCTGCCTTTCTTACGTGTTCTTATATCATATTGTTATGTGTTCTTATATCATATTGTGAAGGTGGGGTAAAAATTGAACTTTTGCAACCTAAAACGAAGGCTGTGTGTAACCTAAACCAAAGTCTCCTATTTGGTAGCCTCGTGCAGTTCTTTTGCCTCCCAACCCTGTCAGCCAAACAGAGACTATAGGAATTAGAGGGCGGCAGCAGCAACAGCTTCTGAAGGAAGTCCTGAACTATGACATACATGCAATTTTTAATAAAATTGGGTAGAAAGTAGCTAAAACATTCAGCAAAGTTTTTGATGTAGTGGAACAAAAACAATGCCATAAAACAATTAACATTTACATGTGGACATGCTGCATCCTGCACATTCGTTCATAAAGTTCTAAAATTGTTTGGCAGATGTGTTCTTCCCTTGTCTTCAAGTGTTCTCAGTCCAAGGATTTGCCACACCATGTACAATCTTCCTACGCTTTTCTTCGTTTTCTGCCACTCACAAGGCCTTGTTCTTGGTCACACTTTCTTTTTTACTTTCAACCCCGCTATTACGACTTCAATCATTCCTTTCTCCAATCACAGACTGTTCTTTCAGATGATATCAACAAAATACCACAGCACCCCCCCCCCTTTCATTGTAGATTCCACCAGTTTTCTTCCAATACTCCCCCCCAATCTCTGGCTGCTTTCTCTATCCAATCTATTCTCAGTATCTATCTATTTTCTAAGTTTTAAATACCCCAATACTATTATCATTATCTCTCTTCATCTTTACCGTCCAGCTCTCACATACACATGTTCCTACTTGCCATACGACAGCACAGAGCAGCCAGATTTATTTCTACTGGTACGCTGTGAGCTTCTAACCACGTTTCTTTCTTTCTTTCAATGTTCTGTTTGATGAATGTTCCAAGAAAAGAAAATATATCAGCCTGTTCTGGTAGTAGTCCAACCATACTGATCTTACATGTGGTCTCTCTCATCCTCACACCACCCCCTCCCCAAATGTTAATCAAAATGCCATTTATTTTTTTGTTAATTTCATCAAGGTGCACTACTAAAATTTGTGGTGCGTGATTTTCACCTCTGAGGGATTCCTGCCTGATTTCTTGTTTAACCCTCTGGTGAATTCTGTATGTACTGTTGCCTTAGTTGTTATTTAAAGTCCCAGGTTTTTTTTGGGGGGGGGCATTTAATTCAAAACAAATCAAATGTTCAAAATACATTATTCATACAAATAGATTGCATTCAAATGTGGTAAAATTCTATTCACTATGAATATATTTGATATGTATCTGTTCATAACAGATATGTATCAAATAGATTCACAACTCTGTTGATGTGAATAGAGACGTATCTGATATGAACAGATATGTACCTGATATGAATAGACACATATCTGATACAAATATATACGTATCTGATATGAACAGATATTTGTTTGTTTGTTTGTTTGTTTGTTTACATTTCTATCCCACCCCATACCCGAAGGTCTCTGGGCAGGTAACAGCAGATTAACCAGCAGATTAAAAACAAGATAAACATTAAAACCAGATACACATTAAAAATGGAATACAGATTAAAAACACTTAAAAAATTCAGCAAGTTTAAAACAGTACACTCCATATTATGTTCGTAGTGACTGTAACTGGGGAGGGGGGGAGAATATAATCACCTCAGCCAGGGCAAAGAGGTGCGTCTTTACCGCCTTCCTAAATATATGTAAGGAAGGGGCATGACGCATCTCGAGTGGGAGACTATTCCATAATCTGGGGGCTATCGCTGAAAAGGCCCTCTCCCGGGTGCCCACCAGCCTCACTACTGGAGGTGGTGGGACAACCAGGAGGGCCTCAATACTTGATCTTAAGGCACGGGCAGGTCGATATGGGAGAAGGCGCTCCTTTAGATATTTGGGGCCCAAGTCATTTAGGTCCTTATAAGTCAGAGTTAACACCTTGAATTGGGGTCGGTAGTGAATTGGCAGCCAGTGCAACTCTTTTAAGACTGGTGTGATGTGCATCCGGCTAGCTGTTCCAGTCAGCACTCTGGCAGCTGCATTCTGCACTAGCTGCAACTTCCAAACCGTCTTTAAGAGCAGCCCTATGTAGAACAGATACGTATCTGATATGAACAGATACTTATCTGATATGTTTTCTCAGCTTAACATTTGTATTCATTTGAATGTTAACATACAAATATCATAACCTTCAATTCGAGTTTGAATGTCCCAATTCAGCTGAATTTCAAATGTTATAAATATCTGTGCACATCCCTACGGGAGAGGGAATCAAGAGGGGAGACATATTGTTAATGCCCCAACCCCCTAAAAATTTAAAAGTTGGTTTTCAGAAAGAGCACAGAGGTTTGTTACCGTTGTATCTTGTTATACATCACGGTTCTCTTCTCGAAAAACAGGACATAAATGGAAACTACATAAGCTGAACTATAAATTTCTATGTAAATCAGGGAGATGGTTCCAAAATGTCCATTGAATTACACCAGATAGTGTTGGTATATTATTGGAAGTGTACACCACTTCAACATAAAAGGGGTTAATTTTCTCCATATATAAGTGTCGTAGTGTGGAAACTGCTGCCTGGTTAATTCTGCTGTAACAGTTTTTTAATGTCACACGGGATGGTTTCTCACTTCCTTCCCCATCCGCTGGATGAGAAAGGAGTGTGATGAACCAACGTTGACTAGGGCTTGCACTTGGAGCACTAGACGTTAGCCATCCCCCCCAAAAAAACAAATACTTACCTTGATTCAATTGCAGGTCCGATCCTTTTCAGGGTGCCACAGTGTCCTGCACAACTGCTCGTGCATCTGTGCCATCGCCATGATGACGATGACGCTCTGCGCAGTTGCATCAGGCAGCCCTGTTGACCTCCTCGTCCAGCAGAGGTGTGAATGCTCCTCCGCTGGACGCAACAGGTAAGTGAATAAGGAAGGTTGGGAAGGATGTGCAGATGTTGTTCCCCAGAAGTTCCCTAATCATGCACTACCAACCCAAGTGTGAAGAGACCTATGCTCTCAACTCTCTCTCTCTTCAAGCAAAATAGATGGACTCTAGCATCTCTAGACTAGGGATGTGCACGAATATTCATAACATCCAAAATTTGGCCAAATTTTAGTCGGAGGCAGAACTTGGAGGAGGTGTTCAGTTTCCAAATACGCTTCAAAACAAATAACAAGAATGTGCATGAGACTCTTATTTAACTTTCCTTCAATGCTCCTGTAGTTTTCTTTCTCATTCTTCCTTTTTTTGGATAAACCTGCTTATCTGGATAAACTTGAATGTACTGTTTGTTAAGTATATTTTTCTATATAGATAAGCAAAAAATAATCACATTCTTTTGCTCTATTTAAAACTAATTGATCTGTGAAGAAGTTATCCATTCTCATGCCTCCCTCCTGCTAATGCAGTTATTTCTTTTTTTATCAACACATACTTTTTAATCACCAAATCCTAGTGTATACCATTTTTCCTTACCCAGAAAGCCAATACGTTTTCGCCATTTTTAAATGGTATTAATGTTCCTTCTCAAATCAAACTTGCCAATTTGTCCATTTCTGCCACATCTCTTAATTTCATTTACCAATTTTGCATGATGGGTAATGCTTAATTCTTCTATCCTTACACATATAACATTCTCACAGCCATAATCATACATTGAAATAACCTTCCTTAAATTTACTCCAGTGGTAGATCCATCAGACCCAGAAGAAAATGTTTTGTGTCCATCTCATAAGATGAAAAGATCCCTTATGTTTCTCACATTTCCAGCAAATATTAGAAAAATCTTTGTACATTTTAGCTTATCTCTCTGTTGTCATATACCAAACCAAACAAAATTTTATATATAAAAAAATTGAGATTATAACTAGGGGTGTGCACTAATGCAATTTTCAGGATTCAATTTGAATCGGATAATCAAAAATTCAATTTGATTTGAATTTTAAAAATGTGATTTTTTAAAATCTTCCCCGGTCCATACACATCTGTACACAACCATACACGTCCATATGCACCCCATAGTTATCCTGTATGCACCCCGCTTTTATCCTGTATGGATCTGTACATATGTGTACAGATGCAGAGAAGATGTGGTTCTTCAAGTACGCTTCATGTACATACACATATGAATGTCTGAATAATTTGAACAAGTAGATCCAAAATTCAAATCAAAACTTTAAATTTGAATTTAAGGACATTCGATTCAAATTTGAATGTCGAAATTCAGTGGATTCGATCGAATTTCAAATAAATTTGAATATTCGTGCACAACCCTAGTTATAATGTAATTTTAATCCTTTCAACCACACCAATCCACATACATATTATACACAAAATATCACACTCATTTTATCATTGAATCCTTACCCAGTTCTTCCATTTTCATTTCCAATAGATCGTCATACATTTTCACAATCACATGCTCATCATCTGCACATAGTTGTACTTCGAATTCTGTTTTGCTCTGTGCTAACCTGTAAATTAACAATTAGTTGTTAATATAAGAGCAATTGTTCTCTTGTTTTAATTTTATATTCACCTTCATGGTTCTCTAACAAATCTTAGGCCATTTCTACATGGATCCTGAAGACCCTATTAAGCACCCAATAGGTATGCATTTGGTACAGATTCGCTATGTACATTCTGCACTGACAACCTCATTAGGAGCCCATTAGGAACACCTTGTCTACACAAGCATTGCTGAGTCCTGGATTCAATGAAATCTTTAGGTGCTTAAATCTGGATTAGTGGTAGACCCCTTTAAACAGATCTTCAATCCAGTCTTGCGCCATGAGGACCCTAACTTCCACATATATGCTGGGTCAATGGGATCCAGGGGTGGGCCTAGAAGCCTCCATTTGCAACAAAGTGGCTCTGGCTCCACTCCTCTAAACACTCCTTACGCAGTTGGTATCTGGCTCCATAGTTTCTCCGTAGGCAAGTACGCAGCCATATCCCTCTGCCACGCCCACTGTAAACAGAAGTGACCCATGACTGATGGTTGCACAGGTCAATCGCGCCACGCCACTGGCAGAACTTCCTGCTCTGTCCTATTCGGGGCCTCAGGATACATACTACAGTGTCTACAAATCAACCCTCCTTAGCACCCACTGTCACTGGGTGCTAAACACCCTGTTTGGATGCATGAGGCCTCCATATAGATCCAGAACTCAATGGACAAGATCAAGCAAGAACCAGATCTTGAAGATCTGGATCTCCTTATCTGGATTAACCATGGTAGGTATGGAAATGTCCTTAATATGTTAACCATCCTTCTTTGGCTGTCGTTTTTCTTCCAAAGTGTGTTTCATGCACTGAAATTCACAAAGCTGTTTTAGGCACAGCTTGGGATTAGGCGTGTGCATGAATGCAATTTTCTACATTCAATTTGTAACGAATTTAGCATTCAACAATCCTAATTCATACAAATAAAAAAACCTAGTGTCTGAACAATTGAACCAATACAAATACATCCATATATATTCATTTGAATATTCAATACTTATCCAATGCTGCGAATCTCATATGCATTTGTACACATCCTATAAATATGCGTGCGGATACATACACATACGAGTGTCTGAATTATTTGTATGAATAACTCAAAATATTTGTATTCATATGAATACTAAAGTTTGAATGTCTAGACATTCAGTTCATAAATGGATGTCCAAATTCATACAAATAATGAATATTTTGAATATTCGTTAACATCCCTATTTGGGATTATATCAATTCTATATTTCTCAACAGAGTACATCTCACATAGGGTGTTTTTCCACTGTCACTAAAGTACACATTAAGTACCCATTAATGGGTACTTAATGGGTACTTCTAGTGACAGTGGAAAAACACCTATATTTTTTAAAATCTACCTTAACATTAACTCTTACCACAAATACCCATGTCGTCCAAGCCTCAGATCATTCCCTTCTACTTCAAGGAATCATTTAATCCTCGGTCCCATTCACACTTTCATCCAGACTAAACAACAGACTGCAAAATAAATCTTTAAATTAGGTAAGCCAAGTCTCCCTCTTTGTTTTGCATCTTGTAGTATTTTATGTTCAGACGTTGATATATCTTTTTGCCATTGTTTGAACAGTACATTATTTGTCAAAACCAGTGTTGTCTGAAATGAAAACATCATTCTGGGCAGCACATTCATTTTTATGACAGAAATCCTTCCAAACAGTGACAGATTTAGTTTTTCCCACCTTAACATATATCTTTCTTAATTTCCATCCATATTTTCTTTTTCTTGGGCCCTTACTGCATTTTCTTCAATATTTTTTAAAAAGTCTTATTTTCTTAAAGTTCATAAACATAAACCTCTTCCACATCCAGTAAGTTACCAGAGCATGGATCACCGTGGGCAGATTTTCTCTGTCCAGAAAGAGTTATAGCTGATGAACCACCTGTAGTTGGCAATAGGTGCTCCTGGTGACCTCCTTCATTTAAGTTTCAAGTGTCAGCGCACCCCCAAATTATGCACCTATCTCTTCCAGTGCAAAGAAACCACATCAGGAACAAGCACACTTTCCTTCTTCTTGGGCACAAGACTCTGTAATCCACAGCACCTCTGTGTTGCTTGGATTCAGTTTCAAAATGATGTTTGAGGAGCCACACTGAGTTATGCGGGATGTGGTATGCATTGCACTCATTCCTGCTAAATCTCTGATCCCTAGATTCCACCCCTTTCAGAGTGCATGTGGATGCATCCAAATAGAAAGGCTCAGATGAAGTCACGTCAACAGTAGGGGTGTGCACAAATATTCATAACATTCATTCTTCATATGAATTCATATGACTTTGGATATTCGTACACAAATCAAAGGTTACAACATTTGTACATTAACATTTGTACGAATACAAATGTTTTGGACATTTGTACGGAAAGCGGCTATGCAACAGCTCCAGATTGTATTCAACATGGATCAAAAGCGGATTAAAGTGGATTCTGGTTGGATTTGATGCTTCCAGAGCACAGATTTGTTACAGGATATGTATCAGATACGTATGCGTTCATATCGGATATTTGTACAAATTCATTCATATTGAAAAGAATCCTGTTACCCACCTTGAGACCTTCAAGTATAGGGCAGGATAGAAATATAAATAATAAATAAAATAAATAAATATCATATTGAAGGGGATCTATTCGAATACAAATTTCCTAACATTCAATTCATTACAAATCAAATGTCAAAAAACACATTTGTACGCATTCCTACTCAAGAGCAGAAGACAACAGACTGGTTTTCTAGAATTTATGAGACAGTGGGTTGCCAGACAAGAGGATTAGAGCACTAGCAAGGAAGGCAGCTGAAGTTTTCATCGGATAGGCAGATCATTGGGCAGAGCAAATGGAGAGACCAGAGGCCCTTTCTGCACTCTTACACTGGAATTTGCTTTTGTTTAACATAGGGATGTACACAGATATCCAAAAATTTGAAAAACCAATTCGAATCTGATGAATGTTGACATTTGAATTTGAATTGGATTTCTTAACATTCGAATTTAGACATTCGAACAGATTTTGGATGTTCTGAAACATTCATTCAAATGATTTGAAACATTCGAATGTTTTGTAATACATATGCATCTGTACAAATATTATATGTACCTGTACGCATTTGCACTTAGAATATGGGATGAAAATGGGATGCATCCAGGATAAACTGGGATTCATACAAAATGTGTACCGATACCTATAACACATACGACTGTTGTCAAAATTTGTATCTTTAAATACGATTCTAACCTTCGGACCAACAGATTCAAATGTTACAGATTTGAATTTGTTTTTTAACATTCGGATTCTAAACATTTGAATTGAAAAGAATGTTTTGACATCTGATTCAACTCGAATTCGAATGCAAAAAAAAAAAAAAAACATTTGTGCACATCCCTAGTTAACACACTGTTTACATTTATCAGAAAATAGCAGGAGTCCTTCTCCCCCTTAGCATGATTTTTCTGCTCTGGATGAAGTGAGACACCATGATATAGTGCCAAAATAGTGTCTTACTCTGGTCTAACAGTAGTCATCAACAGTGAGGTCTATCAGCATATTAGCAAACACACTAGGAGGGGAGATTCTTTTTAATGGCACACCAGGAAGAGCCACCAGAAGTGGTGCCAGGAGTCGTTGAGCACTAAAAAGGGCCCAGTCAGAACCATTGAAAGCCATTTGAAGTATGGATGGAGGCTCTGAGGTCTGGGACCAGCCTTTGAAGCAGCAGCTGAAACGGAAGTTTCTCAGTGAGAAAGCAGAAGCAATTTTGCACTATCCTTCCTGTCTGCTGGAGGGGAAAGAAACACGATGACCCAACATTGACTAGTGCTCACACTTGAGTGCTAGTCAACTCTACCTGCTCCCACCCCCCAGAATCGGGTACTCACCTTATTCGATCCCAGGGCCTGGTCCTCCTCTGGTTGCCGCCATTTTGGGTGCCCCAACTGCATGGGTGTCAGCACTGTTGCCATTGCCTTGATGATGCTGACGCTCCTATCCATTTTAGAGGCTCAAATTGTTCAGATTTTACTTATACTAATGTTAGAATTAAAAGTCTAATTATATTGATATTAATATCCTAGAGCTTTAATTTCTCAACTGCCAATCTTCTTTTCTTTCCCTAGGGGCACCTGCTTGAGAAATATGGTATCTGTGAACAAATCCATTTCATTAGGATCTTGATAGACCGTACACCACTAGGAGATGATTCAGGGCTATTTGTCAGGGACACCGTGTTTGAACATGTGCCAGTAACCATCTACCAGCCAAAACATCTACCTGCTGGGCTACGAAGAGGACTACTCTACCTACATGGAGGATGTGGCATGTTTGGAAGCAAAAGTAAGCTATTCCATCTACTTTTAATATGCAGTGGAATTATGAGTGGAATTATTCTAATTGCAACCTCAGCAGAAGCCACTGCTCTGCCATTAGACCCCGTCTTCTGGTTCAGCATGCCCAGAAGCAATTGGTTGGTCACTGTATAGCACAGGATGCTGAAATAGATGGGCCATGGCCCTATATAGCAGGGCTCCTCTTATATTGTCTTATGATTATGGCTTGATAATCCACAGTAATAGATTTTCATATCCACTGGGAAAAGAAATATAATTGCTGGCCACGTGGCAAGGCATTTTGAGAAAAAGGAGATGAAATTACTCAGCCAAGATTGACATCACTAACCATCAAATAGAGATAAAGCCCATGTGGGTCCTTCTCTTGAAATCCATTTTTTAAAATCCAATTTGTAGAAATAAATACATACTACATACTCTTTTTGGTTCTATGGGTGTTTTCCCACTGTCACTAGAAGTACCCATTAAGTACCCATTAATCAGTACTTAATGGGTACTTCTAGTGACAGTCGAAAAACACCCTATGATCACTTCTAATGAAAGGGTCCCTGTTAGGGATGTGCACGAGTATTTGTAACATTCATTATTCATTCGATTTCATACGAATTCGAACGTTCGTATATGAAAAGAATATTATGACATTCCTACATTAACATTCATACGAATACAAATGTTTTGGAACACTCATACAAATAGTTTGTAAATTCGTTAAACTGGGGATACGTACCAGATACATATCAATATGTATGAGTTCGTATAGGATACATATCTGATACATATCCATTACGTAAGTATTGGTATAGGATACGTGTCTAATATATATGCATTTGTATACGATCTGTATGCAGGATCTATATGCAGGATTCATATGTATTCATATTGGATATTCGTATGAATTCATGCAAATATATTTGTATCGAATAGAATGCTACCACATTTGAAGGGGATATATTCAAACAAATACAAATTTTCTAAGATTTAATTCACTATGGATTGAATGCCCAAAAGCCCATTCATACACATTCCTAGTGCCTGTGCATTGGCATTATGGTACCCTCAAGTAATTGGGATTAAATTGGGTCTGCTCGATACCTGTGTTCTTGCCTTATTCCTACACCTTTGTGGTATCTATATGCTGGATCTCATATCTCTACATCCTGGGGCCAATTTGCACTTCAGCTCTTAGTTCATAAGTAGGCAACATCTGGGCAGATGCATCTGCACTTGCAGGAGGTATTTATAACATAGAAATGTTCCCTACTTGCCCAGAAGTTCACTAATTATCAACTAGCCGTGGAGCACAAAATCATGCTCCACAAGCTTACCAACCCTCAACCCCAACCTGCCTGATTGCATCCAGCCAGTGACTATCCACACCTCTACTGGACAGGGAGGTCAATAGAGCTGCTGTGCAGGCACACTGGCAGCTCAACTGACCTCCTGATGTGACTGCGACTGCGCAGAGTGTCAGTGTCAGTGTCACCATGGTGACAGTGCTGACAGAGTGTGCCACACACAAGATGGTGGCACCCTGAAGAAGATTGGTGACGATTGAAAAGGAAGTGTTTGATTGCAGGGTAGGGGTAGATTAATGTTTACTAGCATTTGCAAGTGTGAACACTGGTAAACATTAGTTGATTGTGCTCCTTTCCTGTCCAGCAGATGGGAAAGGGAGTGTGACAATACCCCTGTTTCCTTCCAGATGCTTTGGATTAAAAGCACCATCCGTCTAGAACATTCTGAACCTTTACAGTGTTTTTAGGAATGTCTTATGATAGGATATTTACTGGAAGTGTGGGATGTCATGTGGACCCCATTCTCTTCCAGAATACCAACCAGGTCATGAGGATGCAGAAATATGCAGAACTTACATTCTCAAGACAAACTTGTGATGCCACAACATCATCCAAACAATTATTTTGGAGAAACCACTCAATAGTTCCCCAACCCCTTTCTATCCAAGTTATTAGTAGTATTTGTTAAGTTCCTTCATTTCAAATTGTCTCTGGCTACAGTCTCTGGCTTCTGTTAGTATGCAATGTTCTCATAATGCTTTAATGCAAAGTAGGATGGGGGGGAGAGAAAAATATATGTGTGTGACTAGAAGGAAAATCTACTTTTTACAATTTTCATGTCTTAATAAAGTTGTAATCTCTGCAATCAAAAAATATTTTATTTCTGCCCAAATCACAGCAGAATCTCACATGTAGTAAGAAGGAGCATGACGACATTAAGAATCTTTTTTAAAAATTTTCCAGGAAGCTATCATCGGATATGCTGCCATCTTGCTCGAGAAAATGATTCAGTGGTTATATTTCCTGAGTAAGTGATGTGTGTGTTTGTGGTATTTTGTACTTTGCCTTTTATTGCTGTCAGACAGCTTGGGTATCATTTGCTCAAAAGGTGGCAACAAATTTAAAGGTCAAATAATGACTAGCTAAATAGTTACATTCAGAATCATTTGGCAACTTTTAACTTTGAGGATGGAATGCTTCACCGTTATGGCAGTCTGAAGTCCCCACACAGTCCCTACGCAGCTTTTAATAATGTTTGGAAGCACTGAAGTTTTAAAAATAGGCAAGCTCCCACTTTTGTGACCAAGAGTAACACAGTTGTGGAGTCCATCATGGAAGCACAAAAGGCCAAGAGGAGACAAATGCAGAATTAGGGGCCTTTTCACACTTCAGCTGCTAGTCAAGAATTAGTGAACATCTCGTGAAGAGCATCTGCACTTTGAGGAGGCTGCTACAGCCTCCCAGCATGCCCTACCTCACCAGCAGTTCACTAATTGTTGATTAGGTGTGGAGCATGAAATCATGCTGCACACCTTAACCAGAGTTTACGACAAACTTACCTGGAGCTTTCAGCAACGCAAACATCCATACCACTTCTGGTGCTCAGATGACCATAGACATGACTGCTGTTGATGTATGCACCGTCATGGAGGGCACCACAGCCAAAATGGCTGTACCCAGGGGACAACTGGTCCCGGGATCAAATCAGGTAAGTATTCGATCATGGGGGGGAAGATGGCCAAGTTGACTAGTGCTCCAGGTATTGTGGGTAATTGTGCTCCTTTCCTGTTCAGCGGACATGAAGGGAGGTGCAAAATTGCCCAAGCTCTCTTTGAGCTCTATGGTATCACTTCCTATTGTTCCACTCCAGCACATCAATAGCGCAGTCAGGCAAATTTCCACCATAAAACATCTTCAGCCATAAAGAGTTGGGACAGTGCAACAGACCTCAGGAAACAACACCGCTTCCACCAGTACATATGATAGTGATCTAAGTGTCTCCAGAATGTAGCTGAAAATATGTAAACAATTTCCAGTATCAATCGAATGAGACAACTCATTTGCACCAGGGATGTGCACAAATACTTGTAGGCATTCAAAATTTGATTGAATGTGCCGAATTTCAACATTCGAATTTGAATAGAATGTTCCAAAATTTGAATTTAAACATTTGAATAAAGTTTCAAATTTCAGGACTATTTATTCAAATTATCTGGACATTTGTATGTGTAGGGGTTAGTGCACGATGCATACTTGAAGATCCCGCTTCTGTACGCATTTGTATGGATCCATAGGGGATGAAAACGGGTTGCATATGGGATAACTACAGGATGCATATGCACATGTATGGATGCATATGGACATGCAGGGATGTTAGAAAGGTGTGTACAGGCATCTACTCATCTTGTCAACAATCATAAGTGCAAATTCGAATAAAAAATTCAAATTAATTTGCTTAATTTGAATCAAATTTTGTTAAATTTGAATTAAAATAATTAAAATTGAATTGAATTTTCAATTATTCAAATTGACTTGAATAGAATGTAAAAAAAAAATCTTGCAAATCCCTGATTCATACACTCCTTAAAGTAATAATAGCAAAATTAATTCATCCTGTACACATTAAGGTGGTCTAGGCCAGGGGTAGGCAAACCATGGCTCAAGAGCTACATGTGGCTCTTTGGCCCCTTGAGTGTGGCTCTTCCAGCTTAGGAGTGCCCTTATTAAGTTAATAACAATGTACCTACCTATATAGTTTAAGTTTTTAAAATTTGGCTCTCAAAAGAAATTTCAGCCATTGTACTGTTGATATTTGGCTCTTCTGACTAATGAGTTTGCTGACCACTGGTCTAGGCTATTCAGTTTGCAATTCTCATTTTTGGAGAGTAAATCCAGTACACAACTCTGTAGAGATCTGTAAGATTATATAGTGACTTCACTTGTAGAATATGGATCACTTGGATCCCTATTAAGCACTGTATTTATACATGCCACATATTAACAAATATTATCAAAGTATTTTTACTAAATAAGTATATTTTTAAATATTTATCCATACTGATTTAAACATTAAAACTGAACAGAATAGATAATAAAATAAAAACACAAATCTGAGCAATTTGCTATAAAACCTCAAGAAAGATTTATTAAAGGAAACCTCTTCTAGGGCCCTCTGAATGCCGGAATGAGTGATTATCATGTCTGACTACGTTAGAGGGAAAATATATCAATTAAATGAAAGTTTCTTATTTATTTGTTCATGCATTTGCAAGTTTTCTATTATGATGGATGTGGGCTGATCTCCCCCCATGATCTCTGTTGTCCAGCTCATGACGCTACCAATGAAAAATGTATAATTAACAAAGCACAACAGCTTAGCCAAAAGACAAAAGAACTCACGCCTTAGTTTCAAATTGGCATGTAAACTATATACAGAGATGTCCCTATGTGTTCTGGTCTTCCTACCTCCTCCTTCCCCTTTAAGAGTTTTCTGCCCTAAGAATTTGCTGCCTTTTTCCTTTTGGGTTTGCTGCTATAGCAACGGGGGGGGGGTATGTAGCTCTTTATTGTGTGTGTACCCATAACCCAAACCATTAACCTGCATCTGACAAAGTAGGCTTAGTGTATGAATCCTCATGCCAAAACTTCTCTGTTAGGGCACGTTCCCACTTGACATTTTAAATCTGGGTTGGACTTTTAAAATCCGGATTCAGAACTGAGTGTGAAATCTGGCTGTTCCCATCTCCTTGAGGATAACACAGGCTGAATCTGAATGCTGGGGTTCCCACTCAAACCACAAAAAATATCCACCCCTGTCCAACGCCTGTTAAGCCTGCCCTGAAGAATCAGTTGAGCGAAAAAACAAACAGTCATCCTTTTCACTCCCTTTCACATCGGAAGCTCCCTTCTTGCCAGGAAGACAGTGCAAAGCAATCCCCTTTGAAAATGGAGGCTAAGACAACTTGTAGCTCCCTCTCTGTAAAATGGAGCCTGGTGGCTTAGTTTTCTCCTGCTGTGCCAGCCTTGAGGCTTGTGTTTTAAAAAGTTTTCCTGGCCTCATCTCTCCCCTAATAGCAGTGGGTTCAGAGCAGGCATGGAGAGGGGAGGGGGAGAAGACTCTTGCAACTGTGAAATCCCACCCACATCTGGCAGGCATTGGCCAGAAGGATAGATCTCTGCCTCAAATAGTCCAGTAGTATTCCCAAAGGCCAAAAAAAAAAAAAAAAGTGGGCTGGGTTCCAAAAGGGGACTGAGACCAGTTTTTGTGAGAACTTCTTTTCTGCAGATTTTTGAAGGATAGTCTTCATAAAGTCCAGGAATAAAAAAGTAAATGGATTAAATTTGAATTTAAACTTGTCTGGGAATGCACCCATTGTCTTTAATTCTGATCCAGATCAACATGGCTACACTTTTAAATTCCAAACCATAACGATCACATATTAACACTCGGGGCCTTTCTGCATTGGGCCTTATTCCATCCTTATATCCTGGAATAGGGGCCTGTTATCTTCGTGCTAGTTCATACTACAGAAGGCCTCAGGCAGGACCTGCCATTGTCTGTTCCAGCATGTGGACAACAGGCCCCCTATTCTGGGATATTATTGAAAATAAGACCCAGTACAGAAAAGGCTACATAAAAGGTTAAGACGAACACATAAACCATGAAGGAGGGAAAACAGAAACAGCTTTCTTGATTGTATGTTTTGTTTATCTGTTGTTATAGGTATCGTTTATCACCTGAGCATCTACCTGAAATCCAGTTGGAGGATTGCCTTGCTGTAACTATATTCCTTCTGAAGCATGCAGAAGATTACGGAGTGGATCCTAATCGTGTTATCCTTTGTGGGGAAAGCAGCGGAGGATCCCTTGTGGCCGGTGTTTCTCGAACACTGGTGAAAAACTCACACTCCTCAAAACCTCTGGCCCAAATTCTGCTGTACCCATTTCTCCAGCTGTCAAATGTTTCATTGCCAGCCCATCAACAAAACCGTTTTGGTCCCATCTTGACAGCAAAACGTCTTATGAAAATTGGCCTCAAGTTTTTAAATGAGGATGTTGGAAGTTTTGTACATTTTGAACAAATTCTGAGTAACGGTCATGTTCCTGAGGACATGGCAAGGGATATCAAGAAGTGGATCAGTGCAGATCTCATACCAGAAGAATTTAAAGTCAGAGGCTATGAACCTCCTAGGCCTGTTCCATATTCAGAAGAACTGTTTAAAAAAACAAGATTAGGTGACGAGGTGCTGAAGTCGCCAATTCTAGATGAGGACAGCATTATCAAACAGCTCCCTAAGACGTATATTTTAACCTGTGAATATGACATATTAAGAGACGACGGGCTACTGTACAAGAAACGACTTGAAGACAATGGTGTACCTGTGACTTGGACCCATTTGAAGGATGGCTTCCATGGACTTATATCATTTATTGATATTGGAATGTTAGAATTTGAATGCACAAAAGATGCTTTCAAGGACCTTGATTGCTTTATTAAAGGGCTATGACATGCCAAAATTCTAACTTACATATTACCCTCCTGCCTACAGTTGGAAATATTCAGGGATTCTCTAATTTCTAGTGATTTCTTTATCACTCTTTTTTTTTTTTGGCACTTTTTATAAACACCAGATCCAAAAAACTGAACAGTTATTTCTGCACATATCTTTGGATTATTGTTACAAGCAGTAGTACTATTTTGGAGAGATCGTTTTTTCCTTCTTGTATGATGAATATAATAACATTATTACAGCTTCCATTGACAGTACCAAGAACATTCAGGTAGAACTTCATGCCCAAACTTCTATGCCTGTTTCATGGCACTTTTATGGTTGCACCAAAACCTTTATAGCCACAGAAGTAATGAGAGATGTATGTGGACTTAGAACCTTTCTGCATGGACATTTAATATGGATTAATTGTGCATGTAGTACACTTCTAGATCTCATAAAGCCACAGCTTAGTGTGTGTCTGTGAGCATCCCCCTTTCTTCCACTCTGTCTGCATCAGACAAAGCATGATTGGGATTAAAGAGGCCTTAATCCAGATTACTGGTAGACCTGTTTAATCAGATTTACCAGCAGACCAGTCTTAGCCCTCAAAATTGTGTCAAGTTGTTGTGAAGGCTTCACAGCTATGACATGGGCTGATCTGGTTGGCACCACAAGCGCAGATGACATTGATGGGCTGGGCTACTAAACTGGTCCACCAGATAGCTGGATTAAGGGGCCTCTCTTAATCCAGTTCTCTGTGATCCACATTAAAATATGGATAAGGAATTATTGATGTGTCCTGCCATGGGTCCCTAATCTGGATTAAAGGACAGTTCTAGTATAGGCCATAAAGTGTTCAAGGCTGCATCCAGACTTGTTTATACTGTGCAGTCACAATTGGGGTATCACACACAATGGCCGATGGATCGTCATGGCGTCACGTTAATGCATTTCCTGTGATTAGTATAAAAGTATGATTTTTCAAAGCACCTGTAGTCAGATTCCATCTTCCCTTATGGATCTGGTTCTTCCTGAGATATGTATTGTTTTGAATTGTACCTTCTACTGGTTCTATAAAGCTTGCTATTTAGAAGACGAGAACTAGAGATGACCAAAAAGATTGCAAAATATTAATGCATTCTTATAAAGCTGGCAGCTCAAATAACAGAACTGTAAATATATATTATGAGTAACTATAACTTTTGTATGTTGTAAGCTATTATGGTCCTATTTTTATTTTTTGGCTAAAGAATGCAGTTTATTAACTGAATGGAAACTGAGAACAGCAGCCACCACTATGGAAATTTGCACAAAACTTTGACAGCACCATCACAAAAGACACTGGCTGCATCCAGATATCAGTTACTTATTCTGCGATATCTGGATATTCCAGAACACCCATGTTTTATTTTGGAATGTCCAAATATAGCGGAATAGGTAATGAAGATCTGAAGGCAGCTACTGTCTTTTCAACCTTCCCAACAAAATAATAATTATGACAAGATGGCGAACTGGTTCTGGGAGGCTAGGCTCAAGAAGATTTGGAGTTATATATCTCCACCTTTTAAACTGACTTGAACCATGCTTCTACTTCCAGAATAAGCCAGCTCTACTGCAGCCAGACTGGGGAAGATCTCTGATCAGCTTCTGAAAAATATTTCAAAACCGAGGCACCATTTCTCGTGGCTAGTCAAGCAACCAACATGCAGAATGAGGAAACTGCTTACTAGGTCAACTGAAGAGTTCTATTAACTCTCCACATTTCAGATCTTAAGTAGACTGGATTCTGACCATGATCATTTTGTACACCCTGGAACCTTCTAGCTTAGAAAACAGGTGCTAGGCCACAGCCTAGCCTGGATGAATCTCTTCTCAATGTAATCCACAAGTCATGGTTGGTTGAGGTTCTGTGGGACAAATTTTGGAGTACACAAGCTTGAAATACAAATGGGAAATTATAGTTTCTGTCACATAATTAGTTCTTTGCTGTAGCTTGATAAGGGGTTGGGTAACGGAGAGATCACTAATTACAGAATTCCTTCAAAAAGACCACATTGTACTGCATCCCAGGCTCCTTCCATGACCCATTTATACTTCAATTATCACTGTTCTAACAAGGCCAATTAGCATTCCTCAGAGCTAGATTTCTTTCAGCAGTGTGTAACCATGGGAAGTCACTATTCAGTAAGTGAGAGAGTTGCCCATCTTCTTTATACCATGGATGAGAAATAATGAACCTATCTGCTTTGTTTCAGCTGCTGAAAGGGAAAGAATGTTCATGGTTGAAATATAACATGATGTGAAAAAAATAAAATTGTTTCTGGCTGAAGGAGAACAAATACAGGAGACTCCACAAAGAAGACAGAGTTGAGATCTCATCTTTGACTCTCCACTGTTTCTCTTGCTAACACCCAAACCCAGAGACCTTTCCAGGCAACAACATAGAAGAATTTAAGAACCCAAATTACATGTGCTTCTCTGGTGTAAGATGGCTGTGCTGGATAATGGGGGGGATTACATTGTACTCCCTTCATATAAGAAGCCTACCACAATTTATTCCATTTTCCTAAAAAAGGCTTTTTATACCTGGCAAACCAATCTGTTCAGAAAGATTCCCTTTATCCCCATAGTTTACAACTGGAACAATAAGGAGAAAGTAAAACATAATCCTCTCTCTCTCCCAGACACCTCAGTAGGACAACACCCAGAGGAAGCTAAACAATAAAGATATTCAGTATGTTTAACCGGGTCCTGAAAACCGTATAATGTAGGCAGCTGGCAAACCTCCAGAGTCTGGGGGCCATTACAGAAAAGGCCCTCTTGTGTATTCTTACCCCTTGCAACTCTGAGAGAAACAGAACTACAAGAAAGCCCTCTTCTTGAGACCTCAATTCCAGGCAGGTCTATATGACAGAAGGTGATCCTTCAAATAATCTTGGCCAATGCCATTTAGGGTCTTGTATGTTAATATCAACACTTTGAATTGGGCTTGGTAGCAAGTAGTCAACCAGTGAAGATCTTTCAGGACTGGTGTGATACGCATCTGGCCAACTACCATTAGCAGGCTGCTGCGTTCTGCATTAGTTCCAGCTGCTGGGCCCTTTTGAAGGGAACCGTGTATAGAATGCATTATAGTAGTCTAATCTGAAGGTTAATCAGAGCATGGATCAAAGTTACCAGAGCATGGATCACTGTCACCAAGTTATCTCTATCCAATAAAGGCTGAAGCTGGTGAACCCATTGGAGATAGAGGAAGACGTTCCTGACTGTTCCTGCCCATGGGCCTGAAATGATAGTGATGAATCCAGGAGAATCCCCAAGCCATGCATCTGTCCTTCCTGAAGGTCAGCTCCATTCAGAATTGGGTCCCTCTTAACTTTCTGGCTTTGGGATTCGATAACACACCTCCATCTTGTCTGGATTCAGTTTCAACATTGGCTGAGCTGCAATCAAGCACCTGAGCAGATTCAAAAAGAATGGAGAAATAGAGCTGCGTGTCATCAGCATACTCCTGAAGACCTTTCCTGGTAGCTTCATATAAAATACACACATACATATGAACCCTTGCTTTTGATGACAAGTATAATTGGATTAAGTGAACTCCCAGAATTCTCCACACTTTTTCAGGGAGATAAGGAGAGGAGAAATCTTCATACAGTTTCTAAAAGACTGGCACTGAGATGAATTAGCGATCAATAGACACATAGAACGGGTGCCCATCTATATACCACTCAAAAGAAACAATCTAACAACAGACATGATCTGAAGCCAAATACAGTGGGAATTAGCCAAACAATATAGAAATTGGTTCTTATTACTCTCAGCCACACCTTCCCTAATACCTAAGCAGGCAGAGAATCCCCTCTGCACACACACAATACAATACCTCACAAGACCAATGGTAATCAACATCTAAAGAAACAGGAAGGAATTCTGCATGACTATAAGAAAGCCAAGAAAACAGAGACTGGTGAATTAGAAGAAGAAGAAGGAGGAGGAGGAGGAGGAGGAGGAGGAGGAGGAGGAGGAGGAGGAGGAGGAGGAGGAGGAGGAGAGTTGGCTTTTCTAACCTGATTTTCTCACCCATTTATGGGGACTCAAAGTGCCTGGCAAAGCTTTTTGTTCTCCCCACAACAGAACACCCTGTGAGGTGGGTGGGGCTGTGAGAGATCAGAAGTGAGCTGCTGTGACTAGCCCAAGGTCACCCAGTTGGCTTCATGGGGGAGTGCAGAATCAAACCCAGTATTCCCAGATAAGAGTCTGACTCCCTAACCACTAGACCAACCTGACCAAAAGGAAAACAGAATAATATCACTATATAACACCACCAGACTACAGCAGGCCACACCTGCCATAGCTTGCACGAACATCTGGTCAGCAGATCTATATTCCAGTTTATAAATCAGAAGAAGTCCCAGTGCAGAAAGGGTCGATGTGAATGGGGAGATGGAGATGAGCTCAACACTGTTCCAATCCCAACTAGTCTTTTAATCACCTTTCGTAAGAAGAACAAGGAAATCCATGGTATCTTCTTACTATATTATTTTGCTCTATTACACTATGAGGGATTTTTTGCCATTCAATTCATAATGTATTCATTTGAACAGATCCCCTTTGAATGTCAGAGGATTCTATTAGAAACGAATGTATTCGTGTGAATTCATACAGATAGCTGATACGAATGCATACGGATTTTGCATACAGATCCTGCATACAGATCCTATACAAAAGCATACATATCATATATGCATCCTATACCAATGCATATGTATCGGATATGTATCCCCAGTTTAACAAATGTATGAATCATTCATATGAATGTTCTGAAACATTCATATTTGTACGAATGTTAATGTACGAATGTCATAACATTCGATTCATGTATGAATGTCCGAATTCGTACAAGTTCATCCAAATAACAAACGTTACAAATATTTGTGCACATCCCTACAAGGCATTACTGAAGACTGGTTCAGAAATAAACAACAAAATGTCATGTGCATCTAAAACTAATGTATAGGGACATGCGGCATTCGGTTCACATTCCCAAATTCAAACAAAATTTCATATCTCCAAACATTTGTATCGAAACTAACCTTAAAAAAACCCAAACATTTCTCATGTTTGCAAAAATGAACATCCCGATTGAACATTCATGTTCTGCTATGCTTTGGGTCATGAAAAGGGCTTTTTTCTTTCCCCAATGGGGAAAGAAATGTATTTTTCTTTGCAAAAATAGTTCACATCAGTTTTTCAATTAAACAGCTTGACAACAAAATGAATTAATGTATTTTCACTTTAGCAGCCAAATGACCATGAAGTATATTTTTTTTGTGTGTGTGCAAATCCATAGTATGCTGTGGCATATTATGTATGGGTCAATGAATACTATTGCTCTACTTAACAGTATGTGCCAGGGTTTTAAAAATCTTTGCAGCATACAGCAGTGGCAACCAGCCCAGGTGAGCTGACAGCTTGAAGACCCTCCCTGTGAACTTACTTCAAAAGAAGTTCATGAACTACATTTCAGCAGGGAGGGGGAATTCCTGTTGTGTTCACCATGCCAGCCATCAGTTGCACAGAGAATGTCGCCAAGTTGCAAATACGAGAGTTTCATTACCTTGAACACTTTTTCTGAAACTTGTGGGGGCCGCAGCACTTCCTGTAAAATTGTGTGGCTCCCATGCAGATAATTTCAAAAAGGATTTAGCTTATTGGGGATATTGCTGTGGCTTCTTAGACTTGCATCTGGAGAAGAGATATTTCCCCCAGCTTTATCAAAGCCAATGTCTATTTCCTCACTCGGCAAGTTTATTTTAATTGCGTTTATCTTTTTTTAAAAAAGAAAAACTACATCCTCCAAAATGAGTGCTTCTTCCAAAATAAAAACAAGATTTTAAAAACTGTCATATTCTGTATTACTCTGAAAAGAAAAAGGTTTATTTATTTATTTATTCCCTTTTTTGTCACACTGTCATAGCTTTAGCAGGCAGGAACATGGCTTTTTAAATACAAATGTTATATGTTCGGAATCATGAAGACTTATTAGGAGAATAAAACAAACTTCTGCAACAAAGCTTTCTGCCAACAGAGAGCCCCTAATGCAAGTATGAATGGCTTTGAAAGGCATGCTTGTTATTACACTCAGAAGAAACTAGTACATATATTATTAATTCATATTATGATGATGCCTCTAGGAATCTAACCAGAGTGAGATCTAAAGCTTTGACAAAATATTTGAAATTCCCCACAGAATGCAAATGAAAAAAAAGGGGGGAGACTGTTCTGTTTGACCTTTGAGAAGTTTTGACAATACTTGCCAACTGTGCAAGATTGTTGTAAAAGTTGCTGAGCAGAACTTTTTTTTCCAAAAGGAAGGGTGATGGTAGAGTCTGTGTGTTCTGCTAAGGGGACCTTCAAGATATTGCAGGGAATCTTCATCTTTTTAACAGGAAGCCAGAGTTTTCTCACAGATGAGTTTCTACCAAACGGGCTGCCATTTCTTCATGGTTGTCAAATCCCCTGACCTGAAACCTCACTGTGGCACAAAAAAACACAAAAAGGAGAAATGAGCTGTGCCAACTAGGGATGTGCATGAATGATTTGGAGTTTTGTTTTGTATTCGATTGTAGTGTGATTCGAATTCAACATGAATGTTCAATCCCATACGAATCCCACATGAATGCACATGAATCCCATGTGAATCTCATATGCATGTATTGGAACATTCAATTTGAATTTGAATGTCAATCTTCAAATGTGCCAAATGTGTCCAAATTTGGCCAAATTCACATGAATTTTGAATGTTATGATTATTGGTGCACATACGTAGTGCCAGCCCTTTCCCCTTTCTTGTTTTTGTGCTGCAGGAAGCCCCTGAATATTGCACTTACACTGTGTGGCATTCTCTTCAGCCTGGGCAGGACTTCACTTCCCCTTCCTCTGACCAGTGAGTGTTTGAGAAAAAAATAGTTTTTTTACTTATTTAAAAGCATTGGCCATTGCTTCCCTAACCCAACAGACTAAAGAGTTCACCACAGCTTCTCTTCAGCTGTCATTCGCTGTTCTCTCCATCCTATCCAGACTGGCAGGAACATTCAAATTTACCTGATACTGTGGAGTGAGTGCTCATCGTTCTGCAGTAGGTAAATTCGAAGTAGCAGCATTAGGGATGTGCACAGATATTCAATAATTTGAATATTTTATTCAAATCCATCAAACGTTGACATTCGAACTTGAATCAGATTTTCAAAAATTCGATATGGATTTTTTGATAATTCGAATGTGTAGATTCGTATCTGTCGTATACGAATCTGCGGGAAAATTATATGTATCTTGTGCTTAAAATATGGGATTAAAGTGGGATACATATGGGATAACAGGATGCGTATGGATTTTTACAGAATGCGTACAGATACGTATAACAGATACGAATGTTGTCGACATTTGTATCTTTAAATATGAATCTAACATTCAAATGTACAGATTCGAATGTTACGGATTCGAAATGGATTGTATGACATTCAGATCCTAAATATCCAGATCAAACAAGATTTTTTGACATTCGAATCTACTTCGAAAGTCAAAAATACATTCGTGCACATCTCTATTGGGCATCAGGTGTGATGCCCGTGTCCTGACTGCACATCGGAATGCGCAGTATCCGTAAGCCTGGACACACCCTTCCTGTCACTGTCTGCTAGGAAAAGTCCAACCAAGTTCCAACAAGTCTGCCCTTCTCACTGCTAGAAGAGCCTCCCTTTTCAGTCTGAAAAGTTTCAAGAGGATCTCATCTGGATCACAAAGATGTTCACGCACTATGAAATATACAAACTAATGCTTTGATTCTGTCCTGGCTTGTCTCTGCCTGGCTAAGTTTTCAGAAGGTGACAGAACCTTTACAATTTAATTGGTGTTGACACCTTTTGAAGCAATGCCTGGAGGCACTCAAGTCATTGTCTACTTCTCCCTGTTTGTCCCAGGCTACCTTCAGTTGGCTACTTCACAGCCTGTGAAGCCGGCTTGGCCCCTGCTCTTTTCATTCATCTATGTACTTATACTGGGTTGTCTTACAAGGGTCCTTGTTAAATGCCCAGCAGGCAGCATTGAATAGAGATTGTCATTATCTGGATTTCTTCACGGCCTCTAGCAATCACAGAAAATGTACTGCCAGCTATGGGCACATGCATGCATGCATGTTTCCACATACAAAAATACTCTGGGTGCAATCTGCTTTGAGACGGCAAGGAAAGTATAATAGCAGCACATCGTATTAATGTGTCAGTCCTAATTGGCTCCCCTACAACTAAGGATGGACAAATCAGCCTCTTCCAGGTCTCCCTAATTTCTCTTACTTATTAACCTGACAAGATAAAATTCTTATCTTGTCATGGAGGCACCTTTGTCACTTGGTTCCCACATTTGTGTCTGCTGACACTTTTTCTGGGCACACAGCCATTCCAAAAATGATAAGCAAAACAGAGAGCACATTCACTTTCATCAACTGAAGGATTTTTAGACAGCTACACAAATTTGTGCTTGGGGTCACAGCCAATGTTACCCATGGATATCCTGTCTCTGCCTTCTAGATAGGCTCGTAGAATGCCACCTAAGACTCAGATAGATGTCTTTCAGAGTACTTATCACCAGACCCCTTGGAATTGGCATGATAAACCCTGAAACCTATCACTTTTCCCTTTTTCTACTGGCCATATTATGGAAAGGAAAAAAAAACTCCATCCTGAAAACTGAGAGTTGGCTGACATATCGATGCAGCTTCCATGGTAAATGTGCAGAAGCAGTTTATTATAGCTTCTTCTGAGAAGATGCTGGGCATTGAAGTTGTGGCCCTCTGTTTTCCCCAAAAGGTAGCACTGTTGCTGAACTAAGCCAAGGAGATTCTGTACTGACCAGTATATTGAACCAGCAAGCATACTAGGAGCTTCTCTTCTGCATGCTGGCATAATCTAAGGGAAGTCAGAGTGGTACCACTATCCCAGAAAAAGGTTGTCCACATTTGGACAGCCTGTTCTTGCTCAGGACCCATGATAATGTCCAAAGCCCATAGCTAACCATGCTGCCGTGCGCCAGCCATGCTGCCACCTATAACTACACTACCTTGTGCTAACCACCCCCACCCCCACACACCAACAGACAGACAGACAGACAGACAGACAGACAGACAGACAGACAGACAGACAGACAGACAGCTAGAGGATAAAATGAATCCAGTTCTCTCTGGAACAGTTATTTAATATTACCTCTAGTGTTTCTTTTTTGGGAAAGAAGCCTTACTGGAAGCATTTCAAACAAAATCCAGTTAATCAAAATGTTCAGCATGAAACTGGCAGGACTGAAGACACGCATGCCCTCACCCATGCATCTATCCACCACACAAGGAAGTTTCTAGAGATGCCAGTGGTACCTGAAAATAGGCAGGCATCCCAGAGGGGGCCTTGCGAATCCTTCCTGCATTAATGGTGGGCTTCTTGGATCAGTTTTAGACCAGCTGTTCCAAGCAGAACCTTCTGCAGATTCTGGCTCAGTGAAGCTTCTACTGCCCCAGCAAGAGAAAGATTCCCTTTCCAGGTAACAAAGTCAAACTGTTATTCATAAGCTATGGAGACTTTTTTCTCTTTTTCCATCACTATGCTTAATACATAAGCATTTAGTTCACTGATCTGGGGGCAGAAATAAAGAACAAAAGACTGAAAGTTAGTTTAAAAGAGATTAGGGACTGAAAAACCCTCATTATAATAGCTGGTCCAAAACTGGCCTCATAAGTCAATGCCTGCAGTCAATTATAAAGTGAAGAAATAACTGGTGGAGTTCAAAATAAAGACTGCCCCTTAGATATAACTCTTTTTAGGGGCCAACCCTAAGTGACTGCTATCTATGGATGATGTACACACTGCATGAAAACAGCTAGAAATACATTATGAACGGTTCATAATTAACAGCGTTGTGTTTCAGTGACAGTGATGCTACTGACCTGTTGTGGAACTACAAGTACAAACTGCTTTCAGTTCTCACCAGAAAAACGTAATTTAAAAATTAAGAGAGAAAAATACAAACCTATTTGCAGCATTTCACAGCAGCCCTGGATCAAATGTGGTTTGGATGGGGCAGGATCTACGTCTTCAATGTCTTTTCCACAAGGCTACCAGCTGTCAGAATTCCACAATAGCCATGCCCTTCTTGTGAGCCAATTTGGTCTAGAAGTTAGGGAGCCACACTCTTATCTGGGAATACTGGGTTCGATTCCACCCTTCCCCACGAAGCCAGCTGGGTGACCTTGGGCTTGTCACAGCTCTCGTCTGAGTTCTCACAGCCCCACCTACCTCACAGGGTGTTCTGTTGTGGGGAGAAGAATAGAAAAGCTTTGTCAGCCACTTCGAGTCCCCTTAAATGGGTGAGAAAAGCGGGGTAGAAAAGCCAACTGTTCTTCTTTTGCTTCTTCTTCTGCTGCTGCCGCTTCCATGAGAGCATTTACAAAGAGTTTATGAAATGTCACTATGATCATCCCAGACCAACAGCAGTTGTTTCCTTAGAGTTCTGCGGCAAGGTGGTGCTATGAAGAAGCACCATCTTTTAATAACCCACTTTTCTCACCCTTAAAGGGGCTCAAGGCAGACTAAACTGGGGAGAAGTCCTGCATGCCGTACAACAAGGCTTTTATTACAATCAGACTGAAGGGTCAGAAAGCTATTCAGGCTTTCTGCAATTTTACTAGCACACAAGCAGTTCCTTTTTATCCCAACTTTTACCCCTACCTTTACTCCTTCTGGTAGTTGATAAGGTAATTTTAACTTTCCGTCCCTGCTTTTGTCCTCAAAAAGAGATCTGTTGGAGCTGTGTTTTTACCTCTCTGTCATCATAAAGGTCACTAAGGGTCTCTTTTTCCTCTCACTGTGCTTGCCAAAGGAACTTTCCGCCTGCAATTAACTTATCTTTACTGTCACACCCTCTTTGCAGCTGGTGATTTTCCTGTGTCTTTGTGAGGATCTGTTCTCTTCTCCTTACACCTGTTATAACTAATGTCTTGTGGATAGCTGGGGCCTTTCTGCACTTGGCCTTATTCTGGAATATATCCCAGAATAGGGACCTGCTATCTGGATTCTAGTGCAGACTATGAAAGGCCCTAGATGAGCCCTGCTGTAGTCTACATTAGCTTGTGGCCAGCAGTCTGTTATCCCGAGATACATTTCAGAATAAAGTCAAGTGCAGAAAGGGCCCTGGTTGGGCTGGGTTCCTTTAGCCAAGGGGCCTGTTTTGAGACTACAGGTGTTTCCGCACATACCTCCTGAAAGCCGGATTAAGGGAAACCATTTTTCTCAAATCCGTCTCTGGGAAGATCCATCTGAAATAGGGACGGATCCAAATAAGTCCCCATGCTTCCACACTCACATGGGAAGACTGGATTCTGGAGAACGGATGGAGTGGGTGCTGTACAAACGGATGGAGTGGGTGCTAATGGCCTGTGCGGAAACACCCTACATCTCTTGAGAGGCTAAGCAACAGAAAGGCTTTTTGCTTTCTAAAATGGCTCCTCTTATGCCAAGCTGAATAAGTGAACCTTTCCCTAAAAGCAAGCGTAAATACAGAAGCAAAAAATAGAATGGTTATATTAACAACATGCCCTCAAAGGGGAGGTAAGAGAGGGGAGAGGAACAGACATCAGGCAACATTATGAAATAGTCTATTTGGTCAGTATTTGCTGATGAAAGTCCTGAAGAGAACTTTGAGGCATTTTTGGCTCTCAAGCACTCCTGCAAACTGGTGATTTCTGCCAGTTTCATGGCCTAATTATAACTATTGTTTTAGCTCTCTGCATAGAAAAGAACAAAAAAGGCATCTAGGCCTACCACTGTACAATTTTTTATATATATATAAACATAAAAATTTGTATATATGTGTGTGTGTGTGTGTGTGTGTGTGTATGTGTGTGTATATTATTTTAGTTAGTTACAGATAGATTCTGTGCAAACCCGTGGAGATCCTGTGTGCAGCGACTGGATCGATTAACAGCATCGGAATTACATTGTTCTGGAACCAGTTTCCTTTGATGAATGGTACCTCAGTAGTACTGGAGAGAGCAAATGGTTGCTGGAATTGAACAACACAGAGTTTGTTGCACGCGTGCCTTGCTAGCTGCTTGATAAATCAACAGACCCCCGAGAGACTTGAGAGTGGGGGATCTGGGGGGAGGGGGCAAATGTTTTCATCTTTCTCTTTTACAACGTTCCTTGCTCCATTTATACTTGTCATTTTAGAGACCACGCTTTATTACAAACTATTAGCCCAAGGCAGAGGACTGGGGAACTGAGACTTCAGAGTGTGACTGAAGCCAGTGAAAGTGAGAACAAGTGAAACAACAAATGTTGTTGTGGCTTGTTGTTAAAGACACTGGTGTTTGGATTTCAGTTCGACTGTCATCTTGATGTTGGCAGAGAATATCAGTGCTGAGTGTAGTTACAGAGAAGTCAGAGATGAGGAAGGAAGGAAGGAAGGAAGGAGGGAAGGAAGGAAGGAAGGAAGGAAGGAAGGAAGGAAGGAAGGAAGGAAGGAAGGAAGGAAGGAAGGAAGGAAGGAAGGACGGAAGGAAAATTCCAAACCACTATGAAACAACTTGCCACTCTATCAGCAAATGCTATTCATATTAGTTTCTTAATAAGCAGA
>MTQE01001134.1:13204397-13269177 GCA_014337955.1 Aspidoscelis marmoratus | reverse complement strand
AAAGATTTCCTTTAATTTTAGTATGCTGCAGCATAGGAAGTCTGCTTTCCAAAACCCTATCAAGACAAACTTTGAACCTCCCACATTCCAGCACAATCTATTATACCTAACCCGGCCGGTAATTACAATATTCCCAGTAACGCCTTCCAAGTAAGGAAAAGAAATACATATCAGATTTCTCTGACATGTGCAATCGAAACAAATCCATGGCTGACTGGTTCAGACCAGTTACTCCTTGAAGCTGCCGAATCTGAAGACTTCTTATCGTGTCTCTTGGCAAACACACTGTCCTTGAACATTCCTCACAGAAGGAAGGAAGGAAGGAAGGAAGGAAGGAAGGAAGGAAGGAAGGAAGGAAGGAAGGAAGGAAGGAAGGAAGGAAGGAAGGAAGGAAGGAAAGGGAAAGTTTTCTCTCCTATTACCCGTATTTTCCGGCGTATAAGACAACCCCCAACTTTCCAGTTAAAATATAGAGTTTGGGATATACTCGCCGTATAAGAAGACAACACCCGGCGTATAAGACGCCCCCTGACTTTTGAGAAGATTTTCCTGGGTTAAAAAGTAGTCTTATACACCAGAAAATACAGTACTTATTTTTATCTTCTAATTTTTCCTGGTGGCCTGTGCGAAGGTAGCACCATGACTTATAGTTTATTTGTAGCCTTTTGGGGGCTTTTATGCTATGTTCCAGGTTTCTTCTGAGAACCAAAGCTTTTGGATATAGCTGCAGTATCCATCTTCAGAGGATGTTGCCATTGTCTCACTACGGTTGCATCCACACATAACGTATTTATTCTGCTATACTTGGATATTCTGGAATAAAGTATGCGCATTCTGGAATAGCCATGCTTTATTCCAGTAAATCCAAAAATAGGAAATAAATAATCAGCATCTGGATGCAGCCTATCTTTAATTATGGGGAAATAACAGGATTCCTTACAAAGCTAGAGTTTCCCCCATGATGTTTGGAGGATCCCTGGCATTCATTATTCATTTATTTGGCCCCGAGACTGCAACCAAATTATCCCATAAGGTACAATAACACAAATATAGCACAAATGAGCAAATACTGTCAAGCCCTACAGTCTTTTGAAAAACAGACGAACTGAAATAATAAGTTGAAGTTTCATATAGAAATCAGTTTACAATACATAGAAGGCCAAATAGGGGTGTTTTTCCACTGTCACTAGAAGTACCCATTAAGTACCCATTAATGGGTACTTAATGGCTACTTCTAGTGACAGTGGGAAAACACCCTAGATCTCCATTTTACAAGGTTGCAATGATTCCTTACAGTAAATGTGCATATATTATGCATGGAGCTCTTCCTTGTGCCAGGCCAAATTCCACTAATTATCTGAGTCTCTTCTCTCAGACCTTTCCAATCTTTTACCTCCCCCTCACATATTTGCAGTTTGTATTGTTGCCAATGTTACAAGCAACACATGTGTAGACTACAAATGTACACGGAACCAATGTGATTTATTGAAAGCCAAGGGATCCAGGGATTGTCATGCTCTATGGGCTGGATCTTCCAAGTCTTCCTCAACAGGAAAAATAGTCCAAAAAACAGTCTGAATTTGGGCAACAACTCCCCTTTTTCACCCTTTGCTATTTGGAGTAGCTTTTTTAAAAGCTCACAACAAACCGGAGCTAAAAGAACTGCTCTGAGCAATGCAAATGACAACAACAACAATGTAACTAAAAGACAGTGTCTTGGGGCCTGTTCACACTTATGCAGAGTTGTCCTAATGCATAGCAGAGGCCTAAGTGTGAATAGGCCCTTTGTCTTGTAATCAAGCAAGCTTCATAGTTTTAAGAACTCCCATTTGAGTTTGGCCACAGCTGATATCATGCAGATGAGAACTGTTTGCCTCCCACACTTGCTTAACATCTCAAGGTAAAACTTGCAGTATCTGTTTCTGTTATAAGTCAGCCAGTGCCCTCCTCAGTATTTGCGTAGCTGATTGATTCATTGTTTTCTCTCTGATTAACATGAGTTTCTATTTCATCAGAAACAAGTCTACATGACCCTGCTCAGAATCATATCTCATATTAAAGTTGCATATAAAGATTGCTACAGTAGAGGGATCTGGCCCAATGCCTCCCACCACCAGAAGGAATACACAATGTCTACCTGAGCCTATTGCTCAATCTTTCAGGGTGATTTCCAGTGCGTAGTTGCCTACAACAAGCACAAGCTATCTAGCAAAGATTGTTCAGCATGTGTCAAAAAAAGGGCAAAAGGGGACAGGCTTTCCCTCCCGTGGCTAATTCCAGAGTGTAGGCATGTTGTCATGGTGTCCTTTCAACCAGCAAAAACAAACAAACAGACCTATCATGAAATAAAGTAAATTAAAAGTTAGGCTTCCTCCTTAAAATGGTGAAATGATGTATTCAGCCTATCTTGCCCCAATTTTTATGAAATGTGGATGGGATCAAACCCTCCTAGACATTTTTACTTTCTTTGTTGTAAATCCCCCCCACAGCTGCAGCATTTTCTGTCTTCCCTATTATCAAAAATCTGACGATAACATAACAGTCACATCAGATCCAATTATTCAGTGAAATTGTATTGATTGCATATGATTTAAATAGTATGTCATATCAGAAATTATCTCTCCCCCTCCCCAATACTCACCTCTGTTTGCTAATATTGATTCCACCACTTTCCAGTAACAATCTGGACTGAAAAAGGTTGTTGTTGTTGTTGTTGTTGTTTTACAGAACAAGACATTTCTTGACTCCCACTCATAGTTTGAGACATCTTGAAATGCCTTGTGGCAAAGCCCTGGAGTCAAACAGTGAAACCAGCTTTTTTAAAATAATAATAATAATAAAATAATAATAAAAAAAACTCTGGCCCCCATTTCACACTTAATGAAATTCCATGCATTAAAGGATATTAACTTATTTAAAAACATATGAAAATACAGGAGAAAAAAGCGGACAAGACTTATAGAAATGTTTACCACTAAAGTCTGAAGAGATTCTAATTTAAAATGCAAAAACTGCAATAAAAGGTTGCAGCACAGAGTGCTGCGGGTCAAGATCCAGTTTGGGCTAATGTTTAAGGAGCCAGACTCTTATCTGGGAATACCGGATTTGATTCCATGCTTCCCCTGAAGCGAGCTGGGTGACTTGGGCTTCTGAGCTCCCACATCTCCAACTACCTCACAGTGTGTTCTGTTGTGGGGAGAAGAATAGAAGCTTTGTCAGTCACTTTGAGTTCCCTTAAATGGGTGAGAAAACAGGGTAGAAAAACTAACTTTTCTTCTTCCACGAAGTCAGCTGGGTGACCTTGGACTAGTCACAGCTCTTTTTCTGAGCTCTCACAGCCCCATTACATCACATTTCTTCTTCTCATTCTTTCTCTTACATTAATTTTCTGCTTTGGTGCCCCCTTCCCTCACAGCCAGCACCCAGAGGCTACAAAAAACACCCTCAGGCTGTGTTCCCACTTGACTTTTTTAACCTAGGTTGGACTTGTTCTTTCTTTGTAGCAACTGTAGCCTTAATATGGCTGCTACTAGAGGATACTTACTGGTCCCATGTGCTGCTTCTAGAATTCAAACACAGGAAAATGTCCACGGGGCCCTTCCTTTTGTTTGAGTCCACCTTGTCTTCAGAATAAAAGCTGGGGATTTCCTTGTTTGATTCTAATCCTGGTGGAGGTAGGGCTGTCATGATCAAAGCCAGAAACATTTAACCTTAATTAGTCATTTACCTCTCCGTAACTGCTTCTGCAGGAGCATTGTCATGTTCACTAGATAAGCATGAGGACTTACTATTACCTGAATGTTCAAAATGTGTCTGCACTCCCCTCACCTGTATCCCCATCAGAGAGGGATGATCCATTCCCAGACATGCTGGGATAGGTTGCTGCTAGAGTGGGACAGGGCCATCTGCATTTTGGATGGCCTGGCCCATCATGTCCTGGCTGTCAATTCTGAATGCTGGGTCAGCTCCTGGAGTCAGCCGTGGACTTTTCACAGCCCTCTTCCTTTTCTAGTTGTGCTTCCTGTGTTAAGGTTAGGGTTAGGGTCATGGGCAATAGTCAACCAATAGATCTCAGTGTCAATGTCTACCATAGAGTGGGATAAGTCACTGCTTGGGCACGTTATGCTCTACGCACCATGTATTGTGGATAGACTGTTCCAAAAAAAGGAGGATCTGCAACATGTATAAGCCAAGCCTCCTAGACCCCTTCCTGGCTCACACTAGCAGTAATTGCCCAAATAGCCAAGGAATTATACTTTGTGTGACATAAAGTCTTACAAAGGATTGCTATCAGTCCTTTGGGTTACAGCTGTGATTCACCATTTGGCAGAAATTATTGTCCTGGCTAGAATTTATATTATTTTAATGTGCTGCTTTATCATTAACTTTACATATAACAGAGTGCAATATTATTAATTGCCATCAATACAAAAACTCTTCTCCAACTTCCTCAGTAAAGGCTGTCTCTAATACACTAAATTTGCCAGCTGAGTGTCTTTCATTCTCTCTGTTTACGTACAAAAGGTAGACTGAAATATATGCTTCATATATTGATCAATTATACTACAAGTCTTCCTCCTAGAGTATCTTGGGGTGAGGGTAGGGTTAACAGGCTACCCTTATCATATGATAATTTGGTTGCCCCCAAGGTGTGAAACTTTTCTTACCAATTCAGAGAAGTGTTGTGAGGAAAACTGGGAAGTGATATGTTTGCTATAACTTGAGATAATTGTGTGAAGTGACTTCATTTAAAGTTGCTGGGCAAGTTGCTAGGCCTCATGGGCATAAGATTAAAAACCTCGAGGCACTTTCTGAAAAGTGTCAATTACACATGCCCCATATTTTTATCTCTCTTGTCCTTCAGTAATAGTCATCTACCAATTCATGTCATTCCCATGTTCCACTGTGACTTTCTTTTAGGATCATCACATGTACCTGTCTGGAAAGAATGCTGTTTCACACCTCAAGATGCAGATGAAGTAAGCTAATATCATATCAGCAAATTTACATCCTTTCTCTTTGATTTACAGATTCATGGATATATTCTGAATGGCACACGGCTGAATTGAATTAAAACATCACTCTGCTCTGTTAGGAAACAAGATAATGAAAAACTCCTTGAGGAATATTTATAAGCATAGAGCTCTAACGCTCTTGAAATTTTGTATGCAATTTTGACCATTCCATCATAAAAGAGCAGGAAAATTCCTAGTAGGTTAATTAGGATACCCATTCAGAAGAAGAAGGTCTTCAAGCTGGCTTTTCTCACCCATTTAAAGAGACTCAAAGCAGCTGACAAACCTTCTGGTCTAATGGTTAAGGAGCCGGACTCTTATCTGGGAATGCCAGGTTTTATTCCACACTCCTCCACAAAGCCAGCTGGGTGACCTTGGGCTAGTGACAGCTCTCTTCTGAACTCTCACAGCCCCACCTACCTCACAGGGTGTTCTGTTGTAGGGAGAAGAATAGAAAACTTTGTTAGCCACTTTGCGTTCCCTTGAATGGGTGAGAAAAGTGGGGTAGAAAAGCCAACTCTTCTTATTCTTATTCTTCTCCCCACAACAGAACACCTTGTAAGGTGGGTAGGGCTGTGAAAGCTCAAAAAGAGAGCTGTGACTAGCCCAATGCTACCCAGCTGGCTTTGTGGAGGAGTGTGAAATCAAACTCAGTATTGCCAGATAAGAATCTGGCTCCTTAAATACTAGAGCAAACTGGCTCATTTAGAAGAATTACTAAGGCTGTTTCCACACCTTTTCCATACTGAACCTTCATTATTCTGTACATGCCATCCATCCCATGATAGAATAGGTTTCTTCTGGAATGGGATAGGGCCACCCCATTTTAGATGGCACAGATTGTGAAGCCCCAACTGCCAATTCCTAAGACTGGATGCAGTCCTCTGAGCCAGCATCCTGGAACAAAAGTTCCCAGTAGGGATGTGCATGAATATTCATAACGTTTGTTATTGGTACAAATTAGGATGAATTAAAATATTTGTATACGAATCAAATGTTGTGACATTTGTACATTGACACTTGTATGAATATTCAGAACATTCGTAGGAAGCTTTAGAAAATTTGTGAAACAGGGAAGTGGGAAAATGGTTACACCAGTCGCATCTGCAACAGATCCAGAGTGAATTCGACATGGTTTGAGAGTGGATTGAAAGTGGATTCAGGGTGGATCTGATGCTTTCAGAGCAGATATGTTATGGGATATGTATTGGATATGTATCAGATATGTATCAGATACATATGGATACATATCAAATATGTATCAGGTATGTATGTGTTCATATAGGATATTCATATGAATTCATACAAATACATTAGTATCAAATAGAATCCTGCCACATTCAAAGGAGATCTATTCCAATGAATACAGATCTTACATTCAATTTGATATGAATCAAATACAAAACAAAACAATTTGTACATTGACAAAAATTAATGGGAATTTTGGGGAATTTGGGACCCCCCTGAATTTAGGAAAGCTCAAGACCCATATTATCCAGAGCATGAAGTTATCCAGAGGAAGTTAGCTATATGCATATAGTCACGTAGTCTGCTAGGGGTTTTCCAGCATTTTGGTATGTTAGATTTTTGTGACACATTCTGTGACGATTCACGGACTCACAAGTACTATTATAAAAGCTTTGATCTTGTTTATTCTTGCAAGGAAAAACTTTCTCCTTCCATGCATGCATGTTCTTGGTGTATACAAATAAACAACTGGCTGTACACTGCACTATGGTCAGTTTTCTTTAACAACATGTCCCTAGTTCCCAGCCTTCAGAGTTTCCAGGAGGTGTTGTTGTTGTTTTGCGGGGGGGGGGGGACTTCCAGCAGCACTTCTTGTGGGACTTCCTGTTGAGTTCTACTAATAGAGCAGCATAGGGTGCATTCAAGAAAGGAGCAGATCTTCCTCTATCCTGTACGAACATGTGGAAGGGAGGCTGCAGGCCCCATTGCTGGCCCACATCAAGGGTAGAAATGACCTTAGCAGAGGAGTGGTATTAAGGCTGAGAAGAGGTAGGTAGAGATCTATACAATATTGAATAGTGTATATTCTCACCCTGATATGCACAGTACAATTGCCTAATCTGAAATTCAGAACAGCCCCCTTCACAGACATGCTTCTTCACATAATTTGTCAATTATTTCACAGATGTAATTCAGTAGCATATTTAGTGATGGCTTTTGGCCTAAATGACTTTCGAAGGCTGTGGTGAGTTGATGGTAGGACGCTGCACAAAGAAAGTGCTTGGTTCAAGTGCCTGCATCTCCCCAGGAGAAAGCAAAGGCAGGCCTACTTAATGTGAGTGCCAGAAAACTGCATGGAACTGAAGAACCATTGTTGCCACTGAACCAGCTTCTGAATTTAGTGCCTTAGTAGGAAACATGGAGCTCACTGCCTAGCCTGAATCAAGTTATTTAAATTGGATGGCCAGAACCATGCCACAGTCATCCAATGATGACTTTTGGTCCCAGCCTAACTTTCAAGGAATGTTCATTCACATGGCCCACATGAACTGGCCCACAGCCACATGAACTAGCCCACAGCTTTAAAGTGTCTTCTTTTGGATTGGTGTCTGGTACAATTTTCACACCACGGATTGTTCCAAGGTTAAAGACTATGTGGCTACAGCATTTCCCAGTAGATAAGGCTCTAGAGACCATTTTAGCTCCTGGACCCAGAGTTTCATTTACATATGTGCATCTTTAGCTTCATTCTAGAGAGCACTTACTTGTTTCACATTACGTGGATGATCTGGAATAAAGCATGGATAATCTGGAATAAAAAGTGTCTGAATGTGCTTTACTCCCAAGTTATCCAAATTATGGAGAATAAGTAAGTATTTTCTGGATAAATCTTATGTCAAATACTTTAGATTGTTCTGCGTTTCCCTTCACTGCTACCCTCAGCCCTAGTCCCTTCTACCCACTTTCAGGTCCAGAACCTCACTGTTTTCAGCTTTCATTGTACCAACTAACCCCAAATCCTCTTTAGCCTTAAAATCTCTGAGTATCCCCAAGGCTTGCTCAGTCCATAAATGCTCATTTCTTCCTCAGCTGATATACACATGATACCGCTTCAGGAAGAATCATTTTATTTCTCATGTCCTAAAAGGCATGTGTGGAACATACATATTGTATTATATATATTGTAAACACACACACCTATACTGGGGGCTGAGAGAAGGCAATTAATACCCTTCACCTTCAGATAAGCAAGTTTTATACAGCAATTTATAGGCTGCTAGGGTCGCAATTATTCTGCTTGCTGGGTGACAAAAAGCAAACCGGTTTTCAGAAAAGAGAACCACAAACTTTATTTCCCCATGGTACATATTTACAGATTTTTGTCAAGATACCCTTCATCCCTTTTTTTTACTATGATTTTAGCTTTGTTGCCAGCTGTCCAGCATGGAATTAACCCATTCACTCCTTTTTACAGAAAGGAGGTGCATCCGTCCTGTCAAATATTTCTCTGTTGCTCACAGAGACCAGGCAGGATACTCAGCTAAGGAGACTCCGTGTCAGGAAATCAGCAACGGCTCGTATATCACATTGGTCATTAGTGGGAGATCATTCTGGACCTTTGCCCAGAGCACCTTGTTGTGGCAGGAGAAGGGCTATAAAACCCTAGGCCCTGTCAGCCATTGTCATTTAGGTGAGGATTTATCTGGTCTCAGAGTGCCCTCTGACTGGATTATTATGAATAATGAATGAGACTCTATGCCACACCAAAGACATTAATAAGGCTGAGGGAAGTTCCATATTGCAAGGAAACAGCATCTCTCTAGGTTAGCATATTTACTGGTATGAGTGGTATTAAAGGCTCGCCAAGAAAGAAAACACACATTTAAAAGAAAAAAAGGACGGACAGACGGAAGGAAGGAAGGAAGGAAGGAAGGAAGGAAGGAAGGAAGGAAGGAAGGAAGGAAGGAAGGAAGGAAGGAAGGAAGGAAGGAAGGAAGGAAGAAGGAAAGAAAGAAAGAAATGGGACTAGAGTCCTTAAGGTGTCACTAGTCAATAACTGCTGCTAAATTAGTTGTGCAAACTGGAGCTAAAGAATCCATTTTATAATCACAAAATAATTCCTGCTCTGACTGCTAATTCCCATTATCTATTCCCATTTGTATTATTATAGTATTGTTTATTTAACAGTAGTCATCATGTTCACTGCCACAGTAACACCCACGATCTAGAATGGAAATGGCCCAGGGAAATGCATGTGCAATTTAAGATTTATTTAACTTATTTAATTCCCAGTATTCCACAGAGGTGCTTGGTGTTCATGTGGTTTTTTTCCCCCTCTTCGTCTTCTCCTCCATCTCCTTCTTCTTATCATTAAATAAGCTTTGAGAAAGTTTAGGTAAAAGGTTATGGTTGACCCAAGGTCATTCATTGAGATTCATGGCTAAGCTGGGATTTGAACATGGTTCTCCTCTGACCATATCTGCCCCTTTCTATATTATAGTAGGCCTCTCAGGACAACAATTCCTAGGAGTAAACAAGGGGAAAAAAGTAACCCAGAATGTCAGGATATTAATACTATTCATCATTTAGTTGAATTGCTGCAGCAACTATAGGGCTTTCTGCACTGAAAGGCCCATGATCAGAACCAGTTCCTGGAACTGCTGGTCCTATTGATTCTAACCACAGAAAGATGTTGGTTGGATCAACATGGTCTGTATGACAGCAGTGGTCCAGACTAGCCCATGCCACAGCCTTGAAGGACTCTTGAAGCTTCTGGGGGATGCATTTCAGTGCCACACTTTGGCACATTACCAAAATGCATCCTCTAGTAATCTAGAACACAGGAGGTGTAGCTTCTGTGTTCTGGATCAGGCCCTTTTGGACACCGGTAGACACTTTTATGATTACTAGTATTCTCTCTCTGATCAGAATCATGCTCAGTCTAATGTAGACAGAGCATTACAGTAAGATATGTGGCCTCATAAGTCTCCTATTCTTCCTCTTCTGCCAATCCCTATGTCCTTGGGAAGACACAACATGCCCCTGCCTGAAGTTAACGTCATAGCTTGCAGAGTTCAATCATAGTGTGCAGACCTTGCTGAAAATTAAGCAAGATGGTTATTTCCCATATTGCAGGAGAAGGAGAGGAAAGAAGGAGAGGAGGAGGAGTTGGCTTTTCTACCTCACTTTTCTCACCCATTTAAGGGGACTCAAAGCAGCTGACAATGCTTTCTATTCTTCTCCCCACAACAGACACCCTGTGAGCTATGTAGGGCTGTGAGAGCTCAGAAAGAGAACTGTGACTAGCCAAGGTCACCCAGTTGGCTTCATGGAGGGGTGCAGAATCAAACCCTGTGACTGTAAAATATGAGTCTGGGGCCCTTTCCGCACTTGGTCTTATTCTGGAATATATCTCAGGATAGGGGTCTGTTGTCTGCATGCTAATGCAGACTATAGCAGGCCTCACCTGGGGGCTGCCATGGCCTGCACTAGCATATGGACAGGAGGTCCCTATTCTGAGATACATTCCAGAATAAAGCCAAGTACGGAAAGGCCCTGGCACTCTAACGACAAGACCAAAATGGAGGATGGGTTCTTTAAAACAATTTAATGGGTTCCTATTACAAATGAAATTGTAACTAAGGATGAATCTATGGCCTGGAAACCAAAGTCTAGAACATCTGGCCTTTGGTTACTGATTCTTCCCACTTCACAGACACTGTTATTGTTTTAATATATAACGTTGTTTTAATATATGTCTGATTTTAAATGTTGTTACCTGCCCTGAGACTTTCAGGTATAGGGCTGGATAGAAATACAAATAATAAAATAAAATAAATAACATCTTACTTTCCAGGTCCTTAGAAAAAAGAAAAATAACTGAGTACGAAGATCATACAGTGGTTTTACAATTCACTTACCCAGCATGTAGCCCATATTCCACTCTATTTGGATATTCTGGAATAAAACAACATCTGGATATAGCCAGTGTAAGTTGTTTTCCAAGGTAACAATGTAAAAATAAGCATCTCAAATCATTCAGAATTGCAATGAATTAAATTTTAAAAAGTGCACTAAAGTGATAACACTACAGTAGGGATGTAAATGAATTAATTTGCATTCAAAAATTTCTATCAAATGTTCAAATTCATACATTTTTGCACTGAATCAAAAGTGGGGGCATTTTGACATCTGGACTTTTGAACAAACTGAACAAGGATCCCAATGCACAAATACGAAAGTCTGATCAAATTTTCACACTTTTGCAGTATTTTAGTAATGACAATAGGCTTCCTCAATGGAGAAGAAATACCATGAAAGTGTTCGCCTCACAATGTGAATGTTTGAATTACTTGATGATGAAAAGTTTTGGACATTCGTTTCGACTGCAAAATGAATGTGAATTTTTCATTTGTGTGCACTACAGGTATAGTTGGCGGTGAGTACTTGTATGTTTTCAAATTTGCATAGCCATCATATCTCATTCAAATCAATATAGAGATGAAACTCCTGTCTCATGATGATGGTTCATATTCAACTGGTATTCCCTGCTGATGGAAAACCTTTGGGTTGATTCTGTAATGGTCTGTGTATACTGGACCAGCAAGCATACTAAGAGCCTCCCTTCTGCCTGTGGTGCAATCTAAGGGAAGCCCTGAGCAGAATCACCAGCATGTGAAAAAAAAAGGGGCTTCTAGTATTTCCATTTCATTTCCATTTTATTTGTATACCACCTTTCCAAAAGAAAATTTGCCTAAGGTGGTTTATAACAAACAGAAAATAAACAATGCAAAATAAGGATCAAAGTATTATAATAAAAATACATTATAAAAATTGCACATCATACAAAATATTGCAAAATAAGCCAAAACATGAATGCACACAGACAAATTGAGGCAGCTGAGGCCAAGTGGAGTCCAGAGTAGCTGACCAAAGGCCCCAGTCCCACAAATAATCACCTCCTCCAAGAAGTCAGTGCCCAGCCAGGCTAGAGAGTCATCCAGAGGGCAGAATGGTCTAGGCTGCCACCACTAGACCACCCCCAGGAGGGATGGCAGAAGCAGCTGTCCTTTATGGTCCCTGGTGTAGCTGAGACCAGGTGGAGTCCAGAGCAGCTGACAAGAGGGACCCAGTCCTACAAGGAAGCAGCTCCAAATTATCAAGGCTCATCCAGGCTGGAGAGTCATCCAGAGGGCAGAGTGGTCTAGGCTGCCACCACTAAACCATCACCTTTGGAGGGGTGGCAAGGTTCTCCTCCTCCTTGGTGTACCAGCCAGTGAACCAGTGTATCAGCCAGTAAACAATCAGCCTTTAACACATCAATAATCCCCAGACAATGTTTGAAGATACAGCAGCTCATTTTCACTTCCACTAATGGAATACACTGGTTCTTCAAAGAGGAACACCAACAGAATGCAACCCAATATATGTTTCCTTTATAAACTTCTTAACCACACTCGAGTCTAACATTCCTCAGAATTACTATTCATTAAAAAGTTCCACACTTCCTACTACAGAGAGTTGCAGATTCCGGTGGGGCTACTCTGCGAACTGGAGGGATGATGAGTAGAAAGGTGTTGTATGTTCTATTTCACAGGTCTTTTCTAGAGAACTTTTTGCCCCCTTTTAAAAAAAATAGATTTATTTGCAGCTACTTTTGTTTTCCTTGAGGGACCTTTGAAACACTATATTGCTACTTCTCATGTTTTTTATTTGCCCTTTGGAACAATAAAAGCTCAAAGGTTCATAAATATGCATTCTGTAAATGTATTATGCTGACAAAGTGTTGCTCAGATAGCTGCTTTTGCCTTCAGGGAATGAATAAGTTTACAGCATGCTTAAACAACAGAGGGAAGTAGAAAGAGGAAGGGAGCTGTGTCAGCGCATGAGCTGCAAAATTGGGGGGGGGAGGCGGGATCTCAGATGCACAGAAAAATAAGGCAAAAATAAAATTAGAGGCTATGTAATGAGGAAGGGTGGTCATTGATGCTGTGCACTAATGGTCTGTTGTTTTCATCAGGTCTGTTGTTGTTGTTACTGTCGTCATCATGTCTGAGTTACAAATTGGTCTCCTTCAAAAGATGCTGTACAGTTGAGTCATGACAAAAATCCCCAACTTAAAATCTCTAATTTTTTTTTCTTCCAGCAAGCTTTTGGCAGACCTGTTTTCATGCCAGTCTGAGGATAGACTTTCTAGCAAGGTCCAGCTCTCATTAGCACGTATCCCTAGGGACGGGCAGTGTAGTTCTGTTCTGCTCCATTTTGTCTCTTGGGGTAGCTGATTATCAATCCAGGATATGTTTGCATGAACAGGAGAAAAGCAGTTTCTTTATTTTTTTTTCTCTTCCCAACTCAATGAAGCAAAAAGGGAAAACAGAGAGAGAGAGAGAGAGATGCACACAAAAATCCTCAGTATCTGGTGCCTCTTGAGCAATGAATGTTAGAATAGTGGTATATTTTAATGGCCTGATCCCTGCAAGCCAGCTCTATTAAAATGCACCATCACACTGGAATTCATTACAACAGGATGACTTTGCTAAGCTGTCGCACAGATAGTCCAGAACACTATTCCCAAACAAAGCTGTGGGGATAGAGAATAAACATTAGGAATAATTAACCATTCATCTGCAACATACAAAAGACATTTGCACATTATCCCTAACAAGGAAATCCATTTCACACACACACACACACAAAAAGAAGTGGAATAAGAAGGAACCTGTAGTACACAGCATGGTATTGCTGATTTTATAATTTGTTTTAATTGACCTTTGGCTACAGGGTGAGATAAACATGCAAAGATTTGGCAGATGCAAAGAATGGATGAACGGACGGACGGACGGACGAACGAACGAACGAACGAACGAAAGCCATTTCTTTAATGTAAACAGAAAAACAATTATTTCAGACAAACTAAGCGTTCTGGTCTCCTGTGTGCTCTCCTTAGGGTCTTTTTAGCTAGACTGGGCAATGCTTAAACAGACAACTATCTGTGAAGTCAGACACCTACTGTATTTAGTTACTGACTCATGTGAATGAAACCTTGGTTTAGTGATTTAGGCAGGATTTGAGTGGGAGGGGAGGAAACAACTCAAAGTGTCATATCCCCCCCCCAATGCAAATTATAGGCTGGGTTCCCACCTGAGCTTCTTAAAATGCTTTAAAAATGAAACAAGAAAAAACAGACGAAAATATGCATTCTGACTGATCCCAACTCAGTGGCTTTAAATCGTTCTCAATCCCAATTCAACCCTCATTCTGCTATCCTAACAAAGAACACTTCAGAATTGCATTAGGGAAAGTGAATCTTTTCTTCCCTCCCTTTGCCAGCCGGGGCACCCATCCCTCTCTCCTAATTGGATATGTGGTGGAGGGTGGGGAATCCCAGTTCCTCCTCCCCTCTCCCCTCCTGCTTTTGCAAAAGACCAGCTGTGACCTGGGGAAGGAGCCCCAGAAGGGGGCAGTGAGCTTGCCCGGCTGCTTGTGTGCAAGAAATACCTCCCCCCCCCCAATGCCCTGCCAGTGACTGAGTGCATGTGTGGGCAGCTGGGCAGCCAGGTGGCTGGCCGAGCGGGTAGGCAGCTCTCTCTCTATTGCCGTTTTCCTGCTTCTCCACAACTATGTGAGATCATCCTAATCATTTGTTCCTCCTGAGGCCTCCCAGGGAATTCATGAGACCCAGGAGAGATGGAGAAGCACCTTCCTGTTTTCTCCAAAGGAAGAGAGAAAAAGCTTCGCAAGTTGGAAGTGAAGGGAGGGAGGGGGGAAGGAAGGAGGAGGAAAGAGGATCAAGGAAGGAAGGACACAAGGATCAGAGAGAGAGGGAAGGAAAGAAGGAAGGAAGGAAAGACACAAGGATCAGAGGAGAGAGAAGGAATGGGGGAAGGAAGGCTGAAAGAAGAAAAAGGAGCAAAGAAAGAAGGAAGGAAGGACGAGCATCAGAGGAGAGAAGGGGAAGGAAGGATGAAAGAAGAGAGAGGAGCAAGGAAGGAAGGACACAAGGATCAGAGGAGAAAGAGACAAGGAAGGGAGGAATAGGGGAAGAACAAAGGAAGGAAGAATGAAAGGAAAGGAGAAAGAGAGGACCAAGGGAGGGATGATGATGATGGAGGAGATAACAAAGGAAGGATAAAATGAAGGAGTGAGAGCAATAACAAAGGAAGAAAGGCACAAACAGGTCAGGGGGTCTCTGCTGAATTCAGGCCCCACAACCTGCCCTTGGGCCCCAAGGGTTCCCGCTCCATTTGTCCTGCCCCCCAGCCGGTCTCTTTTCTCGATGTCCCAAGGCTGAAGCACCCAAGCCCCGCAGCTGCTTCCCACCGCCCCATCTAGGAAGGCTTCTTTCCGGCAGGCAGGCTGGCCAGCAGGCAGGTGGAAAGGTCCGTCTCCAGGTAAATGAGCAGTGATCTGTGATGCAGTCAAATCAACCATATTTCCCTCATCCATTCCTGTTTAAACATACATCTCTCATTCTGCCAGCAAAGTTCTATTTTTAAAAATTCAGGTTTTAAAACTTTCTAGAACTCCTCTAGAAAACCACTTACTGACACACCTGCCAGTTAGAAAAACTGAACTTTGCTGTGCTTTAAAGGATAAACTGTGTTCTTAGAATAAAATAAGGATTATATCTTTGAAGGGATGATCAAGCCATGTTAAATATTTAAATCTTGTAACATACACAGAGAGAGAGATAACATTAACTGAATTTGATTATATTACAACTTGAAAAGAGAGGTAAGCCCACAAAAGGCAAACAGTGGGCCACTGAATATATTTAAATCTATAAATACAAATCTTGTGGTATCTGAATCTCGATTGCAAACTGACTACAAGTTGAAAATAGACAAATTTAGAAGTTCAAAATTCTCTATCTCAACAAATAATAGAACAAAACTTTGTTGCCTAGATACTAGAAGATATCCATGTAGTATATATGCATTACAACAAAGCGAAGAGATGTCAGAAAATACTCAAACTACAGAATGATTGCACTAATTCCTCCTTTACTTAAGATCTTGTAAAGATAATAATAATAATAATAATGAAGAAGAAGAAGAAGAAGAAGAAGAAGAAGAAGAAGAAGAAGAAGAAGAAGAAGAAGAAGAATTGGCTTTTCTACCCTGCTTTTCTCACCCATTTAAGGGGACTCAAAGCTTTTCTATTCTTCTCCCCACAACAGAAGGCAGGTGGGGCGGTGAGAGCTCAGAAGAGAGCTGTGACTAGCCGAAGGTCACCCAGCTGGCTTCATGGGAGAGGGCAGAATCGAACCCGGCATTCCCAGATAAGAGTCCAGCTCCCTAACCACTAGACCAAACTGGCTCAATAAATGGAGGCTGTGTCTAAATATACATTGTACTTGCTTCCTGGGTGATGGGGGTCTGCAACAGCCGCAGAGTGTTCATATTTTGCCCTGCTCTGAACCCCTGATGTTGTCCAGAGGTGCATGATAAGGTGTAGTCAGGGGGGAGTTGGCAAAAGGTTGGCTTCCTGCACTTGGACCCCATGCCTAGAATGGAGACTGATATGCAGGCACTGGCAAGTGAATCTGGGGACAGCCATTTCAATGGCTAACTGGGATGGCGGAGGTGTGCCTGTAATGACTCCCTTCTCAGGATGTCTTAAGTGGTGATAAGTTTGTATGCTTGTGGTCACATTGTGGCTGGTGAAGTACAGGGCAAAGCAGGTTAAAGGTAGTACTACTTGGGGCAAAGCAGTGGTGTCTAAAAGGTGTGCACACAGATCAGACATCCTCACTCATAGAATTCCCTTTCACCCACAGGAAAGTGCCAATGTACACCTTACAGAGAAAGAGACCTAAAGCTGCCCTGGCACCAGTGGTTAAGGAGCCAGACGCTTATCTGGGAATACCTGGTTTAATTCTGCCCTCCTCCACAACGCCAGCTGGGTGATCTTGGGCCAGTCACAGCTCTCTTCTGAGCTCTCACAGCCCCATCTACCTCCCAGGGTGTTCTGTTGTGGGGAGAATAGAAAGCTTTGTCAGCCACTTTGAGTCCCCTTAAATGGGTGAGAAAAGTGGGGTAGAAAGCCCAACTCCTACTCCTATTCCTTCCCAAGCACTTGGGGAGTTGCTGGTGATCCTGCTTGCTTTTCTCAGTATAAAAAGTATTTTTTTGTAATATAGGAGAATGGAGAATGTCAGTGAATATCTGTGTGCTTCCCTCCTGTTCCTGACTTCCCCTTTGTGGTTGTTTGGGGTAGCTGGAAATCAGCAGGGGGCTGAAAAAACCCACACCCGTGGTGATAAAGCCTAAGAAACAAAGGAAGCTTACCTATTATGTTAATCATGTCATTTGCCCTTTCCATGATGAATTTTTCTTTCGCAAATACCATCAGGAGAGTGATGTAGGGTGGCAGAAAACTTTCACATACTGCTCCCTGCTGGACTCTTAATCTGTAATATGTTCCACACACACGCACTATTTGGACGTGATCAGAGCAAATGCTTTGGATCCATTTTCAAATAGTAGAAACATTTTTTGATAGATAGAAATATAATACACAGGCAGCCATGCCATATCTCTGGGCCAATCTTGTCTATTAAAGCAAAATTGACAATCATTTACTTCTCTTTTTATCCATTGTTAGGATTTTTGTTCCACTGCATAAGTGTCTCCTAATCAAAAGAGCAGGTTTCACACAGTCCCTGACATCAAAGGGAAGCTATTTTTTTAAAGCCCATTATAGCATCAAAGATTTATCCTGTGCAGAATTTAAGGTGAATCTCTGGATCAAACCTTCTGGGACAAAGATGAAAAATGCAGCACATGTGTTTCCCTTAAGTATCTCATGCAATCAATTTTGGGGTGAAGAAGAAAAAAAGACATTAAAAGTTGGTCTACACTGCACTGATGCATAAAGTCACCCCTTTTATTCTTTGCTTGCTGTTTTCTGTTGCACCTACTGAAGCAAGAATCCTGCTTGTGTTGTCAAAGTTCTTGCTGAGCACAAAAGCATCAGGGCTGATTAGCAAGGCATGGAAGAAATGACCTCCTGCATACTTTGAATTCGAGTCTTCCAAGGTGAGTCCAGCCTTGTATGAGCTTTGAAAAGATAGCCAAGATACAATCACAGAAATACATGAAGATGAAATTGCTTAAGAGGGGCACAGAGAGAGAGAGTTTTGTTAGTAGTGGGAAATAGATCAAAACCAGTTATTGGAAATGCATTTTTGCTACTTCCTTGCACGCAAGTGTCATCATATGGTTCTTCAGGCTGCACACTAAGAAGATAAGAACATAAGAGAAGCCCTGCTGGATCAGGCCACAGACCATCTAGTCCGGCATCTCATGGGAATCTCAAGCAGAGACAAGGACAAACCTTTTCCTGCTCTCAAATCCCAGCAAATGGCCTTAGAAGCATCTTGCTTCCCCCCCAACAGCCTGAAAGATGTACCTAGGCTTTCATTCTAGTAGCCATTGATACATCTGTCATCCATAAATTTGTCTAACCCTACCTAAAAGCCATCTAAACTGGTAGCTGTTACCACCTCTTCCGGCAGCAAATGCCATGAACTGATGACCCTCTAGGTGAAGAAATACCTCCCCTTGTTGGATAGAGATGTGAACAAACTGAAATTTTGTCATTTGGTTCAAATTGAACCAATTACCCTTGGTTCAGGTTCACTTTGAACAGTTTTGTTGAAGTACGGGGTAGTAGGGATGTGCATGATTTTTTTAAAAAAATTTGATTCATATTGAATCGAATGCAAGAAAATGTATATTTGTTCGAATAGATCCCCTTTGAATGTGGTAGGATTCATATTCAATACGAACGTTCAATCCCATACGAATCCCATATGAATGCATACAAATAGCATACTGATCCTATATATGAATAGCATATGGATCCCATACAAATGCATACAAACAGCATACGAATCCCATAAATGAATCCCATACGAAGCTCCATACAAATGTATCAAAGCATTTGACTTAAATTCGAATGTCAAACTTCAAATGTGCAAACATTATTCAAATTATAATATCCAAATTCAGCCAAATTTCAAATATTATGAATATTCGTGCACATCTCTACAGGGTAGTTTGGCTCAAGACAAGCAAACTATGACAAATCACCCTTGATTTGTTAGAATACCCTCCCTTGGGGCAGGTTCACTTGAAACCAGGTTTTTCAAACTACAGGATGGCTCAGTTCACACACAAACCAGGCAGACTAGCCAGTTTGCTGTAAATCACAAACTGACCGAACCAATTCAGTACAACTCTATTTATGATCCCTTGGGCCATCTTCTTAATTAGCATGGACTGTGCAGCCTAGAGATCCTAGCCTGGAAGACAGTTATTCTCCTATCTTTGTAACTGTTGGAAGGATAGGTTTTGGTTTTGCTTTGTTCTAAAAAGTACCGATTTAAAAGTCACGTGGGTTGGCAGAGGTACAAAAAAGAGAAAACAAGATGCATCCATCCAAATAGAAAGATGATAGCTAGATGCTTGAATTCATTACCTGCCACCATGTTTATTTTTTTAAAGCCATTTAAAAAAATCTTTGTTAACTTGGGAGCAAAAACTGAGAATCCTATTTATTTCTCCCTCCTGGATTATTAATAGCAGGGAATTGAGATTCCTGTAATGAAACACATGACATCATAACACTATATTACCTGCGATGATCATACTTTGGGGGCAAATTGGGCCATTTAGGTGGAAGGCAACATTCTGGGTCTAAGTGAAGGCTTCTAAAGTCATTTCAAATAAAGTAACAATGAAACCAGTAGCATAATTGTAATGAGAAACCACTCCTCAATATATATAAAAAAGCATAGATGTGCCTACATAATCTCCAGTTTTTCTATTCTTCTCCCCACAACAGAGCACCCTGTGAAGTAGGTGGGGCAGTGAGAGATCAGGAGAGAGCTGTGACTAGCTCAAGGTCGCCCAGCTGGCTTCATGGGGGAGGGCAGAATCAAACCCGGTATTCCCAGATAAGAGTCTGGCTCCCTAAGCACTAAACCAAACTGGCTCATCTAGACCAAACTGGCTCATGCCCTTAATAGTGATACAGAAAAGGTAACTTGAGCAGGTTTTGCACTACACAGAACATCTGGTTAAATCTTTGTCCTCTTTTTCACATGGTCACACTAGTAAAAGACCTTCAGGGGTCAAGTCCAGTTAGTTGGTAGGTATGAAAACCTCAACACAGATGGCAGGCTTCATTTAACTGCAAGCTGAATTACTACAACCTGAGCCTCATTTACATGTTTAGGACTGGGCACTGTAGATTTATACACACACACATAGATGGAGATATTTTCTGAATTTAGATACCGAACACTGTTACACAGTTTAAAGAAGCACAATCATTAGATCAAAGTTGGACCTTGCAGATTCGTTATGGACCTACTCAAGTAATTCTCACCTCTTAAAGCTGTCTGGACTTCGGACTACTGCTGGCTAAATTAGATCTGTAATCCATTTAGTTTTACTGCTGCTGTCATTAAAACAAAGCAAAACAAAAAAGACCTTCCTAACTAGAAACAAGACTGCAGAAATCAAAAGTTCGCTACAGTCTGGTACAGCAATTCAAAACCCCTAGCTGACTGCCACAGGAAATAAGTGTGTGTTGAGGGAGTCTTTACTTGTATTGGCTACGTAGGGGATTCCTTAATCCTGTGCTTAAAAGTTGTAATTAGGAAAAAGGACAATCTGAGCAGATGGTGTTGTTTAATATACTCATTAATGATGTGGAAACAGAGGGTGAACAATTTGCAAGTGACATAATTATTTAGGATAGATATAATTAGAGGAAAATGGCTCTTAAAAGCCAAATGAATGGTTGGATAGCATAATGGCCAGTGGGGGGAGAGAAGGGAAGTGGGGGGCAATCCATATTGATCCATTCAAAGTGGTGTACATAAAATAAAATTAATTCAAACCACTTGCATCCAGGGCTGAGACCCAAATTGGCTATACTCAAATCAAAGCAGAGATGCTGCTGCTGGTGTGCCACTTAACCCAGCTAGCTTGAGGGCTTGTTTAAATGTGATACCAGGCAAGCTAGTTTGGTTTTGGTTTTGCACAAAAGGAACTCTAGAAGGTCAGCGCTGTTCCAACTTGGTAGACCCTTGTACGTATATGCCAGCAGTCCAGTATAAATAGGAGAATGTCCACGGAGTCCTTGAGGAAGGTGTGTCTTCTTCTTAAAACTTCTAATGTGAAGTTTAAGCTAGCTCTTAATTCAGTTTGTGCAAGTTGTGCAGCACAAGGATGAGGTAACTCTGCCCCTCCTAGTGTTCTACAGACCTTGGTCTTCATGACTTGGGCAGAAAGAAACTGTACCTATAGTAGGGATGTTCATGAATGTGGTTTTTGACATTTAATTCGTAACAAATTAAGTTAGAAAATTAGTATTTGTACAAATAGACCCTTTTGAATGTGGTAAACTTCTATTCGATACGAATGTATTCATATGAATTTGTACAAATATCTGTTATGGATGAATATGAATCAGATGCAAACAAATACGTATCCGGTAATATCTCCTAACAAGTCTGCTCTGAAGGCATCAAATCTGACGTGAATCCACTTTTAATATGCTCCCAATCCATGTCAAATGCACTCTAGATCTGTTGCAGATGTGACTGGCACGGCTGCTTTCCCACCTCCTCAGGTTAATGAATGTCTGAACAAATCATACAAATGTCCAGAAATATTCGTATTCATACGAATGTCAATTTATGAATATAGTAACATTAGATTAGTGTACGAATGGCTGAATTCCTACAAATTCATTGAACCCAGAACTGGAAGTGCCTTTTCCAAGTCCCAGAAGGCTATTTTCGGCTCTGGACTGTACCGAAAAATGCCTCAGATGCCACTGGAGCGTGCCCTGAAAGGTAAGGGCTTCATGGGAGGCTGTGGGGGAGGGGGGAGGCCCTGGGGCATCCAGTATCCAATGAAGCTTTGACCGAAGCTTCTACGAATACCGGATAATCCGATCCATGGATGAACAGAGCCTATGAATGTTGGCCCTATTCGATTCGGCCACAAATCTAGAAATTTGTACATATCTACAAATTCAGGATGTTACAAATATCTGTGCATATTACATGTATATATTAATTTTCATAAAACTTAAGTACTTCTATATTGACTTGGAAAGGACAGAGGGTGTTTTCCCACTGTCACTAAAAGTACCCATTAAGTGCCCATTAATGGGTACGTAATGGCATTTTTATACCCATTAATGGGTACTTAATAGGTACTTCTAGTGACAGTGGAAAAACACCCAGAGCCACCCATATTTTTTGCTGGAGTGAGCAATGACATTCAAGCCCACAAGAAATAAGACAAGTCATTATTACCATCACTTTAAAAATTCTATAACAGATCAGTTCTTTTCAAGCATTATCAATTTACAGCAGGAAGTAATGAATGTACCACATCCACCATTCTTTATCCCCTTTTCTACCAGCCGTCCACAAAGTTGCTGTTAGGCTCCATCACAGATAAGAGGCATCCTGTAACAAAGCATTGCCTTCCAACTCAGGCAATGAAGGCAGACGGGGCAAAACATCTGCAGTTGTCCCATTGACCTTCTTGTTTACTACCTTCCAGTTCAGACAATGCCTGAAGAATGCTAGTGATAGCATTACTATTTTAAGAGCTTTTAAATTTCTTTTTTTTAATAGTTTTTATCTTCAGTCTGAGCACTGCTGGCAGGTATGATCCCCACTGATCATACAACGCAGGAGATCCAGAACCAGACGCAGTGCCTGGTCTTGATCTCTAGTACCGGTGGACACCCCGCCCCCTTGGATATCAATAATCAAAACAGGGCATAGTTGGAGCCAATAGGAAAAGGCTTGCATCTAAGCTCTATCTTGATTTGGGGAGCTGTGATTTGTTAGCACCTCCTTCGTCCAGCAATCAAGCCAATAAAGTGCTAACATTCACAAGTTCCTCCTCCCTCTAAAACTAACAAATTGAATATTACAACATTCGTACATTGACATTCATATTCGTACGAATGTTTCGGAAGATTTGTGAACTTGGGAGGAAGGAAAGTGGCTGCATAACAAATAAGTATCAGATACGCTTGCATTCATATTGGATATTTGTAGAAATTAATACGAATACATTTGTATGGAATAGAATCCTACCACATTCACAGGGGGATCTATTTGAACAAATACAAATTCTCTTATATTTGATTCGATATCAGAGTTCAGTGTTCTGACATACCAGTAGCCTTGTCTGTCTCACAGAGCTACCAGCAGACAATGCTGAAAAGTCTTTGACACAGGTTGTAGAAGACTCAGTTCGCACTACAAATTTTGGCATATCTACCAATGTACATTTGAATGCCACTTTCAGCACCTAGGAGGGGGGCTTCAGCCTCCACTTCTATATCATACTTTGGTTTCTGCTGAATTTAATAGAAGTGAATTTGTCCAAGGTAACTGGTTTGGGGAATATGTGCAGACACCATGGGACAAATGTATATAACTTTTTAGAGTGGGCAAAAGATGAAGGGGGAAACTATTAATCTTTGAGGATTCAAGATGCAGGAGGAAAGGAACACTGACCTTGCCTCCACCACCACCACCCCATGCCTATTAACAATACCATCAAAGCAAAACCACAAATTAGAAGCTCCAGGAAACGGTCTAGGTAGTTGGAATTACAATATTCTTTCACCCCAACACATGAACATATGTTTATTGGGGGCTTTGTGGGGGGAAACATATTCACAAAAGAAAATGCTAATTTAACATGTCCCATTGTGGCTCCATCCCCCATTGTGAGCCGGCTTCTACTCTTTCCCGTCTGTTATCTGTAGAGGCTTTTAAAATTTTATATTCTTGGTAGTGTGTGAGCCAGTTTGGGCTAGTGGTTAGGGAGCCAGTCTCTTACCTGGGGATACCGGGTTTGATTCTGCCCTCCCCCATGAAGCCAGCTGGGTGACCTTAGGCTAGTCACAGCTCCCTTCTGAGCTCTCACAGCCCCACCTACCTCACATGGTGTTCTGTTGTGGGGACAAGAATAGAAAGCATTGTCAGCCACATTGAGTCCCCATAAATGGGTGAGAAAAGCGGGGTAGAAAAGCCAACTGTTCTTCTATTGTGGTCTATCCAAGCCTCGCACCAGCAAAGCTCTCCTCTTCCCTTGCCTGTTACTTAAAGCTCCTGTAACCAGCCCTCTTGCTGTTTATTGTCCCTTGCCTCTGCTTCCCTGGTTCCTTAGGAGAGAGCACTTTGCAACTGTAACGTTCTCCTGGCTTAAAATATAGTGAAGCTGGCAAAGTTTCTTAAGTAAAACAAAAGAGGAAGCTTTAGTTGTACATCTGTAACAGGTGAGGAAACAAAGTAAGCGTTCTGATGAAAAATACAAATGTTTCAGTACACAAGCACCCACAGATAATACGCTAACTAAACAATCCTTTCTCTCCTGCCCATTCTGGCTATGTCCCCAGCCTAGAAGGTCTGAAACTATGTTGGGACCAATCTCCCTGAGAGAACTTGACACTTTAACCTGGCTTCCTCCCAGAACCCCAGAGCATAGCCTCACCATTCCCTTCTGGCAGGCAGATTTTATACCGCCCCAGCCAGGTGTAACTCAACACCTGATTGGTTGAGGCTCTCTGGGTGTTCTCTTCCCCCTCCCTTTATTCTAACTGATCCTGCATTGAATGCGCTTTCATTACAGTTTGAATTGCATCAACCAACACTGGTGTTTGGCATAGGCACCACACCCATGCAGGTTTTCAAGGGACCTTCCTGTAGATCTTCACAAGACACAACATTCTTGTTGATCTATTCATTTGGCTTCATTCATCCTACATTGTCAACCTACAGAGACTCAGTAATATTTGCAACCCTTTCTTCTCCCTTCATTCTCAAAGGCACCAAAATATTCGCACATATAACCACAGCTCTGTCTTCCTTGGTTGCATTGTCCATTTGAGGAGATGCATGTTCCTCAGAATCATCTGTCCATACCTCAGGTTTTTGCACAGAAGACAATTCCCTCTCCCAACTCAGTCTTGCCACTTCTGAAGAAGAATCATTGTGCACTGGTTTCTTCTAGGAACGGATGATTATTGCCCTCTAACTACACTTGCCTCCACCCAGTGGAGGGCAGACTCCACCTAAATGCTCAACATGAATTTTTGAATCACATAGGTTTCTAGGAGCTCATGTGGACTTTGGGATCCACAGTTAAATAGTCTACTAATACTTTTGTTGGCATGAAAAGCTCCAGAATTTGTATCATCCACTCTGTGGCCTCAGTATTTCCTTGGGAAAATGTGTCCCTTTCAGTGTTTTGCTATGCAAAACTGTCGCCCTGGTAGCATGGCTGTTTAGCCACACTGCCCCCTGGTGACCAAAGGTCTCCCGCTAGGCTGTGTTTAAATACAGCCTCAATCAGCCATCTCTGCTATGCATCTTTGCTTTGAGACACTTGTTTCTGTACCTTAATCTATTATTATTATTTTTATGTCATTCCTGCCAAACATCTGCTAATTATCTCTCCAGGTTTTATTAAATATAGTGAGTTTTCCCTTCAAGGAGCAGGTGCTGTCACAAAAACAACAATTTTTTCAATGTTTAAATTATTGTTGCTGTATTCATAGTCTTAAGAAAACAAAATTATGACTACCCTGGAGCAGTATACATTTAGACTTTGGGAAGGAAGGAAGGAAGGAAGGAAGGAAGGAAGGAAGGAAGGAAGAAAGAAAGAAAGAAAGAAAGAAAGAAAGAAAGAAAGAAAGAAAGAAAGAAAGAAAGAAAGAAAGAAAGAAAGAAAGAAAGAAAGAAAGAAAGAAAGAAAGAAAGAAAGAAAGAAAGAAAGACCAATTTTTGTAGGGAGTTTGATGGACAATATTCTGAATTGCCTTTTTATGTCTTTCAGCGGCATCAAAATGGTCCCAATATGCCTCCTGCAAGGGTTAGTCATTCTACTATGCACATGAATTGTTTTAAAGAAATAATGGATCTCCAAGGACTCTTTCATGGATTATGTGTCGAGAATGAACTATTGTGTTTTAGCTTGGAAGGGCATTAAATAATAAAGAATATAAAGGACAATAATTGTGATCTCCGAGAAATACAATTAATTTTACTGTCATCCCCAAAACAACACATTTTAAAGCACAGGCCACTGGAAACTGAAACACATGTACCCATGTGTGTGCACACACCAAAGACAGAGGTTAAAAGTGCTCTGAAACTGACTGTACAATTACACTTGCATTTCTCATATTGCACTTTAATTTTGCAGAAGAAGCAACTTAATCTATGGAATTTTAGAGGTTATTGGTCTTTAGTTTTCATCAGCTCCAACCAGCATTGCTAATAACCAGTGACAATAAAAATTATGGCAGGATCTGCATAGCACCTTCATGGCTCTTTGAATGCACAATCATGGCACAACGTCTGCACTGTGCATGCAATGAAGAGGAAGAGCGAAGTATTCTCTGTTGTGCAGCCATGAGTATTCTTATGATACTTTAGTTGCAGATTGGTTCATGTTAAGAGTTGTCAAAGACCAGGGGTCTGTTTGTACTTGGCAGTATTTTGGGATGTATCTCAGGATAGGGGGCTGTGGTCTGCAGGTAATGCAGATTCTGGCAGTTCTGTCAATGCAAAAAGGAGGTGGCATTTTTGGAGGAAAGGCTGCCTCACACATAGTATCCTTCTATTCAGCCAATAAGCATAAGAGACAACATACAGTCAAGGAGTATTTTGATAAATTCTGAAGGAGTTCCAAATGTTTCCCCAGACACACACCTTGTGGCGACTCCAAGGCATGTGAGAAATTTCTTACTGCCATTCTGGTGACAAGAACCAGTTACTTGTAATAATGTTTGAGGAACTTTACAACTACCACAAGAGGTAAGTATAGAGAGGCCTCTAGTGCAGCGGTTCTCAACCTCCCTAATCCCGCGACCCCTTAATGCAGTTCCTCATGTTGTGGAGACTCCCAACCACCGGGCAGGGGCAGCTGGGAGGGGGGAGGGAGAGGCTGCAGGAGACTCGTCACAGCCCCTCTGAAAGGCTAGTTCGACCCCCCAAAGGGGCCACAACCCACAGGTTGAGAACTGCTGCTCTAATGAAAGAAAGAACTGTGTCCACCTATAAGATTCCCTTGCATACAATTCTTGTTCTGAGTTGTGGAGTTTTATTCAGGAGGACCAATGTGTCAGAGTGGATGCAGTTTGAGAGAAGTGTTTGGGTTTTGTTTTTGTGGTTTGTTTAAAGAAAGAATTATATTGAGGATTAGCACAAAATGGCCACAGATATGTTACAGTACAGTCACATGGAGAGGAAAGAGGCCTTTTCATGCTACAGTTGAATGGCTGTAGTGCAGTAAGGCTAGGTCAAGTGGGACACTTTCCCCATTCACACCTAGGCAGGTAAGGAATGCATGGGTTCATGTTCCTACCTGCCTATGTGCAAAAGGGGAATCTGTCCCCACATGGCCTAGCCTGAAAAGGCTGGCATGGGACATCCCTCCCAGGCTGTTCCCATTGGGTCGAATTGGACCCACAGCAGGCAGGCCTTTCCGGTCCCCCAGTTCCCATGGGTTCTAGGGGACCGGAACAGATTTCCTAAGGCCCGCAGGAGGCCCCTGGGTACCTCCCAGGCACCGGCCTATGTGGAGACGCTTGCGAGAGCCACTTACTTGGTGCTCTCTGGGTTCCGAAGTAGCGAGTATGATCGGTGGTGCTGTGCGTCTGCGTGCACCACCTGCTCTATTGACTAGCCAATCAGAACTAGCCAATCAGTGTAAGTGCCTCTCGCGTGCATGTGTCCCCGCATAGGCCTGTGCCTGGGGGAATTGCCCGGGGGGGGGGTTCATGCAGGCCCTAGGGGACCTGATCCAGTCCCCTAGACCCCACGGGAACCTGGGAAAGGGACTGGACAGGCCTGCCCAGTGGGGGCTACCTGAGGTGGGGCCTGCAGCTGTCAGGGAGGGAGTGTGCGAATATCTCTCCTGAACAGCTGCAGGATGGCTGCGAATGCCCTGGGCTGTGTGTAGAGCACGATTTCATGCTGTACACCCAGAACGTGTGTGGGCACCCTGGGATGGGCTGGGGCAGTTCCTAATGGACCTCCAACTCCATGGGGAGTTCTTCCTGGCTTATAGAAAATGTGACACTTGCAGAGGTTCAGCCCACGAGTACACTTCTTTGGATCAGGCAAGTTTGTCCTCCTGGTCCTGGAGTTCTGGGAAGTAACCTTTCCACTTCTATGGATGCAGCCTATATCTACAAGAACTAGACTGAATGAGATGTGTTCAGATGTCTTGTCTTCTTCTCCTTCTTCTCCTTCTCCTCCTTCTCCTTCTCCTCCTTCCTCAAATGTGCACAAAGGGAATAGAATAAAACCTTAAAACTGCTGTATGTCATTTAGCTCAAAGGTCTGCCCAGATCAGTATCACCATTTGTAATAATGACCAGCCAGATGTCTCTGGGAAGAACAAGTAGAGAGCAATAGATCCATCAATCACCAGCATTCATGAAACATGGGCTGTTTGAAGGATTTGAACATATAATCTGTCTACGAGGAAGAATGTGTCTTTAATAGTGTGTTCAGTCTGGTCCTATTACAGTGAACAACACGGCTCCACAAGGATGCTGTCTTGACATTTCTGCAAAAAAACAAAGACCTGCTATCTTTATATTTTCAAGGAGAGTGTATTCCTCTCTGCCTCACAGCTATCTTTGGTTTTGTCTGCTTGCATTCTTTTGCTGGAATTCCTGTATCTCTTTCAATTCAGCTGCCAGATTCTCTTGGATTGGTGCACAGAGCCATTCCAATGCCTTCCCAGTCATTTGCTTGGCACTCTTTGAAAAGATGGCATCATTTGCTTTCTTATTCAGGAATCAACATGGAAATAATACTGGAGGAAATGGCTTTCTTCTTATTCAAAGTTGTTCCTTCCTATCACCTTGATTTTACTTGTAGTAGCACTATCAATGAACTTACTTCCTTCCTTCCTTCCTTCCTTCCTTCCTTCCTTCCTTCCTTCCTTCCTTCCTTCCTTCCTTCCTTCCTTCCTTCCTTCCTTCCTTCCTTCCTTCCTTCCTTCCTTCCCTCCCTCCCTCCCTCCCTCCCTCCCTCCCTCCTTCCTTCCTTCCTCCCTCCCTCCCTTCCCTCCCTTCTCTTAAGATCAGGTTTTGAAACCTGGTGCCTGGAGTGGTTTGCAAAATGTCTGTGCTCCCCAATTCATTTCCAGTAGGGAAAAAAGGAAGCAAAAACCATAGGGCCCAAGATGTGGCCTCCAGATTCAAAATGTGTCCACAGACCACCTCTCCTTATCCTGTCGTGTTATTGCACATAGCTGAAATTATGCAAATACAAGCATGATGTTGCAATCTGGATTTGCAACCTGAATCCTTGGCTCTGGGAAACCTGGGGGAGGTAGTTTATGGCTTCCAGCTCTGCAGTCCTGAGAACCACAGCGATACGTGGTCACAACCCAAGGGGCTGCAACGATCTTGGTACCATTAGACTGGTACGATCACTGGGTGTTGCGACAGTAAATCCCTTATTAGCCACCGGCATGCTATAAGAGATCACCATGTGCTCTTATGGTGATTAAAGACAGAGAGCACAGGAGAAAGAAGTTAGGCAGGAGACAAGATGAGCTGGAAAAGAGAGAGTTTATTTCTCTGCAAAGCTTTTTATATCCCCCACAAGAAGGCGGGGAAGGAAGTGACCTCAGGATATTATCCAAGGAGGCAATAGGTGGAGCTGTGTCAGCTGGGCAGGTCAGAAGTCCTTCTGATGTCATATCCTGTGGCAGGCAGGAAGAGGGAAGTTGTTCATTACGCTTGCCATGCGGCTGAGTGGCCATTCTGCCTTCAGGCTAAAAGTCCAGCACCCTGCTGTGCTGGGTGTGTACTGCAAGCTATGAGAGCAGGAAGATTCCTTTTACTCCGAGGTTTGAGAAGCTGGTGGGAAAACCTGGGTAAATTTGCAATTGCTACAGCATATTTCCCAGAACTACCTGTCTTGTTAAGGAATAAGAGGCAATATACTGTATAAGGGACTACCAACTATACATGTTCAAGCAATTGTTAGTGCTCTCCCAGTCAACGGGGAAGTGGAATTTGGGAAATGGGTTTAAATATGTTATTGATCAATTTAAAATTGATTATTTTTAGGCAGTATCAACTGAGATATTTGGGGCTACAAGCAAGACTTACAGTAGAAGAAGATCTGGGACGATCTCATAATACACATTAATAGACCAGAGTGAGGAAATTCTAAGAAATGGAATCAAGAAAGCTATTAATAGTTTCTCCATTTGAAACTGGATTACAGTTGATTTAGTTTAAGCTGTTCCAGGCAGGGGGTGGGGGGAATGGTTGGGGATAGGGAAATAAAGTATCTGTTTTGGATAAGAATGGAAATGTATGCATACGAAAAGGGTTGTTTGTACTGTTGATCAAAGAAACTCCTTATTCTGTCTTGGCAATACTACTGTTGCGGAAACCAAGATCAAGGTGCTACCAGGCAGACATTAGACTTTCCTGAAAATGTAGCCTCAGTCTACCAGTGGAACTCCATTGGGCCAAAGCCAAACTGCATCACTGCTAGTTTTAAGGATGAACTGAAACAAGGAGGATTCCATTCTACTGACTGTGTGACATAAAAACTGTGCTGTATAAAGGCAGGTTCTATGAAGGACATCTGTTCTAGGTCCTAAAACCCATTGAGCTCACTTCCCATCCTGTGACTGGTTTTTTCCACCATCTCTCTGCTTCTAGTCCAATGCAGCCTTTCAAACTGTTGGAGCTGAACATTTGCGCAGGGATACATTTCCTGTTGATGTGGACTTCCTAACCTAAATTTCATGGCAATCCTATAGGAGTAGAGCAGATGTTCCCTGCAGTGAGAGGGACCAAAGAAAGGTGATAAGGGTGTGACAGGGGGAGTCAGGCAAAGAACATCACCCTCCATGTGAAGGTAACTGGAAGGGGACAGAAAACAAATATCTGAAATAGTATGGAAAGCATGCTCATGCTGTAGTAAATTTATCTAGTTATTAGTGCCTTTGCCTCCGCATGTCTATCCATGGGCTAGGTTCATATATAAGGCATAAGGTATAACATAGGAGGTGTTCTAGCAGATCTGTGTCTTAGCAGTGGTGTTGTGACTGATAACATATTTCCTATTTATGGGGGCAGGGGAAGAAAGATTTAAGCCCCAGAATTCTTGCTGGTCCTGACCTTGACGCGGCATTACACTGCTTTCTTTAAAACTTTTAGAACTTCAACTTCCTCAAGTCTGCCTTATGCACACAGCCTAACATGTTCATAAATCTCTTCAGTAGAGGGGAGAAAAAAAATGAAGCAATTATTTGGACTTGCCGGCCGTTTCTATTGGTATTGGTGTTAAGTTGCAGCTGTTAGCAGGCCTATGACACCAGTTCAGGCTTCATTAAACAGAGCCCTGCTGATAGCAACTATTGATCCAACAGCTAGCACAGGTGTACTATACCGCACTGAACTGCCTCCCCTCCCACCTTTACTTCCCCCTCGGGACAACCAATTGGAAGAATTGACCCACATGCCTGGAGTGCTGAGAAACGGGTTTTGCAGCCTGATTTGAATTGTCAGTCTGACTGCTAACTCTGTAAATCAAATGGTAACCATGTGAGGATTGCAGTCCTTCCAGCTCTTTGTTACCAGACTCAAAGACTGTCTTAATTAACAACATGGATTTTACTGATGCTAAACAAGCCTATACAGTTTGACTGTGAAAGCCCTTTCCTGCATTATGCCTTCCCTCTACTGCAGAAATTCCCCAATTTTCCCCATAGGCATCTTGATATAAGGCAATCAATAGTATAGGTGCTTGCACTTGGCTTTAAAAATAAAGTACATATATGAAAAAGAAACTTTGGAAGCCAAGACATAGTACATCAGCTTCTAAAGGCAAACACTTGTTGCTTTCTTACACTCTATCCTGTGTACAACACAAACTAATGCATGTCTATTTGAAAGTAATTCCAGCACAAATCACTCAAACTCAACTCCTAGCAACTATAATTCTGCAAGGACTAGAAATGTGCACAAATACTCAAAAACGTTAAAAATTCAGACATTTGAATTCAAATCGAATGTCTATACATTCAAATTTAACATATGAATGAATTTTCAAATCTTTTAAAGCATTCATACGAATTATGCGGACATTCGTATGCATACGTATACGTACACATTACATACGTATCCATATGCATCTTACTCCTATCCATACCCATTTCTACAGATACGTACAGGACAACAACGTGATGCATACAGGATAAAAACAAGATGCATATAGATGCGTAAAGACACATGCAAATGTTGTTGACATTTGCATCTTCAAATATGAATCAAATATTTCTAGAAATAGATACAAATGCATTTGATTCTAATTTTAAACATTTGAATCGAATTGAATCCTGAAAATTGCATTCCTGCATTCACATTTTTATGAGCCATTTCCCCGATTCCTGGCCTAGCTTCCAGTAGCTGGTGATTCCTAGGTGGTGCCCTATCCAAATAGTAAGCTGTCTGTCCCAATTCCCAGATAAATCATTGTTCAACCTCCCAGTTTTTGGTGCACAAAGTGAACAAACTGCCCAAAAAGGTTTACATCTTACCAGGCACTTTTAGTGGAATGTTTGCACAAGCAGCTCCTGATGTCCACATTTTATAGACTTTAACCCACGCAGGTCAACATTTTGTATTTTTCATACCTACTGTAAATTCACTTTTGAAGATCCTTCTCCTTAGCTGATTCCATGTATTGCTAAATGTGAGAGATGGTGCTTAAACAAAGGAAGCTTTTCAGGTCCGTTTTTGGCCAAATGAAACTGTGCTTGAGGGCATAAGCCCATGGCACAAGTAAAAGGGCTCCTGCCCGACAGCTCTTAGCCTAAGGATAGGGTTAAGACTAGGGGTAGGCATGTGTACAAATATTCATAACATTATTTGTACGAATTTGGAAATTCATACACGGATTGAATGTTATGACATTAGTACATTACATTCATTCAAATTAAGGGTGTGCACGAACCCAGTTTTTGGGATTCAACTTGATTCAAAGCTTTAAATTTTGAATTTACCCAAATTTGATTCACCTTAAGCAAATTCAAATCTATTTGTTTGAATTTTCAATTTGAATTTGCACTTACGAATGCCAGCAAGATTCGTATGTGCCCATATACATCATTACACTTCCCGTACGCCTCTGTACATGTCTGTATGCGCCCCATATTTATCCTGTATGCAACCCGTTTTCATCCCATATGCATCCAGAGAAATGTGTATGGATGCGGGGAAGATGCGTACGTGTTAGTACACATCGTGTATGATCCCATACACAGATGAATGTCCAAATAATTCAAACAAATAGATTTGAAAATTCAAAATTCGTTTGAATGTTTACATTTGAATCCCGAAATTCAGATGAATTCAATCGAATTTCAAATGCCTTCAAATATTCATGCACATCCCTAATACAAAATAACAAATTTATTTCAGTACATTCATATGAATAGTTTGTACATTTGTTAAACTGGGGATACGTATCAGATGTGTATGCATTCATATACAAGGCGTATCAGATATGTAGGCGTTGGTATAAGGATACATATCCGATATGTGTTGGTATAGGAACTGTATGCAGGATCCGTATGCAGGATCCATATCCAGGATCCATATGCATTCATAATGGATATTTGTACGAATTTGTACAAATACATTCATATCGAATAGAATCCTACCATATTCGAAGGGGATCTATTTGAATGAATATGAATTTTCTAACATTCCATTCATTCAAAAAACCCATTCATCCACATCCCTAGTCAGGGACTTTCCACTCTGCCCAGTACTGAACATCTGAGGCCCCACAGTGGACTTATAAATTTTGGCTAGGGCTGTTCCCAAGCTTTTTTCCATGTTTATATTGTAAAATATTTTATTGTATATTGTATATATTTTACTCTTGCATATTTCTTGGATGCTCTGTTCTTTGCTGCAACTTCCTTGGAACTTTGTACTTTGTGTATTTTACTGTACAGTAGAGACCTTTAATATATGTGACCCTCAGAATTCACAAGGACACCATTCTGCCATTTTGTTGCAGCTATTTATGGCCACATGTAAAAAATAAAATAAAAATCTCCAGTTAACAGTGTTAATCTGAAGGTGTACAAGGGTGCAAAAGAAACTTTCATCCATTCCAATCATGCTGCAAATCTTGTTTCATAAACACACCACACATGCAAGTAATACATTTGTGAGTTTAAAGTGACTACTGTGGATGAATAAATTAAGTCATATCTACAGAGCCTTAATTCTAAGGGGAAAAAAAACCCTATTCCTGAATAGCCTGGTGAAACCTTGTAATCATTTGTGTATTAATTGCCCACTTCTAACTGCATAGATGTGGGAGGATGGAAAAAGCATACTATGCACTAGTTTACTCTGGTCTTCTGTATCATTATCTTTTGCACATCACTAATACAAAAGGTGGTTCAGCTCTCAAAATGAGAAGAGACAGTGACCCTTGCTGCATGTAACATGGGGTGTTTTTCCACTGTCACTAAAAGTACCCATTAAGTACCCATTAATGGGTACAAAAATGCCATTACGTACCCATTAATGGATACTTAATGGGTACTTTTAGTGACAGTGGAAAAACACCCATGCATATATAATTCTGCCCACTCATATAGTGCTAGATGGAAAATAGGAGTGCTGTCTAAGACATCAGAACTGTACTTTTATCACTATCATTATTTGTCACTAGGAAAAGGCTTCTAATTCCTTGAATGAAGGACAGCAACAGTCTTAGCAGAACTACAGAATTGGATTATTAAAATGTTTGAATATGGAAACAGCAGGAGTTTTCCACCACCTAAAATTGGGTATGTGTGTGGTTTCAGTTAACACATATTAAGGTTCATTCAAACAGAACAAAAGGGTGGCCCAGAAGTTCCTCAGAGATAGTAGCATGTGGTTCTATCTGCTCTCATGACATCTCTAGTCCAACCTCTCTTCTAATCTAGAATGTTCATTAGAAGACAAGGGGCAGGTTACCTCACCTGCAAACCATCTCAGAAGCAGTTTTACTGTATTCAAACATAGAAGAAAGTCTTACTCTACATATGCACAACTGAGGATTTTTCCACTTTCCTCCCTTAATCCAGATCTAAGATGATCTGGATCTAAGAAGTGGGTCCTTCAACTAATCTAGATTTAGTAGATCCAGGAGGTACTCAGTGTGTTTCTATGGGTAGTGTAGCACCCAATAGCAATGGGTGCTAGGCATGCTTGCAGTGGAAATGTTGGAGCACCCCTGTGGTGATTCCAACTCTACCCATGTTGGGCCCATCCGTCACCCCATGTTTTTGAGGGGCAACGTGTGTGTGTGCAAATTCCAGAGCCGATCCAGAGCTTTGAAGGTTCTCCAGAGCAGCTCCAGAGAATCTTCAAAGATTGAGGCAAATCACTCTGGAGATTCCCCAGAGCTTGGCCAAAGCTCCGTATAAAGGCCTCATAGAAATGGCCTAACCTTTAAAGTCTGTGCCATTCTCTGGAGTTTTCTTTTGAGCCATCTTCAGAGATTAGGCACTGGCTTTAAGCTATGGGTTTTGGGGCACCCACACATGGGTGACTCCTTGAACCCGAACCCGCCCCTAGACCCCATTGCCCAATCGCGGTGCGAACGCACACTGTATAATCTGGATTTCATGGCAGAAGACTGGATTGTAGACCCATTTAATGGGGTCTAAAGGAAATCTGGATTATAGAAGAAGAAGAAGAAGAAGAAGAAGAAGAAGAAGAAGAAGAAGAAGAAGAAGAAGAAGAAGAAGAAGAAGAAGAAGAAGAAGAAGAAGAAGAAGAAGAAGAAGAAGAAGAAGAAGAAGAAGAAGAAGAAGAAGAAGAAGAAGAAGAAGAAGAAGAAGAAGAAGAAGAAGAAGAAGAAGAAGAAGAAGAAGAAGAAGAAGAAGAAGAAGAAGAAGAAGAAGAAGAAGAGTTGGCTTTTCTACCCCGCTTTTCTCACCCATTTAAGGGGCTTCTGGTATAATGACACTCATATAAAATGTTCTGGTCAACCCTAGCAAAAACATAGAAACACTAGAAAAGGGTACCTACCCTTATATCCTAAACTGTATCCTGCTGGTGTAGGATCAGATGTTTGAGAGAAAGCATGGATTTGGGGGAAAAAAATTAATTCAGGCAGTCCAGAAGTAAATAAAGTCCAGTGATTAAATCAACTTTTCTACTTGGGTGCCTACATTTGCATATTAATCTGGCAGCTCTCTCACTTGGACATGGATACTGCTCAAGTAGCATCTTCCTGCTGCAGGCTCATGGGATTAAGCCAATCTTATGACACAGTCAGCTAAACAAATGGATGTTTTCTGGAGGGAAGTAGACAATATCAAATATTCCTTTACAGAGGCAGTGGGTTCTAGTCACATCATGGTATAACCAAGCTGAATTTTTGATCTAGACACAGCTTCCATGCTTCAATAGTCACTCACCCTTCCAATTCAGATTACTCGCACATTTGTTATCCCTGTATAGCTTGGTTGAGCATATATCGTGATTGGAGTGGCTGTGTTATGTACAAGTCAATCTGTGCCACTCCTGAAGTAAAATACTCAACTTCCATGGGACATGTTGGCTGAGGTAACTGTGGAACACAGAATCCTCCGCTGACTTGCACGGAGAAAAGCCTGTTCCCTTCTTTAAGTCAATTGAATTTCTATACAGTTTTCTATTAAAGTCACTTTCTTTAATTATTATACATGGTTTTCATACATGTGATTATACATAGTGCTATGGAGGATCGGAAGTGAATAATGAAGGAAAATTGCACTTACATTTTAATTTGAAAGCTAGACTTCCTGTATTACCATCTAAGAGTACTTCTTTTCACTTGCAAAACATATGCATAGTAAATCTGGCTTTTTTGAGCTATAAAATTGGATTTTTCTACAAGGGTTTACAATATACAAACATTGGCCTATGGTGATTAGTACTAAATGGGATGGGTGTAGAGGAGAGCAATACATCAAAAAGTAAAAGGTACGAGCTACTCAGAATAGGCAAAGCTAATGGTAGGTGAGACACAGTTGAAGCTCCATCTAATCAAACCCATATGAAAACTGTCCTTACAGAATACAGTATAATGGCTAATCAATACCTAAATCAGTCCTAACTTAAAACAACCAAAACATGCCCACTTGCCTCTTATGGACAATCTGCTCTAATGAGAACCTAATTTTGTTTTTGGAAAGTATTAGGAAAACATATTAAATCAACCTCCTTTCCCCCCAGGTGATGCCTTACCACTACAGTGCCACATCCTCTGTCCTTCTGTATCAACCTTGGCACTATGACACCAGGATTCCTTCGTATTTCAACAAAATGACATCTACCACAATTGCCTTCAGAATGGGATCCTGTAAGAACCATCTTTAGTATAGTTCCCTGTCAACTTTGTCCAGATTGTCCAGCGATGCTGTACAAGTCTTTTACTTGCAGTTCTACGTCTGCCCCATTTGTGTGGTACCATGATGCTTTTCTGGTTATGAACCATGCTAAAGATAAATATCCCCTCAAGGCAAGCTCAAGCTGAATGCACCCAGCCACAATTTTCTCGGTAAAGATTCTGAACTGGTTAGACATGGTTTACTTATAAGAAGTTGGGGTCTGAAAGTGAAGAATTTCAGCATACAAAGCTACAGTCAGTCCTCTGGGTCATGCTGCCAGACTGTAAATTAATTTTATCTGTTTACTAAACCAGATCCAATAACTCTCTCTTTTCTAACCTTTTCCTCTGGGGAGTTCTTCTCTTTCCCTGTTACAGCTCTTTCTTTTCATTCTTCTCCTCTAACCACTGTTAAGTTCCTTCACAACAGTTATTATTAAGCAAACCAGATTTCATTTTTATACGAATCTGTACAATTAGTTTGATATACTTACAGCTTTGTTCTTGGCTTAATTATTAAATCTATTTGTCTTTCTGCAAAAAGCAGTTGTCCTACCATCCCCATTAGTCAGTTTTTCCAAGCTGAAACTTTGTTGATCTTAGTCTATTTGCTGGTATGTGCAAACCAATTAGTATTCCCTGGTTTTATTAGAGCAATGTGTTTGTTAGCCCATATTTGCTTCACACAGTTTCAATCCTTAGCAACCAATCCTAGAATAATAACTGCAGCTAGTACGGAAACTGCTGCAATTCACCATAGGAACTGACCTACAAAAGAAGAAAGACCATCAAGTCTGTTTTATTTTATACTATTTGATTTATATATCTTTTATTTATAGTAAGATATTATACAACATTTATTTTTAAACACAGAAAATTGTGTAGAATGCTAGTAGAAAGCACAACAAAATAAACATTTTTCATAACGTTGGAAATAGCACAGTACTACCGAAAATAAAGATGTGAAAAGTAATGTGTTTGGTTACTAAATAATACATTCATTAAAAAAAAATACTTAATGCAAACAACAGTTTAAATAAATACAGTAAATGTTGATGGCATCATCTCACTTGTGGAATTCAGAATAGTATTTCCCAGTAATGCTGAAGGAAAGGTTAAGGCACTCATTAAATTGTAATTGCTAATACATAAGTATACATTATATTAGGCCTATATGGCACAGCAATTGTCTAAATAATTACTTTTGATTTGTAAGCGGAAGCGTTCAATTAGCCCTGAGCTTTGTGCTTGATGGAATGGAGTCCCAGGGCAAAGAATTCTGCCTCTCCTGTTCCCCAATTCTATACTTCTTGGGGTTTATGTCTTATGCATTCTCCCAACTGTTGTTTGTTTTTTAATGTGCTTAAAAAACAGACATACAATAAGCTTAGAAGTCAATCTATTCACTGCCCTACATGTCATTAGGAACAAATAAGCCCACCTACCAAGCTTCAAGTTTTCTCAAAACAAAGCTAAATACAGACTCTTGAAGACATCTATTAAGAGCATTGTCAGTATTACATAGACAATGGGTGTGTTCTCATAGGGGCTAAAATCCGGGGTGGAATCGGATTCGGCCTTGGGGGTTTCCATTAAATCGTCCAATACTCCAAATCCACCCTGGATTTTCCAGCCCTGTCCTGTGCCCATGCCAGTTTTCTTTCTCCGGATTTTCCAGGGAAAATTGGGAGAAAGAAAACCCAACAGTTTCCTGACTGGCTCGGATTAAAGCCGAGTGAAGGAGGACAGCCAGTGGCCGGGAAAGTGAGCGAGGGTGTGTGGCCCGGCCACCGGCTGTCCTCCTTCGCTCGGCTTTAAACCAGGGGGAAAATGAAGGAAGGCAACCGAGGAGGAGGCAGTCAGTGGCTGCCTTACTTCCTTTTTCTTCCTTCCCGCCTGCTGCCTGCCACCGCCGCACCCAAGGGGCGGCCTCCCCTCTACACATCCCTTCACTCACTTACCCGGACACTGGCTGTCCTCCTCTCAGATGTGACACTGTCGGGCAGCAGGCAGAGGGAAGGGAAAAGGAAGGAAGGCAGCTGCTGCCGGCCTTCTCCTCCTAAAAATCCTTGGCTACCTTTCTTCCAAACAGAACCCGCAGGTGCTCACAAGCACATTTGTGAGTGACTGCCAGCCTCCTCCTCCTTGACTGCCTTCCTTCCTTTTCCCTCCCCGTTTCAACAGGGGGAAAGAAAAGGCTGGCTTGGTTTAAAGGAAAGGAAGGAAGGCAGCCAAGGAGGAGGAGGCTGGCAGCCGCTTCCAGGTGTGCTTGTGCGCATCTGCAGGTTCTGTTTGGGAACACTCCGATGCGCAGTTGGTGCTGTTCCCAGCCTCCACCCCTAACCTGCAGCAGAATCTGGATTCAGACCAGAGTAATCCGGATTCGCTCCAGATTGGCCTGTAGGTGGGAATGTGGCCAATGGGAAAGCCAAAGGCTCCTTTACTAACTAGTCACACTGCACTCACACTATTCTAAGAAGGCATTATTTTTGTAGAAGCTGGTATTTCTGGCAAGGGAGACTCCCATTTTGCCATCCAAGAAGAAGCAATGGTACACATCCATGGAATGGAAGAAGCAATTCTATGGGTAATGATCTATAAAAGCTTTTTTGTCTTCTCAGCTTTTACTGTAATGTGGGCATTGTAATCACCATACTACCTCTGAGGGCAGGGAACTGGACTGTGTTAACTGGCAGAGTGCATTGTGAGCAGGATGTTCAACTAGTCTAATCAGTATGGTACACAGTTCTAAACATTACCATGTGGAACTGCAAAGAGTCTGAGCAATGTATGTTCCAAGTCTGGTCCTAATAATATGGCATTTATTTGCCCAACACAACATGACTTCTGAAATTGTCTTTTCTGACCTAAATTTGTCATCAGTGGAACACGCATCATAAATTATCTATACTAACATCCGTTCTATAAAAATGTCATTATCTTGCAGGCAAACCAGCTTAGTTAGCTTCATAATTAGTGCCAAAACTATTTTGTTTTAGAAGCGAATTTGTTTTCCAAAAAAACATAAGTGCACATTTGATGCTAACCAGGAAAAACATGTACTTTGTGCAACTCAGTGAGGAATAAGCCCTACAGAATTGAATGAGACTTAAATAAAGTGTCAGACTGTAAAAACAGCTAATGAACACCAAGCTATTATGTTAAATGTAGCAGCTTTACTTCCTTTTTCAAACTGTTTTAACCAGGGGAGTTGGGGACAGCAGACGGTGAATGGCTGAAATACTTCTGCAGAGTAATTACTATTCTGTTATTTTTTCTCCTTCTCTTCCCTTTTGGCAAATACAATATTATATGTGAGAAAGAAATGCACTAGGAAAAAATAACCCATATAGCATTCACATTTTCTGCTTAGCAAGAAAATGCGGATATGCTAACGGGTAGAAGAATCACTTCAACCAGCTCACTTTTCCCATGCTGCATACGTATAAATGATCCCACCCCCCAATCCAGGATCTTCTTCCAGCAGCCTGAAAACTCCAATCAGTCCCCCTATGGTTATAGCTGTTAAGTCTGCAAGAGCAAAAGCTGCTCCAGAGTCAATGATAAAAGAGCTCTCCATCTGCTGTACCAGGAGACCAGGAAGCCAAATGCTTCTTTTCCCACCATCTATGGCAACTCTTTCAAGGTTTCTCTTTACAGAACAAAAGCAAGGGAATGGCTACACCTTCATTATCAAGGCAGTTTGTTGTGTTTGACTTGATAGGTCACCACATTTATAATAGGCCAGCTGCGGCTGCAGTCACTGAATGTTGCTGATGGACCTTCTCAGGTAGCCCTTCAAGTCTTAAGGAAGGAGCAGTTCTGAAGATGAAGAACTGGCTGCTGATAATAGTTTGGCTGTAACCATGCACTGTGGAAGCCAAGACATTAAGTCCTTGCTCCTTTAACACACACCCATGCTACCAGTTCTTACATTAGGATAGTAAGCATGCTGTGCATTAAGCATCAACAACTTCGTCTTAAGTTAAACAATGCTATGGATGTCTGTTTCCATAACAAATCCCAAACAGACAGTGGAATACTAAGGGCAGAGTAACAAGCAAGGCAGACTTTAATAAGCCTTTGGTGTGGACTGGACCAGCATCTGGATTTTTGCCTGATGCTGTTGGACACTACTGCTCTTGCTACAAAAAACATCACTGCTTGCTTGATCATTGTTACCAGAGCCCCAATAAGGGTTGACTTTCCACTGCTAACTCATTTTATCTCTGCCTCCCCAAGAACGTACTTTATTCTGCAATGGTACCAGAATAAATGGGGGGAAAGATGAATAGCCAATACCTATGTTTGCCAGGGTGCACTGCTGAATATCAATGTCAGGCAATGTAACATGGAAGCAGCTTGCTATACAAAAGAGTGAAGCTCATCTTAGGTCAGATACAGAAGAGTGAGAAAAAATTACTCGTGTTGGTAAAAGCAGGTACCAGTCATGATGGGAGAGGCAGCAAGGAACAATCTGGAGAGACCGCAACCCCTGAAATCACCCCTGAGAATCAGGAACAGCAGCAATGAATGGTCTTTATTCCCACATTTCTTCTACATAAATATTTTGGAAGTGACCCTGAAGAAGAAAAATGACACAATATAAACTCTGTGTTGTATTAGTAAAATCTGTGGGTTGAATACCTACAAAGAAACATTTGCTGTTTGTCATCTATTTGTATATAACAGATATCAGCTATTGTATTGTAGTATTGCTTTCGTGCTTCATGGATTTCAGACTTTGAAGATCAGATGTCTATATGCGTCAGCATTTGCAAATTACAAAGAAAATTAATTTTGGTTCCAGAACAAATATTATTTTAGGTCAATGAACTTTTATGCAATTAATTACAAACTGCGCTGAAGAAAGCTAAGGAAAATCTGCATAAAATAAAGCTTTTTCAGGAAACAAAATGCACTTTCTAAGATAAAATTGTACAAAATTCACATCAACAGCCAGTACTCAGACATTAAATAGAGTGCCCATGGCCATGAGATTTATTGTATGGGAACACAACCTATTTTTTCACTGGTTTGAGGCGTATTTTCAAAAAGCTATGGTTCAACCACTGATACACACAGGAAGCCAAAACAATCATGTTTATGCACATTCATGCACATGGCACCCTAATTATACATTGTCTTGAGTACAAATATAGCTTGTGAGGAACATACTGTACAAGTAGGGTATCATGTGCTTAAATTTGCACAGGCACAACAATACGAACCTTCCAAATAAACTGGAAACTTTGCTCTTCCCAGTAACATGTTTTAGTACTCTAATGGTAAAATAAATGAGAAATGATTATTTGCATAGATATTGGTCTTGGATAGTGATATAACCAAAATTCTAAGCACTGTACACTGTCTGACTCAGTAGCTGAAGAACTATTTAATATAAACTCATGATATTTAGATTTAAGGATTTTGAGAGTTATTGTGCAAGCATAAACAAACAAGGCAGATCGCCAAGGCTGATGTTTTTTTCAGTGCAGAAATGTTTAAAAATTCAAAACAGAAAGTTTCCACATTTTTTCACATTCAGCATAAAACTCATTTAATGTCATGTTAATTAATTTGTTCTTAGGAACCTGGAGAATAAAAACAATAATTCCAAAAGCGCTGATTCTCCACTACCATAAATTTGTAAAAACAAGTGTGAACCCAACACAACTGTGTTGTTTGTAACAGCAGTAGCATATCCACGAACAAAAATGAACTTCTGAGTTTCAGAACAAATTATTAAACATTACACATTTTTTTACTTTCATGGAACAAGAGACAGGAAGTAGCAATCTTCCAAATGCTTCTTACTTTGGAGGATTCATTTCTAGAACCTTTTCATATATCTTTTTTATTCCTTAAAATTTTTAAAAGATTTAAGTTACAAACTCAATGATAAAACAGTTATGGCATATAACTAATCTTTGGGCAACAGACAAATAGAAGGGAAGATTAATCTTGGTTTAAAAAACCTCTTGAAACTTCCCAGGTGTTCTTGGATCTTCATCAGCTTCTGAGTCTTCTAACTGGTGGCACTGTGTGCATGCATGCGCTTGGCGACATCGTAAACATAGGTGATATCTGGTCGCTTCTCCGGATCTGGATTGATGCAGATATTAACTAACTGCCGCAGCTAGAACAAGTAACACAGAAGAGCAGTAAGTACTAATGTCCTTTCTTTGACCCCTTCTTGTTTGTAATGACAGTAATGGATAATTTTCAAAGAAGGATATCTGAAAAACACAATATATCAATGCACCTGTTGCAAGATCTTAATTCCTTCAGTTGTAAGGAACCGCAATAATTTGGGGGGTGAGTCAAGAGGCAGTCAAATTGCTCAGTATTTTCTGAGAAATGAAAAGTTCTGTTTCACAAGAAGATCCTATAGTCTAGCCAAGGAGGCGTGCCATAATCTGTATCAGCATGTGGCTGGCAGGCCCCTATTCTGGGATATAACCTGAAATAACAGTACAGAAAGGACCACAGTGTGTGTGGTGTGGTGTGGGGGGTGAATCATTACACGTAGGCTCCTATTATATTTTTCTAAATCAAGTTAGAACTGTGCATTAAAAATAGCAAACACCCCTGTACTACAACTCCAAAGAACATTTTCTAAATGCCCATAGCTCAAATTGGCCATACACATGCCAAAATGGAGAAGGAAGAAGGTCTCGTGCAAAATGACTTGGCAGAAGATTGCAATGCCTTTGTTTCTTACCAAGTATTTCTATTTCCATAAAGTCAGGAAGTCACTCTATTAGCATGGAGCGAGTTGCATCAAGTACACTTGTCTGGCCCAGGAGATTTGAATGTGAATTGGTATGAGCTGAGATAGCAATATATTCAAGTCAGGTCTAGGGATGACCAACCTGCTCTGAACAAAGTAATGCTAGGACAAAACCTAAGCTCAGAATGGGGAGCGCCCCTGTTGCTTTTCCAGGCAGTGAGCTTCTTTGCCTCTCCTTAGTCTCCTTAACCTCTTCTGTGAACTTAGCACAATAACAGTATTTTGCCTGAAGCTTAGCCTGGTAGTGGGGAGCAGCGGGACACGTTTCTTTTCTTTTTTTTTAAACTTTTAACAGGTTTGTCAGTCTCCAAGTAGGTAAAGGGGAGGGGTAGAGGAGAGTCAGTCTCCCTCAAGCCATAAAAAGGTACCCCCCGCCCCAGGATCCGGATACAAGGAAGCTAATGTGTAGAAACTTCTGTGCTGGTGAAGAATTCATTTATAGCAAAAGTAAACGCTGTTCATTGCTGAGCAGGACGTATTCATTCCATCTAATGCAGTGCTCTTTATTAAGCTGCCACTTTGGCCTTGATCAGACACAGTTAAAAATAAAATCTCTGAGGTATGCCAGTGAAGGCTTCAAGGTAGGATTGTTCACACACTACTCTGCCCTTCCCCCGTCTCATGAACATTCTGGGTAAAAACGGTAGATTGGATAAGGATTGGGAATACTAGGGGCATTTTTGACCTTGGCCTCAGTCTGGAATATATCCTGGAATATGGGCCTACTCTGCATGCTAGTGCAGAATATAGCAGGCCTTGGGTAAAGGCTGGCATAGCCTGCTTTAGCGTGTGGACTCAAGACTCCTATTTTGAGATATATTCCAGAATAAGGACAAGTGTGGAAAGGGCTGAAATAGTCCATCCCATTAAGAAACTGAGGCCTTCCTAATCCTGTTCACATTCAATTCCTGATAATCAGTCCTCAGATTGGGCTATGCTCACACCTTTTATCTTTCTCCCCAAGTCTCCTTTACATAACTCTTTTGTTCTTCACCTCTTGATTGCATCAACACCACCTGCATTTCAATAGGATCAAGTTATGTCAATCAATAGTTGTTGTGTGAGTTGTGTGATGCTGAGAGTAAACTCGATACCAACACAGGGTACTCTTGGGCTAAGAGAATTGTGCTCCCAAACAGATGGAGTTGAGGAATATCCCAAGCAGCATGCACCTTGTCAGCCCTTCCCATAGAAAAATGAGAGGCTGTAATCTGCTATTTGCCCTAAAGCTGCTAAAGAGGCTAGGGAGCCAGACTCTTATCTGGGAATACCGGGTTTGATTCTGCCCACCCCATGAAGCCAGTTAGGTGACCTTGGGCTAGTCACAGCTCTCTTCTGAGCTCTCACAGTCCCGCCTACCTCACAGGGTGTTCTGTTGTAGGGAGAAGAATAGAAAGCTTTGTCAGCCTCTTTGAGTCCCTTTAAAAGGGTGAGAAAAGTGGAGTAGAAACGCCAACTCTTTTTCTCCTTCACAGGGGAACTATGATGAAAGTTGTAGGTCAAAGCATCTCAATTCTGATTAATCAACTAACAGCTCTCCAGAAAAGAACACACACTAAGAATCAGAATAATACTTGATGCATATGTAAAAGAACATAAGAAGAGCCTTGCTCTGCTAGGCCACAACCCATCTAGTCCAGCATCCTGTCTTACACAGTGGTCCACCAGATCGGCATCCTCAAGTGGAAGACAGAAGCAAAATCTTCAAACAGCCTTTAGAGACATTCTGCATGTCTCTCTAATCTAGTAGTCAGTGATACATCTGTCCTCCATGAATTTGTCCAGTTCTTTCTTTAAAATATCTTCCCTTACAGATTGACATAGAAATTAAAATCAGCAGGAGAAGCCCTTCTGGTACTTGAAAATATGAAGACTGCTGAATGGTCTTCCCACCAAACTACCCTCACTGTATGACCTTTTATCACTTTTTAAAGACGCACCTTTATGCCCCAGCTTTTAGTTTTTATGATTACTTTCCTCTATGCCTTTGTTCTGCTTGCAGATTTCTGTTCATAATATGTTTATTTTAAATAATTATTTCATGAATTTAACAATGAATGTTTTATTATTTTAATCTGTTACTTGCTTGCAAAAACTCTGAACTTCCAAGAAAGCTTTTGTAAATATGTGGTAAGTACTGAACAATCATACTGTACATAAAGTTCTGGTTACATCTCAGGAAAAGGTATATAGGCCTTTAAAGAATGCAGAAAGTGGCAAACCAAATGAATGGAGAAATTAAGCTTATCTCCTAAAAGAAAATTTGGGAACTTTCAGCTTACAAAAGAAAGAAAGTTAAGATGAAGCAATATGATAGAAGTTATAAAATTATGTGGGGTGTCCTCAGCACAGAAGGCAAATTCAAAGGAAGTTATCCCTCTCCAGCTCATGTTGGTAGGACAGGAAAGAGGAAGTGGGAAAACCACCCTCAAAACTACTCTTAAATCTGTAAAATGCCTTTGCCAGAGAGCAAGCAGTGAGAAATGGAAAAACCCTATCTTACTTAAGAATCCTGTCTCCCAGGGCATTCTTGAACCTCTCTCCCTGCCTGAGAATCGTATGTTTAGTTCATCGTAATGAAAGTAATGATCAATCACAGGGAATGCAATTAATTTAAAATACTAGAGGACACATAATCAAGCATCTCACGCATAATCAAGCATCTGTGGTTTTGCTCCTTCTCCCTAGTTTGTAGGATAAACACACCATAATTACAGATAAACTGGTTTCTGGTGTGTTTCATTAACCTTGGATAAAGATTATGTTTTGTTTGGACATAATGTTAAGTCAGGAATCTTTATTTGCTTCTCCTGTGCACTAATGGGAAAGAACAAAGTCACATTATTTGGAAAAAATTGACTAAATTAGAAAAGGCAAAGTAGTTAATATAGCAAGTACAAATTGGTTCCTAGCTGGAAATACATCGAACTGGAAGGTGACAGTGACCTTCCTAGGGGTGTGCATGAATGCAATTTTCAACATTCGATTTGAATGGAATATTCGAATATCCGAATTCGTATGAATAGAGAAAAAATATATTAAAATTCAAAGCGATTTGAGTGCATTTGTATCTACTCATATGAATATTTTATTTGTATTTGATGATACAAACATCAACAACATTCATGTGTGTTTATATGCAGCCATACACATATGTACACATTCCATTTTTATCCCGTATGCATCCCATTTTTGTCCCATACGTATCCATACAAATGTGTATGGATACAAGTAAGATGCATATGGATACATACACATACAAATGTCCAAATAATTCGTATGAGTAATCCAAAACATTCAAAGTCATTCAAATGTTAAAAAAAAAACGAATGTGTAGACATTCCATTTGAATTTGAATGTCCAAATTCGAACAAATTTGATTGAATTTTGAATGTTTTGAATATTCTTGCACATCCCTAGTCCTTCCTTAAAATTTTGATTGGGGCAATTGAGCCATAATGGTGAACTGTCCATTAGTCACATTCAGTAGCTCAGATCTCAAATTCTCCCTCCATACATGTTTGAAATCAGGGCTGAATGTTTAGTGATATCCTTGATATTGTAGTCTAACCATTACTTTTGGTTATTCTGACTACTTCATTTTAGCTGCTTTGCCTTCCACTATACTATCAGCTACAACATGTTCCAGATGCCACTGATTTTGATTTATCAGAATGTACTACACAAGTATTTTTAAATATATCAGCACATGGATTTCTACGTCTCTCTGGCTTTCTCTCTCATACACACAATCACACTCAGTTTAACATCTTCCCCTAGGAACCTTTCTGTACATGTTACTTTTCTATATAGGGAATGCTCTACCTCTGATCTATATGTAGATCAGAGGTAGAGCAAACTGCCTGGAAAACAGAGGGTCACTGATTCAATCCCAGTATCTCCCCAGAAACAAGCAACGGCAAACCACTTCTGTATCTCTACCAAGAAAACTGCACAGAGGTATCCATTCAGTCAACCAGGAATCAGTTGTACATTAGTGGCACCCAACAAATCCTTAAATATATGCACACTATATAGGGCGAATAAGTTTGAAATCCTATAAAGAATCACTGTTTTGAGAATAACTTCCATTGAATCTAGTGGAAGAGGTTGTCACCATTGGTTTTATAGAATGCAGAAGAAAATTTATAGAAATCAGGTTTTTTTATTTTACATTTCTATTACTTCTTTGAAATAATCTTTAATCCCTTAAGGAAAGAAAAACCATTATTATTATTATTATTATTGTAGTAGTAGTAGTAGTAGTAGTAGTAGTAGCAGCAGCAGCAGCAGCAGCAGCAGCAGTAGTAGTATCCACAATCATATCACAGCTGCCAGTTCTTTAGTTTTTAGCTGGTGTTGGCTTCATTTCACACTGAGTTCTTCCCAACAGGTCTGAGCAGTGTGGCCTTTTACAGCTGACCAATGGAGAATTTATCAATGGAGATTTTTTTGGTAAAGCATCCAGTGTGTCAGCAACCGTTGGGACCACAATTGCTGGCTTGTCTTTCAGTTTCGACCTTTAAATCTTGATATTTCATGATCTTCTCAAGTTCTCTGATTTTTATTTTACTTCCCCCAGATATTGTTATGTCAACCATTCAGATCTTCTTTCTCTCAATTACAGTTAAATCTGGTGTACTATGTAGCAAAACTTTATTGGTTTGTTGTTCAAAAGCCACATAATATTTTGGCCTGCTCATTTTCCATCACTTTTTTAAATAATATGTTTCCAGCAGTTCTTTGTTGTCGGTAGATGATAATTTTTACAGAACTTTCAATGCATCATCTTGGCAGCGTTATGTTGTACTTTATAAGCAGTCTGTGCAATCTTCTTGCACAAGCTGAGTCCATTGTTTCATTAGATTCTTTCCACAATTGATATTTCACATCCTGGCTTTGATTTCATTTGTTGTTATAGCCTGTTGCTATTATTATTACATAAAGCCACCCTTTGGAATCCAATGGATGGACACAAAAGGAAATATTTTTTATAGAACTGACAGAATCTGCTGCAATGGACACTAACTAAATCCAATTTTCATATTATCTCCTTAGCCTCCTATGGCCATTACAGAAGTATCTTGTCTGATCTCTAAGATTACCAGTAGTGCCCAACTATCTTGCATCAGGGACAGAAGTGGTTGTTGTTTCTCCATTTGCTTTTCTTTTGTTTTTCTGGAGGCGTCACATTAGGGAGCCTGATCATGCCCTTTCTCTTTAATACTCTTTTAATATTTGAGATCATCATCATTATTTTTTAATGATACTGTTTAAAGTTTTGAGTCACTCTGAAAAAAAACATGTAACCTAGTATCAATACTAAAATTGTTACACTAGAGCACTGTCAACCCTCAATCTTCATTTTCTAAGCAAGGAGATAACACCTTGCAGAAATTCATGGGAATTCATGTGAATGGCCACTTTGCAAGAATGGGCATGTCCACAGGCACTTAATTGCATGGTTCTTCTTCAAATGGAGACAGCTTTATAAAAACTAAGGGTTTATCTAGATTGGATCTTTGAAAGATCTTACTACTGTCTAGTGGGATGCTGGTAGGGAAAGTATGGTACCCACTTTGCCACAGGCCAGGCTCATGAAAGCATATCAATGGTGTAGGCTGCCTCCTAATGGCAAGAAGCAATGTTTCTTGCTGTCTCCTGCCACCAGACAGGAGAAGTAATCGTTGACTTACCTTTGGGTCTATTAGAATCTTTCAGAATCAGTTTGCTTGCAGCTACTAGAAAAGAGTTAAGCGCCTGCCCACGTCCTTTTGTTGTTTCTCATGTGCTTAGTTGATTTACAGTAGCCCAAGCAAGATGATTCTGAAAGCTGCCACAAACACAAAGGCAAGCATTACTATTTCCCATAATACTTATAGCTTTTTAATCAAATAACCCAGGACTACACTGGGAATGCCACAGATACATACAGCATTTCTAATATAGTGCTGAAACAATTCCAGGTTTAAACCCACATCTGGAGGTACCCAGAGTAAATATTCTAACCCCAAACCAACAAACTGCTTTTTCACACCTGATTTTTTTTAAAAAAAAACAACTTAAATGACTCCGTTCAAGCTTTTAATTTAACTATTTCTACTTGTTCTAAACGCAAAAGGAAAGTGTGCTTTTCTAAGGATTGGAAAGATTTGAATAGATTCATTTTGTAATCCTACCCTGTGAAAACTATATACGTAATTGTTTACATTTGCTAAGAAATCAACACTTGATTTGCCCACATATACACATACAAAGCTTTTCTTTCCAGTTCAACTGCTCAAATGATTCTTCACTAGAAGTATGAAAGTTTCCATCAAAATGTATACCTACAGGGCATGATTAAAGTGTCATGGTCTATTCATATGTACAAAGCATCACTTGCTCAGCATCATCAGTCCATGTAGGTGAATACCAGTCTATATTTTGCTATGAGTAAAATGGCCACATATGCCTGGCTTGAAGAACTTAAAAAATATCTTTAGCAGCCTAAATATGTCTACTCTGGTCTACAATGTTAGAACTGCACAATTTGCATAAAGAATCATACTGTATTATAAGAAGATCATAAAAGAGAGCTAGAACTTTTTCCTTGAACTTAGAACAATACATTTGTCTGGATCTTTACTGATGCAGAAATTAAAAAGAGAAGACTTCTAAAGGCAATTCTGGGAGACCGTTCAGTTAGTGGAATTTTTATTAGTGAGTTGGGCCTTGCATGCCAGGGAGTATCTGCATACCCCTTATTCCATAGGACAACTACTTGCTTAATCAAAACTAGCTTTCGATAATGGAATGGCATTTCCTGAGATTGAAGAGAAATACAAAAAGAACAAATAGGTTTGTCAGTTTGTCTCCCAAAAGAAATATACGTCATGGCAAGCAATCAGGATGGAAGAAAGAGAAAGAGAGAATGAATACCAGTTATACATTGCAAACTTTAAAAATTCTGTGGTAATTACATACTTTCAGCATGCTAAGTATATCCTCCAAGTCCAGCTCCTAGGGAACTACAAAAGGTTTGAGGAAATGCCAACTACTCAGATTTGAACAATAAAAAGTCAGTGCCATGCAGTGGCCTAAGAATTCTATTGGGCTTTTGGTTCAGAGGTGGGAAGAGACAGCCAAAATGCATGTGAGCACTATGAATATGTATGCATGTGAAAAGAACTGGGACTAGACTAAACAGGAATGCAAACAGCATTTGTGGAAATTAAGACCTATATATGACTCAGAATGGATTTAAGTAAGTTGAATCAAATATCAAAAATATGGCAAAGCGATCAACTGATAGTGAAATTATATTTTTAAGAAAGATTAGAAGTATGTTGGAATAGCTCTCAAAGCTACTATTCTTTGAAGAGATTTTAAAAAAATTTCTGGTGTGGAAATCCACAAAAGTAATATAAAACAACTTTATTTATGCACCAAATTATTGCACATTAAGGATTCATAAGAATTCATTTGTTTGGTGATCCCTGAACTCAGCTGTTCAGCCAAGCACACTTTTCATCCTGGATATCAGAAGTCTAAATTTCCTATGTGTCTTTAGGCTATTCCTGCTGGCATAAAAATCTCAGCGATTCTAAGTTTGTACAAGTTGTGCAAAGTTAAAACTAGATTAAAACATTTAAATATATTCCTGGTTGATTTTCTTTAAAGGGTTTGTAACAGACATGATTTTGGAGTGACAAACACTTCAAAGCAACATCACCTCTGCTGTTACTACTTAAAAATATTGCTCTTATTAAAAATGATTTTCATATTTACAGTATAGAATATTATTTGCTCTTTCTAATAGAGTTTGAATGCAAAATGTTTTTTTTAAAAAATGGAACATATACGTATTGTGATTTTCTTTGCTACTAACCCTTCCCAAAACTAGAAACTATATACACTAAGTTAATAATAATAAAAGGTGGAATCTAATTTCCCTTTCCCAGTAACAAGACCTTCTATCAGGGTTGGACTTTGATATTTGCCCCTTGGCTGAGAATGCATATATCCAACTTCACACTTAGCTGCAGTGAAGTAGCCCTCCAGGCAGGCCGACTTCAACGAACCACTAGTGGTATCATCATTAAAATCCTGCTGAAGGTCACCATGGCAACCGCCTGCTGAGGCTTCACTGCTGCACTCGGCATCTCCTAATCAGCTACCATGTGAAATGCAAATTCAGACAGTCTGAAAATTAGTCAAGAAGAATAGAGGATGAGGATGCAGATACGTGAAATATTCATGTGCTTCGTGGAAAAAGGAAGACAGCATGAATGACACAACAAAGAACGGCCCCTGACATTCTTGCTATCATTTTGCATTATTGTTCACACCCTACTGTATTTCTAGGCTTCCAGTTCTGAAGCTGCCTATAAGAAATGGCATATTTATGTTCTGCAAAAACATAATAATTAAAAATGCCCCCTAAAATACTGTTAATTGGGAGAACCACATTAAGGAGGTGATGCATGCACTAACAGATATCATCATCTTTATTGGGCAAAGTTATTCCAGCTTATAAAAAGAAAAGCATAAAATATGGTGTGAAGCCATCTCCATTATATGAATTGTCCCACTATATTTTGCAAATATTTTTTAGAAAACAGAAATTTCTGGATTACATTACAATCTTTTATTAATAGTCTAAAACCTTGAAAAGGAAGAACATTCTGAATTACAAGTCACTTTCTCATTCTGTAAGCAGTGCAAAGCTTTAATACTTGCAAAACATTTTTCAGAGAGGACATTTATGTGCATTTCAACATAATCTTTAATTCATGTGCTTGAACTACAGTAAGTTGCTCTTTGTTAGCTTACAGCTACTATTATTTTACTTTGTTCAAACTTAAACCAAATGTTTTCGGTGCAAAATAAAACACACACACACAAACGTACAAGTATGCATGGACTCTCTTGAATACAAAAATGATATGTAAACATTTCCTGTTCCTTCAACTCTGCAAAACTTAACAATAAGGTATTTTAGATGTTAACTGCTGATCAGAATTTTGTTCCACAGTAAACAATACATTAAAATTGATGATAACTAGCAGAAGTTTGCAAATTTGGGAACAGCCATATCTTTCTAATCTGTAATTGCCAGCACCATATCCTTCCATACAAAGGACCGGTGCACCGGTGTAATTCATTTTAGCTGATTGATAGTTAGGGTGGGATACAAATAAAAATAATAAATAAACTTCTTCCACTTCTAATTTATTTTTTCAAATGAATGGTTAGAATTTAGCCTCTTGTTCAGGATTGTATAAGCAAAAGGTAGAATCACTCCTAAGCATCATCAAGTAACATGTCGGTCTATAATACTTCTATACTTGAAAATTTAAGCTTCAATCCTCCACACACATCAATAGTACTCTGCTCACCAGAGGAATCAAATTCAAGGGTCAGAATATATACTTCCATGCTGTTTGGACATGAACAAACAGAAAACCCATGGGGAAGTCCACCACCCAGTGCAAACCAGGAACTTGGTAAAGGAGAACCAAACTTTATCATCTCTGCTTTAAACATACACAAAGAAAGAGACACCACTTACTTCTTCTGAGTAGTGATCTGATGGAAGAGGTGGGTAATCACATTGCTCTATCTTTTTACATAAAGAATACAAGTTCATTTTATCACCGTAGAATGGACTCTGTAGTGCAGCCATCTGTATGGACAAACAGAAGCAATGTATATATTAAACATAGTCTCTGCTGTGGAAGAAAAAAGACACGTGGGTGTATTTAGGGATCTCTTTGATGGAATTTTCACAACAATGAAAGTTGGTTCCATGGATCTTCCATTGACTTTGACTAGTCAAGTTTAAATCTAAACTATAAAAATGTGTTACATAACCCTTTTCTTTACTGTTCTTATCATCTTTATTTGCCATTTCCTTTACACAAAATGTCTGCTGAGTTCCCAATAAGTTAATTTCTCTAATGCTATGGTCCATTTACAATGGCAGTGTGACAATCAAAAATACATTTTCCCCCTGAAACCAGTAGTGCTTAATTTGTAAGTTAACTCTTCAGACTGAAAATATCTATGCAATTATTCTATCTTAAAATCCATCTAGGCTTTATGTTTCACCAGTCAATTTTTCACATGCCACTGGGTAGCAGAATCTTTTTCTAAAACTGAGAAGAGTTTTAAAAACACTCTGTGACATGGCACAATAGTCTACTGCATTACAAAAGAAGTTTTAAAAACTTTCACCCTGTGTTTGTAACCCATGCACCAAAATGATCTTGGTTCTTGATCATTTCAAATGCCCATCTCTGCTTCAAAGGATGGACAGATCAAATAACCAGAAAATATTTTTGTTGTGATGTTTTTGACCAAGTCTTTAGTCAAAACACCACTGAATCAGAAAAAGGAACTTACTAATACACTCAAGTATGTGCTTTCTTGAGTCATTATTATAGTATTAATATGATCACAGCTCATTTTCCCACAGCCTAGAAATCTTGGTAGGCATAGGTCTTACACTAAGCTAGATCATTGCTCCAGTAAACTAGATGTTATCTATATTCACAGGCTTTTAAAGACTTCAGGCAAAAGCTTATATCTGTTCTGCCTAGTTTTGCTTGGAATTCAACCTGAAATATTGTGTGTGCATATTATGAGCTTTGCCACTGAGCAAAAGGGACAGATTGATCCTAAAGTCTATCGCAAGTCTTCAAGATCTTTTGAAGGGTTTCCGAAATTATTTCCAGTGATACCATTTGACTTTTTAAACTTTATTATTGTATATTTTACTGCTTCAGTATGAAAAAGGCAGCTTTTCATATGTATTTCTATTTATAAAATGCTCTGATTTCTGCAAGATGCAGTGCATATGATTTAAACTGCAATACCTGTAGTATATAAAATACAAACTAAAACTGCAGTCTTTATCACCTGTTCCTTTCAAGTCCCTAAAATATGCAAAAGCAGATGTGCAAAGTTAACCCTGCAAAATTAAAAAGAACGGAAACTCACAGAAACAATATCTTTGCTATTGTAATTCTGATTTTATGCACACCAAGGAACATTATGAACCATTGGCAAGGCACTAATTTTGTTAATAAGAAAATTTATTTCAGCGACAATGCTTGCCCTTGATTTTCAAGCCAAACAAATACAGCAGTGAGAACTTTACAGAGATTTGTAGAAAAAATGTTCACATTGCCTTGCAATGCCTTTAAATCTCTGAACCGCAGCAGCATGAGCAGAGCTTAGAGTGCAGGGCTGCCCCAAAGTCAGTCACCCTTTTCTACATGTGCTAATAAGTTTGATTTTGGAAGGACAATGTGTACATTCCCCAGACAGGCAGAGTGTGTGTGAAACACGCTAGTCCATGCTGTGCTACTCAGTGAGCTTCAGCAGGGACAGGACAAGCTGAAAATGGCTCTCATCTGTCTTGTGGTTTTGCAGATAGAATATTAACTCTTTCACAGCTCAAAAGCTACAATTTTAACAACAGCATATTGATCGAAAAGGTCCTGTGAAGGCACATTCCAAAGGAAACACAAGGCAAGACTGTGACATCTCAAAACAGCAGTGAACACGTTAATTGGGTTTCATTAATACTGTGTTTTATAATTGATGTTTTCAAAAATGGTGGTTTCAAGCATGGCAAATTTTTTTAAAAATGGTATTGCACCTATAATATTAAATCTTGAGAATACCAATTCATGCTATTTATTTTAAAGCACATTTTAGGGAAGGAAGGGAAGGAAGAAATCCCTACAACAGAACTGATATGTATGCAGATAGCTGAAAATAAACGCAGAGATTGTCCATGTTGGTACACTAGATGTTCATTAAAAAGTACTTTCGTTTGAATGCTGCAGTGTGTTTAAAAAAAGAAGAAGAAGAAGAAGAAGAAAGAAAGCAAAGCTGAATGTCCCCTAAGGAGTTAAAACAGGAATACTATATTTTCATGCATCTCCTGCTTTGACAGATGAAAAATGTCAACTGTCCTGTTTTTATTTTCAAGCTTTTGCACTATTCATCTGGTTCATTAGTGCATCTCGCTGCTGCCCCTGACAGCTGCTCGCCCTCGCCTCCCAGCAGCTGAATTTTTCAGGCTAATTTGATCCTCCACACTGAGACGATCGCTAGAATGATTGACTTGCTCCCTGACCTCCGGGGTCTGACTTTCCTGATTAGTATTCTGGGGGAGTCTGAGGGACGAAAGCCCACTGTCTGTCTTCAGGGCTGGTGGCAATGCTCTCTTTCTCTCTATCTCTCTCTTTTTGGGAGGGGGGGGCTGTAAGCCACCAACCTACGACCCTGTAAGGATGCAATTGCTGTGCTGAACAATAAAGGAAATGTGTAAAACCTAGTTTTCCATGTAAAGGTCCATGTAGCAAAAGCATGGCATCTTGATTTTAATTAGTAAAGTCTACTTTGCTGCATATCAATTAAAACCACACTGATTATGGTGTGTTTTGCTCGGTTAAAAAAAAAGCCCTCAGAATTATTTGAAAGTCTAATTTTCTGACTGTAAAATGGAATGCTAGAAGAAACAGAGCTGAGCAGTAAGAAATGGCAATAATTGTTATTAAATTGTAAATTATACCCTATAGAAGAGCAAAACACAGAGAAGAAACATGATATTGCATTGAGCTGAAAATCCAGCCCCATGTGCCACAACTTACCCATGCAACAAAAGAGTAACCAAAGGAAGAGTTATGACAAAGGTCACATAGACCTTTAAGTGGGGGTTCTTACTATGTTTTAAGTTTTCCTAATATTTGAGTATAATATGAACAAAAGGGACAAGCCACAATGGCAAAGTTACCATCGTAAATTAAAAACTACACCCAGTATTAAACTGAAAAATGCATACTTTTTTCATTCTCATCATGTTAGTGAAAATGGTTGAAGTCGAGCTGCTCTGGTTTGACTATTTTGTGGGCTGATCTATGGGTTGCCTTTCTGATAAACACATGACAAGCACCTGGCATCATTCGATCAATCCAATCAACAGGGAACATGGTACAAGGATTTACAAGTTAGTAAAATATGTGTACAACTAAATAAAATTGGAAGGTTTATTAATTTCAAACGGGGAGAAAGATAATTGTTACAACCACAAATCTCAGCAGTTCTAGCACATACATTAAGTCCTAATTTCTGATTATTCTAATACATAACAAGTAGCATCCTAGATCCAATATGCCCCATCCTTAAAACATTTTACTAATTCGACAAAACTGAGAAATTCTAGTAAGACCTTAAACTTATTAAGTAAGTGAGGGAGGGAGGGAGGATGGATTACTTAAAATGACCAAGTAGATAAACCCCATTCAATTTGCAAATGTTTGCCACACCACAATGAAATAATACCATACAGATACTTTATAAAACAGATTTTTACAAAACATGTGACAGAAAATGGGTTTGATAAGTTCCTGACTCAAACCTTTCACATTTTTACAAGATTACTTTATTGGATTATGAGGAGTACATTGATAAATACATTGCCATCTATATTACACTGAATATGCATCTTAGGCCTACTCGTATCATAAGTAGGTATTAAAAGTCATTTCTAACTTCTACTGATTTCCAATTCTCAGGGGCTGACACAGATAGAAATAACTAAGATACGCACGATGCTTCAGTGGGCCTTAATTCCAGTGGGCCTGTTTATGGAGGGAGGGTATGTATTATATAGCTTCCAATGATGCATAGGAGGTTAATCCTACTTTTTAAAATAATACAGCAAAATCTGTATCAAAAAACAAAATGCTGATATGAGAAGTTGAGAAAATAGTTATTTATACTGTTAGAAGTGAACCAATCTTTGGTGGGTTTTTATTAAAAGTAAAGCATTTATTATGGAATTTAAACAGAAAATTTGCAGGTTGGTCACTGCATTTCCATCTTCCAAATTTACTGATACCAGACCATGCTTGCTTGCATATTACACTGACTCTGTTTTTCCTTTGTTGTATAGATAAGAATATGATGGTAAAATGTAACTGAATTAGTTTTCGTTCCAAGGTCATTATGGGAGTGAACAGGTATGTTTATGTACTGACTATTGAATGACCACATGGGGTGAGAAAGTGCTGAGGGATATATGTGTTTTCTGGTGCTCATTTCTGTGTGATCTTTTATCAATAAATGCTGGCATGCTGCTACAGGAACATGTTTATGTGTCCTTGTATTTGGGCCTGTATTTGGGTCTTGACACAAAATCCCAGTTCTGGACAACCCTGATGACAAGTTTTAAATGAGATCTGATTAATCTTGGAGACAGATGCCTTTCTACTTTACCTGAAAGCTTTTAAGCTGAGATGCAATCGGTCGACTTTAAAGTAACCAGGGCAAAGTATCTTAAAAATTCCAAAGACCTACCTCCACTCATTTTTGGCCATCTTGTTGCCTTCTTAAAGATTAACATTAAATGACATAAAAAGATAGGCCTGGGAACCAGTGAATATATGCCTGTTCACATTTGCTTTTCCTTTAGGAAGTATGATTGCCATTTATTTATCTAAGGTGATTTCTGTATTTTTAACTGCTGTATACCAATCAATATTGCCTTATCAAATTCTTAAAAGTTATAGGAATCTTTATCTTAGAATGAACAGTTTTAACTACTGAGGACAGTAAGTTTCAGTTTTCAGCTGAGATATCCTTGAAGAAAAAAATAAGGAAAAGGCCAGATGGCTTAACTAGTGAGATATACATCATCTGCTGTAAGAACTGCTGCCTGCTCCGGCTGATCATCCCACATGAAGAACACCTACCTGTTTCTTTAGCAACATGGCACCCACATGTGATGGAGGTTTTTGTGTCTCTTTCTCTACTTTTAGAGAAAGACATTAAGCAAAAATGCCAGAATTCCTTTGTTGGCATCTTTCAGTAAGTAAAAATAGTTAACATTTTTTCATCTAATTAGAGGAAAAAGAAAACTTGAAACCTAATCTGCTTGGACTGTCAAACTCTTGTACCTACTTTAAAAAAAAATCTAGGAATTAAGAAGACATTGATGGTATCATTTATATACTTCTCTAATTTATCCCACATTTGCTTACACTGGGCATTGTTTTATCTGGGTGGTAACTAAACATTTATACACATATATCTAAGATCTGTAAAATTCACATACAGAGAGAATGAAAATTTTACCCTTCAGAACATTGAAACTAGGGCCTTTTCCACAAGGGTAGTGGAAACTGGGGATGGTGAAAGGCTCGTTCTTCTTCAGGGCCTCTCTTCCACACACAGGAGGAGAAAAGAAAGGTCCCACTCCTTTCCTAGGCCAATTCATCTGCACTGGAATGGAGCATGTCCTGGTACAGGTATCCAAAATGTCCTCTATAACAGCACAAGCGCAGACCTGTTTGTTCAAGTCTGCCAGCATCCCAGGAGTGGCTGGACTAGCCCAGAAAAGCATGTGGAAAGAAGCAATCCTCCGTCACCTGGTTTAACAGGGGGACCAAATTTAACAGGGGTTTAACAGGGTTTAATAGGGGGACCAAATTGTGCCTCCAAAATGTGTCCCCAGTTTGAAGCTAGGAACTTTAATACCTAGTGCTCAGTGAACCTGGAAGTGGCTTTGGAGATCTCCTGATCTCCAGAGCCAGCACCCTTCCCAAATGGAGAGGGCTTATCCTGGTGTTTTGCAGTCATTCTTGCCATTGACCTAAGTGTTAAATCCACCCAAGGACTGTTCCCATAATTAGATAGCTTAACTGCACTCAGTACAGAGAAAGCATACTATAGGTGAGAAGAAGGATATTGCCACATTATTATATGAATCCTGAATGAAACTGGAGAAATAAGGGTCCAGCCAATGATTTTATTTATCTCTCTTATTTTGTCTTTTGCTCTTTTACTGCAATAAAAGCTGATTGGTTTATGACGTCAATGTTTTACCAGCCAACTCCCTTTTTCTCTGGTTAGCTTTTATTTGAATAGGATATAAAGATGATTTCATAATTATAGTTGTTTTTTCCTGTTTTCTTCTTCTTTGCTCCTTTTCTGACTGTTTCAAAGTCAACAAATGATTTATATTGTTGAAAATCACATTGGAGCACTGTGATGCAGTTGCAAATTGCCTCTCTAAATCTGAATTCCACTGAAGGAATTCCTTCCTCTGATTTTACTTGGGGTACTGGCTTGCAAGGTATTTTCACGAAAATGATTTCACTTAATGGAAAAGAAACAAAAGAAAATAGTGACTTTGTTATAATGTAATTTAGAATACATTCTTAAGAAGAGGATATGTCATAGTAGGATAAGTATCTGTTTGATTTACGGTAGCTAAAATGGAAACAGTTTTCAAAATGTTTGTACTACTGGTAAAAGAAAACTATGCTAAGAATTAAGAATTATTAAAGGAGCTGTAAGGATAATTGTATTATTAAGAATAAGACGACAAAATTAAAGAGAAAACAGTTGAAAAATAATATTAATTAACTATTATAACTAGGGGTTCAAATTTTATCTTTTTTTAATTTCTATATGTGGTTTAAGATGTTTTTACTAGGACAGATATTAGAGATACAAAGTAAAATGCTTTGTACAAAATGATAGATATATAAATAGGAGGAAAGGCATGAGAGGGAGAAGGAGTAGAGAGAGAGGTAGAAGGAAAATGTTAAATATAGGATAGCTGTAAAGAGAATAAACATAAGCCTTTGTAAAAAAAGACTGAAAGAAAACCCTTTAGAAATATGGAAGAGATATATTTGGGACTCGCAATTATGGATTTTAAGTTAATAACAACCACCCAATTGCTAATATTCCCTTTGAGGGCAAGGCACCAGAGAACGCTTGGAGGAAGTAGACAATCTAGATCAATTTCAGTCTGGCTTCAGACATGGGTAGATGCATTGTTTCAGATGCACTTTTTTATACTGTTTCTCCTTCTATCAATGAGTTAGGTTCCAAAGGGAAACTTTTGCTCAATACCTTGGAAACTCTCAGGCTGAGATCTTCAACTGTTTAACATCCAAATAAAGTACTGGGCAGGGTCATCATAAGATATTTAGTGAGATGCCACTAGTATACTGATAACATCCAACTTTTATCTCTTCGTTCCTTTTGTGTCAAGAGATGGTGGAATGTTCAACCACTATCTGGAGGTAGTAATGGACTATGTTGACCAGTAAATTAAAAATGTATCTAGACAAGGTGGAGGTACTGTGTATCATAGAGTCCCATCCTCAAGAAGTTAGAGGGCACCTGATTCTCGATGAGGTAGTTCTGCCACAGAAGAAATGGATGCATGATTTAGGGATGCTTTTGGATTCATCACTATTGTTTGAGGCTCAGGTGTCTGTGGGAGTCAAGAGTGCTTATTTCCACTTTCAGCTGGTTTGCCAGTTTCAGTCCTTAATGCAGAGGAGGACTTCATCATAATGACCAATGCTCTGGTAATCTCCAGATTAGACTACTGCAATATGCTCTACATAGGGCTAACCTTGAAGACCATCTGGGAGCTGGAACTAGTGCAGAATGCAGAGGCTCAACTGCTGATGGGAGTTTCTGGCTGGATGCACATAACATCAGTCTAGTAAGATTTGCGCTACCCAGCCTAAGTGTTGACTTTTAACGTACAAAGCCCTAAATAATTTTGGTTCCGAATTTCTGAAGGAACACCTTCTATATAGTCCTACCTGTGTATTAAGATCACAAGGAAATGCTCTTCTTGTAGTTCCAACACTCTCAGATGTATGAGGAGAATGGCACATGAGAGGGCCTTTTCTGCGGTGGCTCCCAGGCTGTGGAACATCCTGTCACTGGAGGCACACCAGGCACTAACAATGTCAAGTTTTCAACACCTGAGTGAAATATTCCTCTTCACTCAGGCATCTGGTGTCTAGGTTCAGATTAATCTTATCCTGCCACGATGGGAGGGTTATCATGTGTATAAATAGTCTATATAGTTTTTATTAAATGCTGTAAATCACCCCGTAAGGTGATCTTAAGGTGAAGGGCAAGAGATAAATATTTGAAATAAATTAAATAAATAAAAATCTCATATATGAGGAAACGTTTCTGTTTTAGGGATATGCACGAATATTTGAAACATTTGATTTGTTCAAATGTGGACATTCGAATTTGAATCAAATGTCTTCACATTCGAATTTAGACATTCGAACAGATTTCAAATGTTCCTAAATATTCGTTCGAATGATTCAATTCATTTGAATGTACAGATGCATATGTATTACATACATATCTGTACAAATATTATACATATTGATACACATTTGTGCTTATAATACAGAACAAAAACAAGGATGCATACAAAATGCATACAGATGTGTGTAACACATACGAATGCTGTCAACATTCGTATCTTTAAATTTTTATCCAACATTCAAACAAGCAGATTCAAATGTAACGGATTTGAATCGAGTTTTTTTGCATTCGGATTTTAAACAATCAAATGTTTTGACATCCAATTCAACACGAATTTGAATGCAAAAACCCCCATTCATGCACACCCCTATTCTGTTTCTTTATCTTGACAGAGCTAGCCTTGGTACTGAATGTTACGTGCTATAGATGCAGGTCAGCATAATATCTGAAATCAAAATGCCATCCATTTTCACATGGCAAATTCTGCCACATGTTTTCATGGAGTAGGGTGAGGGCTAGGGCTGCCTTCCTTTATGACTGAGCAATGTAATGTAACTTTCATCACATCTTGCAATAAATCTTGCAGTCCTCTTACTTAAATTTTACTTGCTTTATCATTATGTAGATAAAACAGAATAAACCATATATATGGAGAACACCTTATCTCAAGAATTTATGCTTGCTAAAGTTGTAGGTATTACCTCATACAGCAGGCATCCTAGGGACCAAATGTCTGATTTGAAGTTGTATCCATTTTCATGGATTCTCTCAGGAGACATGTAATAAGGTGTTCCCACTACAGAACAGACAGACATACTTAAGCAGCATGCACTCGAATACTGTTTGAAAAACATGACAATAGATAAGAACGTACATAAGAACATACAAAAGTGTGTTGTAAACTTGTAAAATTTAAAATTTGTTCCAGATAATGTAAGATTAACTTTACAGAACAAACTTTATGAGAAACTATTTGTACAAAAAGAAAAATTTCCAGGACCACCAGTAAGTTCTACTTTGAATGAATCTGCAACTTAGAGAATGGTTATATTCCAAATGACAAAACACAGGAGACATTTAAATATAACTTGCTCCTTACAGACAGTAGCTGCTCAACATAAATAAATAGTATACTATAGTTAGAAATTATACCACTGCTATAGAAAAGAGCATTACTCGTTTTCTTCTGTAAAGAGAAGTCAGATCTTAATAAGTAACTTTCAATTTTTTAAAAAATGACTAACTTCTTCTTCTTCTTCTTTTTTTTTTTTTGAAGTGAATCTAAAGGACATTTAAAAACAGAGAAAAATATTGCCGGAACAGTTTCTGGAATTTTTATTTTAATCAGTTTAAATTTAATCCAGCATTGGTAGATAAACATATAACTACTTTCACAAACAATTGGTGTTTTTTACTAAAGATTTTTAAAATCTATGCTATCCCACTTTTCTCACTGATTTAAGGGGATTCAAAGTAGACAAAACTTTCTATTCTCCCCACCATAGACACCCTGTGAGGTAGGTGAGGCTGTGAAAGCTCAGAGAGAGAGCTGTGACTAGCCAAAGGTCACCCAGGTGACTTCACGGAGGAGTGCAGAATCAAATCCGGTGATTCCCAGATAAGAGTCCAGCATCCTAACCACAAGACCAAACTGGCTCATGATATGTGTGTGTGCATAAGAATTCAGCTGAATAGTTTGTAGGAAAAAGTTATTGTACAGAAATTAAGTCTCATTGGGTTTTATTTTGTTTACTCCAGTCTATGTAGGCTCAGCATTATAGCCTAAATTATATGAGCGTGGCTTACATTTAAGGCTTGCATGAACGACTCCATTCAAAACATCCTACAAGATAGCCTTAATTGCATGAAATGCTTTTTGTAAGTGGACACTCACTATTTAGAATATTCTAATTATTATTATTTTTTGCTTGATCATGAAAAAAACATTTATTCTGTTGTTGCAAAAAAGAAGAAAAAGAAGCAGTTTTGCTCACTTTGTAAGCCAAATATGCCATTCAGTGACAAAAGCAGTTAAAAAGGGTAGCAAGTAGGCAAGCCTACAAGCCATTCTACAGATGTTCATGTTATTTTTAAAAAATGACACTGCAAATTAGCATGTTCAGCTACAAGTACTGTTAAAATTAATCTTCTGATTATTTCAAAAACACACACCAGATAATTACTTGCTCACACAATCTTCATTAATATATTTTGCTTCATTGTAACATTACTAATAACAGATTTGGCTTATAAATTACAGCTTCTTCCTATGCAAGACTCAGTTCAGGTTGAGGATTCGGTAAATAAATATTTTGCATGGTCTTTAGGGGGCAGATGAAAGCTTAAGGTATGAAGATTTACTAAAAGCAACAGTACTGTATTTTCTGGCGTATAAGACTACTTTTTAACCCAGGAAAA